>JAJGOT010000279.1:142500-270000 GCA_022457155.1 Cladopsammia gracilis
TAAATCTTTTGTCATCTTTTTAGCTTGAATTGATTCTTGAGGCGAGAGGGTCGCTTAGTAAAACCGCTGACAACTGGCACTGAGCAAATGTCTGTTTACAAAAAAAAATCCGACAATTTGTTAAAAAGAAAGATACCCATAGAAAAGTTCATTAATTCATAGTTTGCTAAGAATAAAGAGCAGTAAGACAAAGCTTACATCAACTTCATAACCAGTGAAATAAACGACATGTGTTCTCCCAACTAGTCGTCATCATCAAAATTACGTTTTGAAATCGGATTTAGCCTTTATGGCTTTTATGACATTAAGTTTTAAACTCAGTCACTAAGCAAACAAACAAAAACAAAAAAAAATAATTCGTTATAAATAAACTCAGTTGTTTTAGTATAATAGAGTGGTGATAGTTATAAAATGATCCGTATACGTAGCATGCATGGCCATAACACTTAGTCCCAACGAGAAGAACTGCTTTAATGGGCTATAGTATGACTATATTTTCGTCCTATAGTCCCGACTGTTTTTATTGCCGACTTGGAGGAACACATATAAATATTTACCTGTATTAAAAGTGAGTTTTTTACCTTAAGAGTTTTGACTTTAAATATTTATCGATATACGTAGTTATTTTCACTAAATATTCAAAGCGAATCGTTCTAAAGAATTAACATTTACATGGATTTATTTTTTGAAGATTACTATTGAATCCTGAAAAAGAAGACAATGAAAAGCAAAACACTCGCATAAGGCATTGAAACTTGAGGCGTTCATGCGTCGCTCGCACCCACGGTGCTTTAAGTCGATTCTCGCTCATTAAACGATAAAACTCAGTAAAAGTGCCGAATAAAATTTGCTGAAACATAACCTGGAATCTGAAAAACCGCGTGCGTTCAGCTATATAAGGGATGCACCATTAGAAATGTGAAGGGGGGGGGGGGGGGAGTCCAAAAACAAAAAAAAATCCTGCATAACAAAAATTTAAGAGAAAAAAAATCCTGCATTGCAGCGAAACCAGAAAAAAATATCCTGCATGGATAACCAATGTGACTGTGAAAATATATTATTTTTGACAGAAATTGTCATCTCAGAACACTAGAAATGGACTTTCAGAGCATCAAGATTTCAAATTTTCTAAGGGGGCATGCCCCCAGACCCCCCAGCGGCTCGCGCCTTCGGCGCTCGGCCACTCCATCTCAATTCTACTTCATCCCAATTTTTCATGCATAAAAGGTTCGATAGTCTGCAAACTGCATTTCAGGCATCTCATTTTATAAAAAACAATTTCTACTGGCTGAATAGAGATTTCAATTTGAACCGACTCTGATGCAGCCCTTGATCTCTATAGCTGCCATAGTATTAAATTAAGAGATTGTGGTGATAATTGTTTAACTTTATAGCTGCCATAGTATTAAATTAAGAGACTGTGGTGATAATTGTTTAACTTTATAGCTGTTTCAACTGCCACTGAACTCGGTTGGGACGTTTGAATATATAGATTACTTCATGGGCAGTGCGGGCGTACGGTATTTACGCACCAGTTGGTTCGTATCAGAAATCGAACATATTGCATTACGTAACATTTGTGACTGGACGAAACGCTCAGTTTTTCCACGTGTGAGAAAGTCATTTCGCCATTCTGATTGGCTGCGAACCCTGAACAGGGTTTCCATACGCCAAATTTTAATAGAAAATCTCTATTATTATGAAATAAATAAAGTTAATTCAAACGTGTTCTGTTGGGACACTACAACAAAAAACATTTGCGCGGTTGAAATGGTCCTAGTAGAACAAGACCAAAAGAGGACATAGTCATTTTGGAAAAAAAAATCGTGCGAGGGTTTCAAGGTTGAAAAAAAAATCTTGCACTCCTGCTGGTTGTGAAAAAAATAACATGCCGTTCCAGAAAGTCCTACCCCCCCCCCCCCCCCCCCCTTCACATTTCTAATGGTGCATCCCTAAGAAGCTTCCAGCAGTGTCAAGCTCGGGACGAAGTTACATTAGCATGCGATATCATCAAGGAAACGCGTGGCTCGGCAGTAGCATGTTTTCTGTTCGCAAGAGCCCGTACTTCGCTTCTCGTATAGCCATCCATGACGGTATACAGGGACTGCTTATCTTGAAGGCATGGTGAGACAAATTTGTAGTCACAAAGAAACCGGCGTCTGCTTTATAAGAAGCAAGGGCACGCGAGGGCTTTATGTACCCCGTGACTTGTTTTCAGTGATGACGCAGCTTTTCTATATGACACAAAGCCTTATGCTCAAAACTTCCAATTTTGGAGATGAATTTCTTTTAGGCATTCTTGAATGCTTCGCTTTTAATACCCAACATCAAATGATCATTTGAGCTCCAGCCAACTTAAATTACAAGTTTTCAAAATGTACACGGAGAAATCATTAAGGTCCATTAAGGTACCTCAGAAATCAACAACCGTGACGGGAGTTTTCCTTTTCATTATTTCAGTCAAGACGTCACTCAAGTCGAGTTGGCCGCCTTAACAAGTTTTAATGCTGCAACAGTACTATTACAGTTTTAAATATCTGTTTAACCAAACTATATAATTTCGTCAAATTAATGTAAAATGCAAATGAAAACACCAGCTTTGTTAAGTAAGTGTGTTTTTTAGAAATTCAGTTCGGAATAACAATAACCATAATAATTGAAAACAACTTTTATATTCTTTGGATCGATTCCTTAAACTGCTTAAATAAAAAGAAACCAAATCAAAACCCTTATAATTTCCATGAAAACTAATCCAGTGTTTATTTTGGGAATTTTGTCATTTTATTTCAGTTCAAAATAGACAAACCAACAAGTTATCCAACATGTTTTCTTAACAATGAAACCGCCAACTGGGCTTTAGACAACTACATTCAACACCGTCCTAGCCGCTCTGGCTGTTTTCTCTGCAGTTTTGTCATTCGTCATTCCTTTTACAATCATTATATTTAGCGTTTTATCATTCACGGGCGAAACACTTTAGTGTTACAAAAACATTATACTGCACTCGAAATGTTTTGTATACAGCAACTTGGGACAATAAACGATTCAGCTTGAGAAAAATCAAAGATTTTGCCTGAAATAATAAATAAATAGCATTCATATGTATGCCATTGCTTATCATTTGGATTGAGATCAGCAAAACTCACAAATATTTTTTAATAAAAGAACGAATAAATTTTATGGAATTTTCAGCCGCCAACGCTATGTTGACCTCTTTTCATGTATGGCGCATTAATTATTCTGATTATTCCACTGTTTTAATATTTGCACTAATTTCTTGGTCATTAAATCAGAAATTAAAACTTTCTGAACGTTTTTTCTGCGAAATGAATAAAAGAGAAACATTTCAAACAAATTATATGTCAATAAACTTCCAAAGTTTTCCGCTGTTATCGCAGCAGGGGATCCGATGCAGATTTGACATAATATGTTATTCAACTTGAAGAACAAGGGAAGTAGCTAGGCAAAAATCTCCCTATTGGTATTTAAGACGATATCAAAAGTCTAACTGGGCTGAAGATGTTTAATTTAGATTTTTCAAAAATAACTGAGATTGCGGTTAGAAGTCAGAATTGCCTTGAGTGAGTGAAATAAAACTCACTAATTCAAATTCGAATTGATTGAAGCCTACATGTGCATAATTACGTCTGTGCTATTTCCATTTCGAACATCCTTTATAATTAATCTATGATTACTGCTAGTTTTGATCTTGTTTATCGCTCGTAAATCGTGAAGCGCCACCAAAAACAAAACGTCAAAGACGGAAATGAAATGATGTAACGGATAATGAGGCCCTGCCAGGGTAAATTCCGACAGGCGACATGACCCAAAAAGTAGCGACAGCACGTAAAATGAAATTGCGACAAAAGACAATCTTTCTCGGCACAATTCCGACAGCGACATCAAAGCCGAGAATTAGCGACAAAGAACGATGGTTTGGCATATTTTTTCACCAATTTGAGGTCCTTGAGGACCCTTGAGGTTCCCTTGAGAGTCTCTTGAGCATCGCGTTATACATCATTTACGCAACTCCAAACGAACGCAACGCACAACTCCAAACGCACCGAACGATAACTGAGCTATTGTAGAGCTGTAGGTGTTTCTTTATAACGTACCATTATCCACCTTTTCTGAAATTCCGACAAACTATGTTCGTTCAATTTCCGACAGCGACGTGAAGCATTGATAAAACACCAACATGAGACATTTTAAAATTCAGACAAGCGACACGGGACCCCTCCCTGGCAGGGCCTCGATTATGACAGTTTTTAAGTGGAGTTGTGGCATATCAAAGTCTAGATTGGAATAGGCCATTTGTACGATGACGTCATTTGACTACTACTACCAGAATTCATTTCGTTTTTCCTTTCTTTTTAAATTTTGTAATCCCAGTGCGGTTTAAATAACAATAGCCCTAATTTGCACTACAAAACAAAAAACTGAAGGATTCTGGTAGTAGTAGTCAAATGACGTCATCGTGCAAATGGCCTATTCATGCCTTGTTTTTCCCGTTGAACGAAGACCTTATTTATAGCTTTACCGATGCGACGTGTGCCGATTGAAAGTGGTCAATGTTAGAGAAAATGTTATTTAATTTGAAAGGAAAAATTTTCATCCAAGGCTTTACTTTTTAACAGCTTTTTCTGTTTCAAATTCTAGTCAATAGAAACTTTGAAAATTCTATTTCTTAAACATTTGGCGAACGATTTCTGAATTAACAATGAGACAAGAAGTCACTCAAGTTGAGTTGGCCGCCTTAACAAGTTTTAATGCTGCAACAGTACTATTACAGTTTTAAATACCGTTTTATAACCAAACTATATAATTTCGTCAAATTAATGTAAAATGCAAATGAAAACACCAGCTTTGTTAAGTAAGTGTGTTTTTTAGAAATTCAGTTCGGAATAACAATAACCATAATAATTGAAAACAACTTTTATATTCTTTGGATCGATTCCTTAAACTGCTTAAATAAAAAGAAACCAAATCAAAACCTTATAATTTCCATGAAAACTAATCCAGTGTTTATTTTGGGAATTTTGTGCATTTTATTTCAGTTAAAAATAGACAAACCAACAAGTTATCCAACATGTTTTCTTGACAATGAAACCGCCAACTGGGCTTCAGACAACTACATTCAACACCGTCGTAGCCGCTCTGGCTGTTTTCTCTGCAGTTTTGTCATTCGTCCTTCCTTTTACAATTATATTTAGCGTTTCATCATTCACGGGCGAAACACTTTAGAGTTACAAAAACATTATACTGCACTCGAAATGCTTTGTATACAGCAACTTGGGACAATAAACGATTCAGCTTGAGAAAAATCAAAGATTTTGCCTGAAATAATAAATAAATAGCATTCATATGTATGCCTTTGCTTATCATTTGGATTGAGATCAGCAAAACTCACAAATATTTTTAATAAAAGAACGAATAAATTTTATGGAATTTTCAGCCGCTAACGCTATGTTGATCTCTTTTCATGTATGGCGCATTAATTATTCTGATTATTCCACTGTTTTAATATTTGCACTAATTTCTTGGTCATTAAATCAGAAATTAAAACTTTCTGAACGTTTTTTCTGCGAAGTGAATAAAAGAGAAACATTTCAAACAAATTATATGTCAATAAACTTCCAAAGTTTTCCGCTGTTATCGCAGCAGGGGATCCGATGCAGATTTGACATAATATGTTATTCAACTTGAAGAACAAGGGAAGTAGCTAGGCAAAAATCTCCCTATTGGTATTTAAGACGATATCAAAAGTCCAACTGGGCTGAAAGTGTTTAATTTAGATTTTCTAAAAATAATTGAGATTGCGGTTAGAAGTCAGAATTGCCTTGAGTGAGTGAAATTAAACTTACTAATTCAAATTCGAATTGATTGAAGCCTACATGTGCATAATTACGTCTGTGCTATTTCCATTTCGAACATCCTTTATAATTAATCTATGATTACTGCTAGTTCTGATCTTGTTTATCGCTCGTAAATCGTGAAGCGCCAACAAAAACAAAACGTCAAAGACGGAAATGAAACGATGTAACGGATAATGACAGTTTTTAAGTGGAGTTGTGGCATATCAAAGTCTGACAGCTAAGTAACCGCTTCACCGTGTTTTATTTAAGCAATAGAACACATTTTCTATGACTTTACCGGCGTAATAGAACCACGCGGGATGTTGGGAGAACACGAGAAAAGCTTGTAAACCACGAGCCGTAGGCGAGTGGTTTACAAGCTTTTCGAGTAAAGTCATAGAAAATGTGTTCTATTGCTTTTATGAAATAACTATGGAAAGAGAGAAATTTGTTGTGGCTTTGTGACGATCAAGTAGTTTGTTCTCATAACATTAATCGTATGACCGGGAAAACCAATCAGAGCGGCTGAAAGAATGAACTTTACACGATGCCACTGACAAATTCACGGGTTCAACGAAAGCGATGAAAAGTTTTAGCGCTTTGAATTCGTCAGTTGGAATTTATCAGCTGAAAGAAGAAAAATATTCAATGATTCAAAAGTTCTTTGAATGGGAAATCCAGAAAATTGTGTCCGGAATCTGCCGCCGCAAACATGAATGTACGAGGAAAGTTTGAAAGCCTAAAATTTTTATGGCGTAAGCTTAAGTTTATGTTGGATTCAAAGATTGCCTTCTTGTCAAGAATTTTTCAATTGGAATAAAGGTTAGTTCCAGAAACTCAGCTTCTGAAAATGTTTTCGACTTTATCCACTTACTTTGAAGTGTACAATGAAGCCCGTACTTCTCTACATTTTAAGTTCTGAATGAAAACTAAGCTCATTGTTTTTTAAGCCTACAGTTGAATATTTGTTTGATCATTCCATGCAAATAATTTGTTTAACCATAAACCTAAGCTAATAATTTTTGTTAGCTTCATTTTCTTCTTGCTAATTGATCATCCTTGCTTGGACACATAAGCAGAATTTAAACTTCATCCGGTACAAAAGTATTCTGTGAAAAAATCTCAAAAACAAAACACGATAAATTAGCGTATAAATGGAATCGGCGTAAAATAATTATCCTAAACAACAAAGCTATAAGCTTAAGCCTTGCTTTTTAAACCTTCAGTTCAATGAACTTCACAAAGTACATATCGAGGTTGTTTTGATTGTCATTGGCTGTGTTTTCACGAGGCGGTTTTTCTCGCTTAACATTCCTGTAGGTAATTTGTTTACTGACCGCGTTAAGCAGCTTAAAAAATTTATGCGTTTTCACGGACAGAACTTTATTCATTTTTCTTATACCATGCGCGACATATTTTCTTTTGTTAAAACAATAGAAAATTAGAACACAAAAGAACGACAATACAATGCCCTTCTTTGTTGTTTAATTGCCGACAAGCTTAAGCGACCTGGTTTGGTGGCTTAAATTTAATGAGAATTCTATTGTAGTTCGCCGACTCGCTTAACTTTAAGCGAGTTGGACAAGCAACTGTTTTCACGAGATTTCCGACTGTCACTCGCTCAGCGACTTGAAAAATCGCTCGTGAAAACACGGCCATTGATCGCTGCATGTAAGCCTTTCCAAGCCAATGTTAAATGAAAATATATTCCTGTTGTTGATATCAGTTTTAAAATATTAAAGCTTAGTATTCTTTTGTCGTTAAGCCGTTTTTTGTTTGCGTGCGTGGGAATTTTTTTTTTATTTTGTAGGTTTGAGTAGCAACTTATCGTTTACAGGAAACATATCTTCTCTTCTCATCTTCTAACACACCACAATATGCAATAAGACACTAAACCGGCTCGAGTTGTGAAATTCTTTCTCCTCACGCTTGTGTTGATGCAGTGGAAAATTGAACTTTGTTTACTTCACAGTTTCGCTTGCGCGGTTTTCTATGAGTTTACCGGCACAATAGTTAATAGGTCTTTGGCCAATCAGAACGCGCGTAGTATCTCAGTTATTTTATAAATTGCCTTCAAACTACAGTCTTTATTAACTACCATTTATCAGTATAACTGTGAATTATCAATTGATTTCTCTTCAGTCTAAGACTAGTTTCTCCGTAGACTTTCACCGGCATTTAATGAAAAAAAAATGGAAGGATAAAATTCACACGGAAAGCTTGTTCTTCACCGGATTTAGCGCCTTTTGAGACGTTTTTTTTTTGGCCAAGACAATTTCTCGTTTTTTTAATATGAATTCGACTTTTATATACTGTAAACCGCAAATCTTGCACTCAAAAGTGACAAAGTGATCATTTGTACACGTGTATCGGCATAACAAAAACTCCAACATGAAAACGACGACTGAGTTGAAAAACAAAGATTGGTGCATGACAATAATCCAAATGATTCATTATTCGGAGAAATATGTTCATGGGATACCTAATGATTATTCTTGCAAATTAAATAGATCTAACTCAATAACTTCAGTTTTGCCAGCCAATGAAGCTATTCGTCCTTTTACTAACGAACATCTTTTACAAAAAAATTATAGATTGGAATTCACGCCCTGTTTTTTCCCTTTGAACGAAGACCTGGCTTGTAGCTTTACCGATGCGACGTGTGCCGATTGAAAGTGCTCAATGTAAGAGAAAATGTTATTTAATTTGAAAGGAAAAATTTTCATCATAGCTTTGCTTTTTAGCAGCTTTTTCTGTTTCAAATTCTAGTCAATAGAAACATTGAAAATTCTATTTCTTAAACATTTGTGGAACGATTTCTGAATTAACAATGACAGAGAAGTATGTTATTTCTGTAAAGTTGTAGCCTGCGAATCTGGCGGGTTTTTTATTGGCGCGCGCGATAAATTTTGCGAGCGGCGAAGCCGCGAGAATTATCGCGCGCGCCCATAAAAAAACCGCCAGCTACGCAGGCTATAAAGTTGTTAACAATTGTCTGCATATGCTACAGTTTTTGATGTTTGTGCCATCCATTAAAAACCGTTAATGAGCCCCTCAGTATATATAGGTATTTTCGGGCGACGAAATCGAAGTCGCAATGATCCGCTATTGATAAAATCATGATCTTAGGAAAAGGAGCGACGCTTCAAATGATCCTCGTTAGAATGAAAGTGTTTATACGCCATAACAAGCAAAATGATCAGTGTGATTAAATCTTTTGTCATCTTTTTAGCTTGAATTGATTCTTGAGGCGAGAGGGTCGCTTAGTAAAACCGCTGACAACTGGCACTGAGCAATTTCTGTTTATAAAAAAAATCCGACAATTTGTAAAAAGAAAGATACCCATAGAGAAGTTCATTAATTCATAGTTTGCTAAGAATAAAGAGCAGTAAGACAAAGCTTTCATCAACTTCATAACCAGTGAAATAAACGGAATGTTTATGTGTTCTTCCAACTAGTCGTCATCATCAAAATTACGTTTTGAAAATCGGATTAAGCTGGCTTTTATGACATTAAGTTTTAAACTTAGTCACTAAGCAAACAAACAAAAACAAAAAAAAATAATTCATTATAAATGAACTCAGTTTTTTTAGTTTAATAGAGTGGTGATATTTATAAAATGATCCGTATATTATTATGTAGCATGCATGGCCATAACACTTAGTCCCAACGAGAAGAACTGCATGCTTTAATGGGTTATAGTATGACTATATTTTCGTCCTACGGTCCTGACAGTTTTTATTGCCGACTTGGAGGAACACATATAAATATTTACCTTTATTAAAAGTGAGTTTTTTACCTCAAGAGTTTTGACTTTAAATATTTATCGATATACATAGTTAAAGAAGTGACTTAGAAAAACATTTAACTATAAAAAATTGCGACAAAACATTTCTTAAAAACATTGTAAAATTTTAAGAAGCTAAAAAGCTGACGACGTTTCAACGTTACCGTAACGTCATTATCAAGTCAAAAATGTATAAAAAACTAGGTTCTATAAATACTAAGACGAACAATAAATGATGAAAATAATTGCGAAAATCACAATTTAAACAACAAGTTTCGCACGTATGGAGTCCGTTTGGACGTTCAAATTAGGTTTGAATTTCTTGATGGAAATCATTTCAAACACTAAACAATCAAATTTGCCTTGACACCTTCTCAGAATCTTAAAATGGCTCACATTCAAAAGATCGCTCCCACCGTGCGCTTCATGGAAATGTTTGCCAATTGCCGAATTTTTGTGCTCAGCAACACGTTGAAAAAGGTGCCGGGCTCTGTAGCCGACATAATCTGCATCTCACAGATCACATACAAAACGATAAACAACGCATTGCTGATCGACAATTGACGGCTTGGCTTCTTTAGGTTTGAGATCTTGTTCTAATTTCCTGCTAGTAAAAACTGGCTGCAAAGTAGGGCCAATCTTATGACTAAGATCACGCAACTGCCTTCGAACGGCATTAGCAGAAACTTGATCTTTAAATGGTAAACTGATTCTGACTATGTTGTTCTCGTCAGTATTTCTCTCCGCTATGCCTACTGGAGGGTTTCGAGAATTGAAATTGGAAATAACAAAATCTATAAGACTCAACGGGTAATCAAGACGACTAAAAATGGAGCGAAATTTGGCGCATTCTTCATTAAAAGCATCTGATGTGGAAGATAGAGCATAAGCGCGATGTAGCATTGTCTTTAACAAAGAGATTTTATAGCGTTTATCAGTATGACTATGAAAATGCAAGAGCAAACCAGTATTGGTTGGCTTTCTATAAACTTGAGTTTCAAGTTTTGTTCCATTCTTGACGATTTCAATGCCGATGAAAAGGGATCCTATCATCTACATATACATAGTTATTTTCACAAAATATTCAAAGCGAATCGTTCTAAAAAATTAACATTTACATGGATTTATTTTTTGAAGATTACTATTGAATCCTGAAAAAGAAGACAATGAAAAGCAAAACACTCGCATAAGGCATTGAAACTTGAGGCGTTCATGCGTCGCTCGCACCCACGGTGCTTTAAGTCGATTCTCGCTCATTAAACGATAAAACTCGGCAAAAGTGCCGAATAAAATTTGCCGAAACATAACCTGGAATCTGAAAAACCGCGTGCGTTCAGCTTATAAGAAGCTTCCAGCAGTGTCAAGCTCGGGACGAAGTTACATTAGCATGCGATATACCTGGAGGAACACATAAATATTTACCTTTATTTAAAGTGAGTTTTTTACCTTAAGAGTTTTGACTTTAAATTTTTATCGATATACATAGTTATTTTGTTGTAAAACATACTGAAATTTAATTCTTGATACGTAACATGATGGACATAATGAATTATTAATTATCCTAGGAAGTACAAAGTTCGAGGCCCGAAGCAGGGGACAAACTGAGAAACAGGAAAAAAAACGTATTCCTCAAACAATGAAAGCCAGAGAATAAAGGAAGCTTTGACAGCGACGTGACAGCCATTACTCTCGAGGGAAGAACTGCCGCAAACGTTCGTACAGAAGAGAAAGCTTGAAAGATATCGGTAAGGGAATCAACTGTCTTGGTTTTCATAAACAAGGCCAAACTCATCTAGTCTTGTCAGTCTTCGATATCGTTTGTTTCATTTTTTCAGATTTATTTTCAAAGTTATTTTACCTTCAGGATGTTTCCATATCGTCATCTGTTTTGCCTCCTGTTTGCTCTGTTGCTGGTAAGTTTACCTGGGTATTTAATCCCATCCCAGTTTCCTGCTTTTCGAGAGAGAGAGTACGACCTGCGTTGAGAGTTTTCCTAAGCTCCCTGATATCCCTTGTACTACGGTACAACTTTCCGTACTCCTCCTATCCCACTTCTACTCGCCTATATCCCTCCAAACTCCCTAGCATTCCCTGTATTTCCCAACACCCCCTGTACTTCCCTATACCCCCTGTATTCCTCAACATTCCCATCAACTTCCAAAACATATATGCTATCCTATTTCCCCTGCACTTCCCTTTTTCTTCCCTGTACTCCCATGTAATCCCTGTGCTCCCATATATCCCCCTGTACTTTCATGTATCTTCTGTTCTCTAATGTACCCTGTGCTCCTATGCATTCCCTGTTCTCCCATGTATACCCTGTACGTTCATGTATACCCTGTTCAACCATGTATCCCCTGTACTTTCATGTATCACCCTAAACTACACCCACGTATCCCCCGTACTACTACTCCCATGTATCCCCTGTACTACTCCCATGTACCCCCTGTACTACTCCCATGTATCCCCTGTACTACTCCCATGTATTCCCTGTATTACTCCCATGTATCCTCTGTACTACTCCCATGTATCTCCTGTACTACTCCCATGTATCCTCTGTACTACTCCCATGTATCCCCTGTACTACTCCCATGTATCCCCTGTACTACTCCCATGTATCTCCTGTATTACTCCCATGTATCACCTGTACTACTCCCATGTATCCCCCGTACTACTACTCCCATGTATCCCCTGTACTACTCCCATGTATCCCCTGTACTACTCCCATGTATCCCCTGTACTACTCCCATGTATCCCCTGTACTACTCCCATGTATCCCCTGTACTACTCCCATGTATCTCCTGTACTACTCCCATGTATCCCCTGTATTACTCCCATGTATCCTCTGTACTACTCCCATGTATCTCCTGTACTACTCCCATGTATCCCCTGTACTACTCCCATGTATCCCCTGTACTACCCCCATGTATCCACTGTACTACTCCATGTATCCCCTGTACTACTCTCATGTATCCACTGTACTACTCCCACGTATCCCCTGTACTACTCTCATGTATCCCCTGTATTACTCCCATGTATCCTCTGTACTACTCCCATGTATCTCCTGTATTACTCCCATGTATCCCTTGTATTACTCCCATGTATCTCCTGTACTACTCCCATGTATCCCCTGTACTACTCTCATGTATCCCCTGTACTACTCCCATGTATCCCCTGTACTACTCCCATGTATCCCCTGTACTACTCCCATGTATCCCCTGTACTACTCCCATGTATCCCCTGTACTACTCCCATGTATCCCCTGTACTACTCCCATGTATCCTCTGTACTACTCCCATGTATCCCCTGTACTACTCCCATGTATCCTCTGTACTACTCCCATGTATCCCCTGTACTACTCCCATGTATCCCCTGTACTACTCCCATGTATCCCCTGTACTACTCCCATGTATCCCCTGTACTACTCCCATGTATCCCCTGTACTACTCCCATGTATCCCCTGTACTACTCCCATGTATCCCCTGTACTACTCCCATGTATCCCCTGTACTACTCCCATGTATCCTCTGTACTACTCCCATGTATCCCCTGTACTACTCCCATGTATCCTCTGTACTACTCCCATGTATCCCCTGTACTACTCCCATGTATCCCCTGTACTACTCCCATGTATCCCGTACTACTCCATGTATCTCCTGTACTACTCCATGTATCCCCTGTACTACTCCCATGTATCACCTGTACTACGTCATCCCCTGTACTGTACTGACATCATCATGGTTGTCAATACCCCGGATGATAAAACCACAATCAAGTGCGCATGCGTCCGATCTTACATCCAAATTTTGATTTTTTTCGCTAATGTAAAGAATAGACTGCTGCCTCGCTGACGCTCGCCAGCAATTAAACTGAATAGGCTTCGATTTGTATAATTAACAAATCGACCGCATTTTTCCACGGTCTATTTAACAAATAGATTCCATTTGGCCGTGTGTCTGTTCAGTTATAGATCACAGATGACGTCAAAATGTGGTAAGGACAAAAAAGTGGCACACAAGCCGCAGGCGAGTGTGTCACTGATGTTCTTACCACATTTTGACGTCTTCTGTGATCTATAACTGAACAGACACACGGCCAAATGGAATCTATTTGTTTTATACAATGAACAGAAAAGTAAAAAGAGTAAAATTACGAACTTGCCTCGTAGCGCTCGACTGTTCGAAGATTTGTTCCAGTTTAGGTATTTTTCAAGTCGCCAAGAATACTTTTCGTCTTGGTTTCTTCTTTTTCTTGCTCGTAAACAGCTCCGGCTAAACATTTTTCGAGGCTTTCACTTGCTCAATCCAGAATAATCTCGCAAACATTTTCAAAACTGTGCGCCATGTTGGACAAAACAAAGCAAACAATTTTTCTATGACGTCAGCCGTGCGTCTGTACTCTAATAGATCATAGGCAACGACCAATCACAGAGCGCGTAGTATTCAGTTCATTGTATAAACTCTTATTTACCATAGAAATGACGTCATAAAATGTTCAAAACTCAAGTGGAACCACGAGCCGGCGAGTGGTTTCACTGCCAAGTTTTGAACATTTTATGGCGTCATTTCTATGGTAAATAAGAGTATAGACCATGGAATAGTGCGGTCGATTTGTTTTTTACAATAACAAACTTGAATAACTGCGAGCGCCGAGCGAACTAGTTTGCGGGAATCATTTTAGAAAATAAGCTTAAGCTTAAGCTTATAAAGATAAACAACCTAACACTGACAAACTGCTGCAAAATGTTTTTGCGTGGGGAATAATTAAAGCCTTAACTTTTTATGTAAATAAATTATGTAGCGAAAAATTCTCTTCTAGCATCTTTTAATATTAACACAGCACAACAAAGAGCCGTTATTCGGCAAATTTTAGAGAACGGCCGCGCTCGGCGATAATCGCAAAATAGAACACAATAACCTCACACAAAGTCAAATATAAAATTGCTAGGCACAGTTTACAAAGCTAACCTTTTTCAAATTTGAAATGCCTTCGAATAATCAGATGAATCTTTGCTCCAAGTTGTTTTCGGCTCAGTTTTAGTTCTTTCGGGCGCCGGTGACTGATTCCGTGGATTTTCCCGTGAAACTACGACAAGTTGTTTGTCCTTTTTGCTTCGCACTTAATTCCAGGCAAGTTCAGCTGATTGTAAACTAAATTTAACTGACAAGAGAGCATTCTTTTCATTGAAGAATTCCAGTTTTAAGTGCATTTTACACTCTCTCCTCCGCAGAGGCTTTGGTGTGGGGAGAAGGGAGAATCCGCTGAGCGAAGTGAGTGCAGGCGCAAAAAAAGATCTCTCGTCTTTTGCGCCTGCAACCACCTTGCCCAGCGGATTCACCCCACACCGAAAACCCCTCAGGAGCCTCTGCGGAGGAGAGAGCATTTTACACTGTTTGAAGAACCCGCAGCGCCAAAAGTTTGACAAAACTCACCGCGTTACGTTACCTGTTAAGTCATTTTCATGGTCCCATAGAAATGAGCTAATCAGCGCGCGGGAATTCACACAGTTATTGTAAAACATGATATATACGGGTAGCCCAGTTTACGCTCATAAAGCGCCTAGTTGGGGACACCATAAATAACAAAATAATATACACTTAAAACATTACTCCCATATATCCCCTGTACTACTCCCATGTATCCCCTGTACTACTCCCATGTATTCCCTGTACTCCCATGTATCTCTTGTACTTCCATGTATTTCCTCTACTCCCTGTATTTGTAGTATAATTTTGGATTCATTTTATCACAAATCATCTTTTTGTTTTTGCAGGGTGATGCACTCGGTAATTCCTCGGTGAAGCCTCGGACCAAGCGATCATACAGTCAGAATCACTCGTCAAAGTTAACAGTGAAAGACCTTGCTGTTGAGTTGGCAAAAAAACATGTAAGGCTTTCGTAAGTTTGGAAAGGGCTTAACAGGGAACGGTGATACATATATGATTTACTAGTGAAACGAGGCTTTTCGAGAAACAGCACTGTGCCCCAGCAGTGCCCGGGTACCACAAGCGACCAACACTTGTCTTCGACCGGGCAACAAGACTGAAAACATAGTTGTTTTTTTTTTTTGCACCCTTAATTTTATAGTTGGACTAGCTTTGGGCTCCCTATGACAACTCTTAGAGCACAGTTTTGAGAAAGATGAAACGTTCATCATGTCACGAGCATGGGACCATTAAAAAAATATCTGAGTCCCCGACAGGAATCGAACCTATGACTTTCCGTAAACTCAGAATTTTTTCTTTGTCCCTCGCTCGTGACATGATCGTAAACTTACATCTTTCTTATTTCATTACCGACCTTAAACTTTACCATCCTTCTTTATTTATCATTTTACAACATTTGTTCGATTGTGTTTTATAATTGTCAATCCACCTCAAACATAAACTGATTCATAAATACCGTTATATGTTTTATAATTGTTAATATACCCCAATGCCCATCACGCTCTTATAATTATTTGATATATTTTGTCACCATGGATTTTCAGTGTTTTACACAGATCGACAACTAAAATTGAACAAGAGAGTGTCAATTCAAATCATGTTCTATGTTAAATCTTCTATTTCTTTACATTTTTAGTTGCTTAAGATGATTCTTGACGAACAGCGCGACTTGGACAAAGCCAAGGAGAGTGTTTATATTCTTCAAAGAGGTCTGTTTGAAATGTATAACTTCCCACTGCACTGGGTTTTTTTACGTTTTTTATAGGTTTTCTCGTTTTCCCTTTTTTACAATTGACGTAATGAGTGTCAATCCGAGTTAATTGATTGATTCAATCTCTATAATGCATTCACTATACCATAAAACCTTTATTTTTGCAGACAGCTGCACCAATATCAAGTCGGTTGGTAAGCCTGTGACTCACAACACTCGAAAGTACCATTATGGTGCCTGGATGAAAGACCCGCTTGGAATCATGGGTGCTGAGACCATATTCGTTATGGAGCATTATACCGGAAGAAACGTGCTTGAAGAGTTTGAAAACATGGACAAGTTCAAAGCAGGCATAACTCGTAAGACGTACAAACTGCCCTACAACTGGGACGGAACAGGGGGAGTGGTTTATGGGCCATATCTTTACTACAACAGGTGTAATGTCCACATATTTTTGTCCGAATTTTTTCCGTACAGAAAAATCGATCGGAAGCTAATAAAAATGCACCTCCTTTAATGACGGCTAGCTAGCGTTACATTGAGTGTAAATAATAATAATAATAATAATAAGAAGAAGAAGAAGAAGAAGAAGAAGAAGAAGAAGAAGAAGAAAATAATGATGATAATAATAATAATTATAATAATAATGATGACTTTTTTAAGGTATATCCACTAGGTGGCTATTCACCTACTAATTCTAACTACAATAATATCTCTAACAAAAGGCAGTTATCCTAAATATTTACATTAATATAGGTTAAGACAATTAGTTTAAATTCATAAAAAGAAATACATCCACAAAATCATAATAATATCATAACGAACTACTACTTATGTTTAATTATAACAATTTTCATTCGTACAAAAAAAATATTCCTAACTATGTACATCAATAAGATCATTAAAAGAAAAAAAATTGGCCCTAGCACTTAGATAAAGGAAGTCTCCTTGCTGCACAGTCATGAATTTTCCATGGGGATATCAAGCTTTGGTGTAAAGTTTCTTTGCCAGTCGTGATTCGGGGACACGAGTAGAATTCTAAGCAAAAACGTTCTTGTCTTGTCATAACAGAGAAAATTCAGCCTATATCGTTAAGTTTAATCTGCACACTGAGCGAGAGGAGGCCCTAATCTCCTTGAGTGGTTTTACACCAAGAAAGAACGGTTACCAATGGTGCGGTGGTTACTGTGCAGTGGACCTGGCCGTTGATGAGCAGGGATTGTGGGCATTGTGGGGTGATACTGACAACAGCTACCGACCGTACGCTTACAAAATTGATGTGAAAAGTAATACCGTGATCCACTCTTACAGCTTGTCTTCAGGTAAGCACATCTTTAAATTGTGGCTTATATCTGAAGGGGGTGATAAATAAAGAAAGATGTAATTTTCAACATGTCACGAGCGTGGAACAAAGAAAAAAATCTGACTCCCCGACAGAAATCGGCAAACCTGTAATAATATGACCTTCCGTAAACCGGTCGGATGCTCTAACCACCAAGCTACGATGAGAATTGTAGAGAATTGCACTGTAAGAGGGTGGCAAAGTGGTTTTACGTGACGCGTGATTGCCCCAAAATTAACCGCGTGATGCGTGATTGTGCCCAAATTAACGGCGCGATGCGTGATCAGATAGCGCAGCGTGATGCGTGATTTGCTATTTTAGAAGCGCGTGACGCGTGATTTACCTTTTATTTTTCCGTGATACGTGAATGTTTTCAACATTCTTTGAAAAACTAGAAAGCTTCTTGACCTTTGATCTTCGTGGTGGGTCCAGAGAATCCGTTCCTGGCACGGCGAGGACAGAATCGAGAAATCAGAAAACGCAATCAGAAAACTCGAAGCTCACAGGGTAGAAGAGACTTGTCCTAACACGTTACGCTTCAACGCCAAAGCGCACATGAGACCCGACGAAGAATTCAAGAAGGAAATCGGAACCATAAGAAAGCAGGCAACATGTCAGGCATGGCAGAACAGAAATTACTAGGAGTGCTAATCAAATTCCACTATCGTAACATTGATTCAAAGCAAAGAAGAAGAGCGAGTAGGCTACTAAGCCAAACGAAACTAATATGTCAATCAGCCTAAGAACAAGACACTAAGCCACTCGTAAATGTACAAGAGAGAGTCCAGGTGAAAAACATGCCAGAACTTGAGAATGCCAATAATAAACATGTTGAATCCCATCCTCGTGTGCTCCCTGAATCTTGATAAACGGAAGGTCTCAGAAACACGAAAATATCTGAATAAGAAACACACTGACCGCAAAAGGCAAGCAAAACGAAATAAAGCCGATAATGCTAAGAAGAAATACACGCACTTTAAATCTTGTCACCCACCGGGAGTCAAGAAAGGTTTCTTCAAAGGAGAGGTCCTTAGACTCCTCAGAATTGAACGAACTTTTCAAAGGAAACTTTCGAGGAAAACATCAATAAATTCAAATAAAAACTACGGCTAAGAGGCTACCCTAACAATAGCATTGAGAAGGTGCTCTCAGAAGTAATATTCTCTGACAGAAAGTCAGCTCTCAAAGACAAAACAAAAGCTCGCAAAGAAATATTACCCACGGCAGCCCATGTGTACCTAACTTAAAACAGATCCTCATGGACAAATGGCATTTAATAGAATCGCAACCTTTACTAAGACAAATCTATTATTTCATACAAGAGGGGTAGATCTTTTATAAGATATGCTAGCCAGGGCTAAACTGTAAAAGTCAAACCAGCCAAAAAACTGAGTGAATAAAGGACAAAACAATCACACCACGCGCTAGTAGGATTTGTGCTATGCCCGTCAACACCCTTTATTTCATTTTAAGATTCATGAATTGACATGCAATCCTTCCAAAAAAAAAAGAATACAATATCAATGCATTCAATAGGTAGGCCTACGCCGACTCTACATTGTTTTGTTACCATTTTAATGCCGGATTACTCCTTATTTACGTGACGCGTGATTGGTTAAAAATTTTCTCCGTGATGCGTGATATCACTCAAAAATTCGGCGTGATGCGTGATCGGTACCCCCCCCCCCCCCCCCCCCCTTTGCCACCCTCCTGTAAGTACATGTCGCGAGAAACGGAACAGCATTCTGGACGATGCGACAAGAATTGAAGAAAATTGCAATCCAAAACTGAAAGAGCTTCTAATTAGTGTAAAAGTGAATGGTAAGAACTCAACAGAACATACATCTAATTCTTTAGAACTCACAATTCCCAGATTATAGATGCAGCGTGGAAAACATCATTGTTATTTCGTTAATTTCTTACTGATTCAAAGATTACATAGCGCAGTGAAACCTAACATTTTCAGAATATTCTTTGTGTTACCAAAGTCGAGCTTTATCTAGTGCATGTTAATATAGCAGAAAATATTATTTTCCATTTTATTTATAAAAACAGAAAAGATGAACACAATGGGAAATGCTTTTGTCGCCTGTGGAGTTATCTACTGTATTGACAGCTATAACTCCAAATCCACTACCATCAACTTTGCTTACGACACCAAGACTGGAAAAACATGGAACCCCAACATTCAGTTCACAAACCAGTACTTCTACAACTCCATGGTGGCCTACAACCCCAGAGAAAGAGTGTTGTATGCTTGGGATCAGAAGCGTCAAGTCACTTACCCGATCACTTTTGAGGAACATTAGGTTCATGACGTGATCAGCCGGTGATGGGTTTCAAAAATGCTGATCATGATTGCTTTGCTGTTTGTAGACGATGCCATGCTCAAATGAAATAAGCTTACTAGATCGCAATTTGTACTTTTTTACACTGACGATTCGCTGAGTTTTAGAACAAATATTCCTACATTAATGTTCAACTCTCTGCAATGACTGAACATGACTCCGGCAGCTGCAAATCACCTGTGAATCTCGTGAAACAGCCTTCTTGTACGAACTAGGCTTTAGAGAGGTAGAATGATATCAGTTGTATAACTGATCTACCTGGTCGTAAACAAAGAACTCTAGATATATTTCTAGTATAAGAACCGGTATTTGTTCAGCCTGTTTCTGTTATGTCCGAAAAAAAGTGTGAATTGTGAAAAAAGGATAAACTCGCTTGCTGTAAACTGGCGCCTAACTTTGTTGGCTCAGTTAAAATTGCTGTCAGTGCTGAATGCTTAAATAAAATGGAAAAAAAGGACATCGTGTTTATTTTATTGTTGAACTAAACGAACTTAAACTTGATCACACCTAGTGATAGTTTATGACAGAACATCTCTCCATACTCCTTTATATATGTTCAGTCTTTTCCCGCTCTTTTTCCACTGTCCCCGGTGGAGAGACTGGAATAAGCTAGAGAGTCGTAGGCGCGAAGCTGTCAGAAAGCCTTCCGGGAAATTAGAGTGGCATTTTTAGATCACCTGAAATGAAACTGAAACGACTTAAATTGGTGATTCTACCGATAACATTCCAAGTTCCAAAGTCATGAAAGTCCCCGTAAAATATTTTCAGACGTCCATCAATTAATGGGATCGATTGAAGGTAGTTTAAGCTGCTTTTCGTTGTTGCGACTTTGAAATCCGAGTTCTCCCTTTACTGTAAATCTTTAGATGATGTCAAACCAGAAAAACCAAACCTTGCTAAAATTCCGTTAAGAAGCCAGAAAGCCGTCAACAAAACAACAGGTAGACATTATTTTATGAGGTATGGACATTTTAATGGCTGTTTATTTATAATTTTGACATTTGATCAAATTCACAATACTGAATCCCATACATATCCTTATATTTTTGTCGTTGAGGATTCCTGTTGTGAGCCTGGATCAACTTCAGCCTCGCTTCTACACAAAGGCCAGGTCACTAAGTAGACAACCGTTAATCTAATAGTCCAAAGCGACTTTTACGTGATTATCAGCATGGTCTTTCAATGAATGCAGTTTACGGACTGTCAATATTTTAGATTAGATTGTATTACCGATTTCATTAGTCATCGTATGTTCATACAAACACTGTACACTGACTGTATTTCAAAACATTTTGCCTTTTTTACCAAGATAAAAAAAGAAGAGACGAATCAAGTTTTGCAGTACTAACATGTACAATCTTAAAAGTTAACGCTCTAAAAGCGTGCTTTATATAACACCACTTAAAGTAAAACCTTTCCAATATCATACGAGTGCTTGGAAAGAATTACAAAGTGTTGTGGAGCTAGGTCCAATGCTGTGGAAGTTTAGTTAAAGTGTTCAACTAATGATTCGTTACTTTTTATGCTGAAAGCGTCTTAAAGGCGGTGTTACACTAGGCAATGTTTACTGCAACTTGTCTCGCAATTTTGTTGCGACACAAGTTGCGTGAAAAATTGCCTAGTGTAACATACCCTGCAACAAACATTTCTCGGAATTTTTTTTGCCGCAATCGTTGCGAGAAGTAGAACTCAGTTCTACTTTTCGCAACGATTCTCGCAACGCTGCAACGAATTTTTTTCAAGCGTTGCGTAGTGTAACATGCTTCCTGTAACGTGTGTCGCAACGTTTTGTGACATCAGCCAATTAAATTGCTCCTTTTAGCGCATGTGCGTTGTTGTCTCGAAGATAAAATGGCGGCTGAAAGTGACTCTATGGCCATGACAGTACCCAGAATGACAGAAGTTGCGAGAAACATAGCGTAGTGTAACACCGCTCATGCAACTTGTCTCGCAGCACCGCAACGCACGGTTTTTAGTTGTTGCGAGACAAGTTGCACGAATCATTGCCTAGTGTAACAGTGCCTTAAGTAATTGAACAAAGATCAGTTGTATCACTCCGCGAAAATTTTCGAATTTTTTCAGACTTCAGACTCCATGATATTCCATTGAAATTATCTTAAGTACCTGTACTGTTTAAAATGCCGAATTACTCAGAAGCAGAGCCCAATTTGTTTAAAGTTGTCTTTTACTTACGGCTTAGATAAAATAGAAGAGCTTTTTCCAAGGTAATGCACAACCTTTTTTTTTTCCTTCAACATTACAACTAATTTAAAAAATTCACTCTGTATTGTTCCAATCTTTTGCTGTCGCTACTTAAATTATATAGAGATTAGACACAGGATATTTATTCATTTGTTAGTTATAAATAACAACATGTTCGCATATTCATATATATACATTTCGGCTTGCAACTGGATTAAACAGAGCTCACCGGCTTAAACTGGAAAAAAAACCCAACCATTTATCACTGATCATCACTGAGGATAAAAACGGACATCACTAATTTGTTTTCTTTGATAGTTTTGAGTTCTAAGATGTGTTTTAAAAGCTTTCTTTACATAGCCAACAAATGTCTATGTAATCAAATTATAACAATATCAGACCGTGTTCCTGGTTGTACAAAGTTAACGTTTCGTTCCTAGGAATTAGATCAGTGTTTCACACGGCCAATCAATTTAAGTCTTTGACTCACTTTGTTACCGATCGATTCAATATAATCAGGTTTAAATAGGTGCATTTCCCGCGCTTGGAAGCGGTTCGCATCCAGTTGCATACTAGCCAGTTAATTTCCGATTATTTCCGCGGTTTATTCACTAGGAGGTTGTGGTTTCGTACACTCCGGGTAGGTATATACGTCTGGTGGGAGTGTACCGCTCCACCGCGGTCAAACGTCCGAGGCGTTTTTCGTTTTATTTAGTGGGATTTTATTTAATATTATATGGAAATATGGGCAAGGATTTACACAAAAATTAGTTGACGTTACTATCTTTTATTTTTTCTCAAAATGATGAGCTTTTTTCGTTGAAAACTGACCAAAACTCTTTGCGCCTGATCAAAATTATGTTGGCAAATGGCACCGACAATTCTGCAGTTCACAGTTTTTAAACGTTTAGAACTTTTTTAGCAAACTTTCAAAACGTTTGGTAAATTGACAGTGTATTGGCGATATATTAAACTTTAACAGTGAAAATGACAACCTAACTTTTAAGTACTTTGGTTAACTGTTGCAAATTTCTCTCGCTTGACCGCGGTTAAGTGTACCGCCCGCTTGTTCAAATCCTCACTTACTCCCAGACCTAAAAATACGATGTTCGATAACCATTCTCAGACCTAAACTTTAAAATCTCCCCATTCTCAAGTCAAAATAGCAAAAATCTATACTAAGTTATAAAGATATAAGGTAAAGTTGCACACGAGCCACAGGTGACCCACTCGAGCCACAGATGACCCACACGGCCACAGCTTAACCCGGTTTCTGCAGCATGAAGCAACTAGGAATATTGCTAATCCCCCTGGATGGGATGCTAGTCCATCACAGGATTATCCTCGGCATTTTGTCGCTGGCACCCATTTATACACCTGGGTGGAGAGAGACAACGTGGAGTAAGTAATGTTTACTACATGAGCGGGAGTGTTGTGTCGGCCTATACAATCACGAGGCGCAGCCGAGTGAATGTATAGTGCCGATACAACACGGACGCGAATGTAGTAAACAACTTGTGAAATTCACATTCCAGATACAACTCACTAGTGGTTGTATCTAATTTACACATCAGATACAACTCACTAGTGAGTTGTATCTGGATTACAGGGTAACCATGTGATTGGAATGGCTCATTTATATTTGTTAGTACCCTTATTGATTTATTAATGAATTTTACAAAGTTTCTTGTCTAAGGAAACAACACAACGACAGAGACCAGGCCTGGAACCACAGACCTTTGGATCTGAAATCCAACGCGCTAACCAGTTTACCACTGCACAGGCTAACCACTACACCACCACACAGGCTAATCACTACATCACCACACAGGTTAACCACTACACCACCACACAGGCTAACCACTACACCACCACACAGGCTAACCACTACACCACCACACAGGTTAACCACTACACCACCACACAAGCTAACCACTACACCACCACACAGGCTAACCACTACACCACCACACAGGCTAACCACTACACCACCGCACAGTCTAACCACTACAACACCGCACAGGCTAACCACTTCACTACCGCACCTCCACATATATGTGGTCCTAAAAAATATGGTTTTGGAGCTTTTGATCTAAAACGATAATTTAACAATGGTGATCTAAAAATGGGTGTGTTTTGCCTTCTAGTCTGAAAATTATACAAAGAAAGGATAACCTGCCCTCTATATGGGAGCCCCCCCCTCCCCCCTCCCCCCCCGGGAGAAGTACCTGCCCTCTATGGGGAAGTTTGAAAGAGGGGATACTGTACAGCTCTGAGTGAATGAATTTTAAATTTAATCCCCAGTTATTAAAATAACTTGGGATGACATTTTTTTTAAATGGCGACTCCTTGCGTGCAATGTTCATCGTCTGTTTGAGTTTGTTATCTTGCTTGAGATATTGCTCAAGATGGTGTTGATATCACAAAAAATAAGAGTGGAATTACATGTAATTGATATTGTATAACGATATGTAACTTGCTTTTCGATTGATTTCGGTATGACGTGTCGGCAAAGTGCAATATTTTAGGTATAAAGCCTAGTGAACCAGCTTTGTTAAGAACATGCCGATTTAGGATCACAGATCAAGTAAACGAAGCTACGTTGATAAACATAACAAGATTGATGCCAGGGCTGGAGGAGAAAAGCAAATTTTGCATCAGAAAAAATTGAATGAGATCAAATCAAGAGTTTCGCCGTTTGCCGGAGCGCAACTTTTCTTTGTTGCATAATATTTTTAGAGTCACGCATGGTGGAAAGCAAATTAAAGTTATTTAAATTGATGTATGATAACTAAGATCAATACATCTCAATGGCAGATACAAGGGGGTGGATTGGGTGGCTAGCCACCCCCCTTAAGACCGTCAGTTTTAACAGTTATTTTTTTAGTTGCAACAATGAAAAATTTTATAGACTTAAGCATATACCCGTAGCCACCACCCCCCGCCCCACCCCCATAAAAAAAAACGGATCCGACCCTGCATCTCTCATCGTTTCCCGCATGACAACATGCTCAAACAAGGAAACAACTATATAGACAATGTATATCAGCACGGAACTGTTAAGTTAACACAAAGGAAGGATATTGTTATGCTCAGCAAAACCAGTTTTGAGTACTCTTTAACTCTTCGAAGAAAAAAATCGTGACAAGAGTCAGGGTTTTTTTTTTTTTTTAATTTTTACGGTGGCTAATTTACCTTATCACTGAACTCAGTTCATGAAACCATATTTACATGTTTCACTCCCCACCGACGAAACATTGAAACTAACCCCTTTATTCAGAAGTTAATGAACAAACAAATAGAACTGAGAAAATGTTTGACCGTTTAAATTTTGTTGTTTTGCCGAGTTAGGAGTGTCTGACATGACAATGGAAAGAACAATTTTAAAACCTGACGAGTGCATGCGGTTTGATTTGGAAACTACAATCCTCGTCACATTTGTTGGGACACATCGCGTCTCCCTGCCTTCTCTCTCCCTGCTCAATGTTGGTTTGCCATTTAATGAGCACAAAGCCGCAAAATTCAACATTGGGGGGAAGGGACGGCGAATGTTAGGATAAATATGTGTTAAGCGTGATGTGTCCCAACTAAATATGACGGGGATTGTAGGTTGATTTAATTTCGACTTTCACTTTAAAATTCTTATGAACAATATACTAAATTAATTGCCTTTAAAACTCTGGGATAATATTCTCTACGTGGTTATCATCACATAGAGGAGAAGTAAAAAGAAAACAAAAGATAACAAACGCATTCATAATATAAGTGCCGAAGTAAATCAAAACAGGGTGGAACTATGGAACTAAAACACATTTCGAAAAGCTGTTAGACGGTCTGTTAGGAAAGTTAAGCGTCTCCCGCATTTTTTTCGCTCGCTTTTCTTCGCGCCTTCCCCAACTATTAGCGCTTTTCCCACTATCTGAAAGCCTGCATGTAGCAATGGCAGTACTGGTGAAAATATAACTTTGTGTCAAAGGTCAGGAAAATTTTACTTTAATTCCAGCAAGTGTACATGGAGAACGAGTCAAGCTATAGCATGCGGTTCAGTATTACTATATTGCTTTGTCAGTAGCCAGATTTAAGTGATCGTACTTCACAATATCTTCCACAGGCTCGCAAGTTAGCTCTGCGATAACATTCTCTACGTGGTTATCATCACGGAGAGCAAAAAAGGAAAACGAAAAGAACAACTCATTAAAACAAGACACGTACGACAACAAACACATTCATGCCATAACACTAATAATATTCAGAAAGTGCCGAAGTACTCCAAACTGAATAGGGTAGAACTATGGAACTAATGAGCAAATTTTGAAAAGCTGTTGGCAAAGTAAAGTTTGTTGTGTGTAGTTTAGTTTAGCCCTGTAGCAAGGACAGTATTAATATTGTTGAAAAATGTATAATGAGAGTGTCAAAGTTCATAAAACTTGGACTTTAAAGAGACACTGTCCCGTAGAAATAGCAGAATTTTGCTTAGCTTATTTCCACGTTATATCGCCAAATGCCACCAAATATACAACTTAGTTGGATAAAAAGAGTCTATAGAGCGAAACAAAAGCAGTAGTTTGGAGATAAAGTGTAGGATTGCAAGGATTGAAGTGGATTACAGTTCATGAAATTAACATTATTAGAATTTTTGTTGTAAAGTAATGAAGTTGTCTTTCAGTAGCATCGTGTTGCAATGAAATAAAATAATGATAATAGGCCATACGCTACTGTGATTGTATGTTTTTACTCTCAAGCTTTCGTCGGACACCGACATCGTCAGGAGAAAACTGAAAGAATTTACATAAATGCGAAGCAATATAAAGACTAGCGTGGATTATGATGTAACACCTAAACAAAAGCAAAAACACTTAAACAAAGAATTAGGACTGACAAAAGATTCAAAATAAAATATTCAAAATAAAAGGTCCCTCAGTTCTGTGCATTCGTCACGAGAGTTTATTTTGGGTTTTTTGTTTCGAATATGTGCAGCCTCTAAGAGTCTTAGATTTACGGGGTCGTTGTTTCGGCCAATGATCTTGACAGAAAAACATGTGCGGCCACGTTGGCAGTCCTGCAGGTGCCTGTAGAAGGATGATGACTCAGAGTTAAGATGTTCTCTGACTCTGTCATGCAGCGGTCTAATGCTGCTGCCAATGTAAGTCAGTTTACATTCTTCGCACTCGAGTTGGTAGACTGTGTTTTTGGTGAGGCACAAATTGTTTTCCCCGCGGATGAGACAACCGTTTCTAGTGCATTGTTGTTTGGCTGGTTTGGATTTCAATACTTGTCTTAGCGTAGTTGACTTGTGTGCTAGCCGGACGGGGAGGTTTTCTTTCTTGAAAATCCGGCGTATTCTATGGTTAAGGTCGTCATTGATAAATGGTATTCTGAAGTAAAGGTACTCGTCATTGGCATTGTTGGTCTGATGTTGCCGATGTGCGTTTACAGGTTGTATGTACGTTTCCCTGATAGTCTCATTTGAGTACCCGTTGAGGGACAGGACTTTTATTTTGAATATTTTATTTTGAATCTTTTGTCAGTCCTAATTCTTTGTTTAAGTGTTTTTGCTTTTGTTTAGGTGTTACATCATAATCCACGCTAGTCTTTATATTGCTTCGCATTTATGTAAATTCTTTCAGTTTTCTCCTGACGATGTCGGTGTCCGACGAAAGCTTGAGAGTAAAAACATACAATCACAGTAGCGTATGGCCTATTATCATTATTTTATTTCATTAGAATTTTTGTTCTTTTGCTTTTAATACCAAGATTATAAATGTATCAATACTGACCTTTAATAAATGCCCTTAAACTTTCTCCATTTTCTATATCTCACTAAGGTTAACTTTTTGACATTTGGCATAAATGTACACTGTAGGGAGAACAACCCACCCCCTTGCTGTATGGCCCTGTATGTTCAGATGGTTATTTCCCTGAGAGATTGGTGCATTTTTTCTTGAAATACAAAGTAATGACAGGCCTGCACGACTCCCGCTGTTCGCCAATGTGATGTTCTCGCCTTTAGAGTTTCGCTATATAAACGAGTATGTCTTTAAGCGATTTCCCCCTTTTATAGGAGATAATGGGAGCATCTTTATATATCTCCCTCAGCAACGGTTGGTTCTGTATTAAATGCCATTTATCCATAAGGATTTTCTTTAAATTGGACACCGCTGGTGATATTGTGTGACAAAAGGTAGAATTTTCCTTCTGTTGAAGGGCCGACTTTCTTTCTGTTGAAGGGCCGACTTTCTCTCTTCGAATTTCATTTCTGAGAGGACTTTATGTACCAGAGTATCTGGATACCCTCTCAAATGTAGGCGTGATTTCAATTTTCTTATATTCTCTTCAAACGTTATTTTGCGTATGTCGAGGATAGACGTTTCTTTAAATCTATCACCTTTGTAGACGTACATATCCAAGAAAATAGTTTCTTTCTCTGAGATTTCAGCCGTAAATTTAATGTTTTTCAGTGGTGATATCTGTTAGCCTGTTCAATGAACCCATTTATTTCCTCTACGCTGGTGTTCCACAATGGGAACACGTCATCGATATATCTTAATTCAGGGATTACGTAGCATATTTGGATTGGTGGGGCTAGCTCGTGCATAGAATGAGCTCAACAAGCGCCGAAGGCGCGAGTGTATCTAGGGGGTGCGGGGGTATGCTCCCCCGGAAAATTTTGAAATTTAGAGCTTCTAAAATCACCAGAAACGCGTTTATTTCTATCAATCCTAAGAAAATTTTGTCAAATTATGACGTTCATTCAAAGTGACAAAAGCTTAATATTAAAGCCAGTCCTTAATTTATGTTCTTTTACCATTTAAAGTGGATTTCACTAAACAGAACAAATTATCAAGAAAAAAGAAATGCCTTAAAGTTTTCGCGTTGGACCTATTTCGGGTTCATGGTATGCTAGTCCAGTTAGTTGGCTATATGAAGGAGGTCAGCTCAGTAAATGTTCCAATGTTACGTTTGCGGCTATCATTTCGACTGACAAATTCGCTAGCCATATCAACAAGTCGCACAGCGTCAGTTTTTGTCTTGTGCGTATTTAAGATTGCAACATTGAATCTCTGTTGGGTCATCTTTGCTCGCATTCCGTTTGCAACGCCAATTGCCCATCCACGGATGAAAACGAAACTTCGGTCGCTAACTTCTGATCGTCTAAACTTAATTGTAAAAATGCAGCAGTCAAAGAACAGATATAAAAAATAACGCGAACGCTTAGAGACTTGTTGAATTTGATCGAAACACTCTGAGTAAAGAGAGTTAGAAATGGATGCGATTTCAAAACACGTGATACTATAGAAACATGGGACAACAGAAAATTCGCATAATGCTTAATGGGTACAGTACCATTAATCATTATGCGAATTTTCTGTTGTCCCATTTTATCAGTGTTATGAAATAATAGTCGGCATTATTGTGGTCATTGTAAATGTTGTTGAGCGAACCAAAAAAACATTGGGTTTGCTTTTAACATAACGATTAGAAGTACTTTTCTAAATGCAAAAAAAAATTCCCGGCAAAATTATTGGCAGGGCTCGCACCCAGCCCCACAGCTCCGCGGTCGCACTTAAGATTTCGGTCTCAACCGCTGCCATGAAAATGTTGGCAAAAGCCACTGAATTTTGTTTTCATAGCGGTGCCATGTGCAAAATGCGGTAAAATGTTAGTCATTTGACTGTACTTTGATTTACAAAGTGTACAGAAGGTGCCAAACAAATTTCAATTCATTGGCATGAAAAGACTTTGGTTGGATTTTTTTTCTTACTCGAGATGAGTGTAGTAATTTTTTTTCCCGAGGTATTTCCTTGCAAGATATATTTTTTCCCTCAAAATGAGTCTGCAGGATATTTTTTTCTGAAATCACCCAACCCCCCCTCCCCCTCAAAAGTCAACTGGTCGGCCCGTTACACTATGCGGTTACAGCTGTTTCGAGAAAGGTTGTCGGAAAAAAGCGCAAAAGTGCACGCGACAATCCCGAAAAATAATATGGGATATAATCAATGAATTTTAATAAGTCAAATAAATACATGAAACCCGCGATGCCTAGTCCGTACAGGGACGATCTTAGATGCGGGCCATTGGGAAAAATGAGTTTTTGGAGTATAGCGTGGATGACTACCCACAATACCTTTCTGGATTGTCGCGTGCACTTTTACGCTTTTTTCCGACAACCTTTCTCGAAACAGCTGTATACCGACATGTATGTTGCTCAATAGCCCCATTTAAGTGGTAGTACTTTACGATATATCTTCCGGCACAGACTCGCAAGTTAGCTCTGGAATAATATTATTTATACGTGGTTAAAATCACGGAGAGCAAAAGCAAAAAAGAAAATAACAAAACGCAACTTATTAAAATAAGACGCGTACGATAATAAACGCATTCATGCCATAACACTTATCATATATAAGTGCCGAAGTAATCCAAAATATGGTGAAATAATAGAAGATAAGCAAAGTTTGAAAAGCTGTTAGGAAAAATGTTTGAAAAATGTAAAGTTGCGTCAAATTTAAGGAAAACTGATTGAGAAAAACGAGTCAAGTTATAGCATGCGGTTATAACTATCTTGTTCAATACCCATATTTAAGTGGTAGTACTTTACGGTACTTTCACAGGCTCGCAAATTATCGCTGGGCTAATATTTTCTACGTGGTTATCATCACGAAGACAAAAAAAGGAAAAAGAGAAGAACAACTCATTAAAATATGAGAGGTAGACTACGCAAAATTACGAAGCTGTTAGGAAAGTTAAGCTGGTTATACGTTGGGTGTAGCCCTCAACTGAGGTTGCGTAAAGTTCAGAAAGCTTGGACTTTAATTCCAGCATGCGCACGTGTGGAAAACGAATCAAGTTACACTGTGCGATTATACCTATCTTGCTTTATAGCCATATTTAAGTGGTAGTACTTAACGATATTTTCCAAAGGCTCGCAAGTTAGCATCATTAATTTCAAATTAGCTCAAATTTTAATCGTAGCTGTGAAGGAGCTAGATCCTAAACTCGTTCAACTTTTATCTTTTTATTCATTGTAAAATGCTATTGTTCAGCAAATGTAAATAGCGCTATATATATGATTATAATTATTAATCGTGATTTTAATTTGTCCTGCTTGAGGATCAAGAAAATTCCTTAGATAAGCTAAACACCGGAAATTGGGCAACATCATTATCAAACAGACCATCTAAAGTATCATTCCACGCACGCTTTCCGTTGTCGTGACATCAAATTGGCATTTAGTTCCTCATGTTTTGCAGGATGGAAAGTTTAAAAGCATCGCCACCTCGGCAAATAAATCATTTTACGCTGAAAACATCTCAGGTAAGTCGACTTAAGCCGTGTCAGTCATGTTAATTATTTTTATTTTCTAAGAGCATTTAAAACTTAAATTTACTTTGTTTAATCATCAGGAGTGGCAATTTAAACTCGTTTTGGATTCCAAGTTCTGGTAAGTCAGTTTCGTTTTTATGTAATCATGCCTCACGTCCCGGAGAGATACTCTCTTTTTATGGTCGTGGTACATATTAGGTTTCTATTGCACAGGTTTCTTCATTGTTTTTCAAAGGCCGGAAAAAATAAAAATTTGATTTTACAGTAGTAGTATTTTCGACGTCGGGAAATAAGACGACCTATATATCCGATTCAACAACAAAATAAAAGTGATGAAAAAAGTTCAATTTATTTACTAAGGAGCCTTTTTCGATGCGATTTCAAATATTCTCTGGCCTGGGAGCAAGCTCTCTGGCTCGGGTTCGGGGTTTGTGGGAGGGGGGACGGGGACGGGGGACGGGGGACGGGGTTGGGGGAGGCCGGAGAGACCGAGAGTTTGCTCGCTGGCTAAATACTCTCTAAAGGAAAACATTAGTTTTCGTTAAATGTCCTGCACTTGTCGCTTGTAAGTTCCTTACTAATTTTTTCTCAATTTTTCTTTACTACTGTAGATTTGTACGAGTCATTTGAAGATGGCGTCGCGATTTCTGTCGCTACTGTGCTGCTTATTTGTGTTGGTAAGATATATATAAGAGAGTATTTTCTGTTAGTTGTCTTGATTATGGACTACTGACAAATTGCATGTTCTCATTAGGGAGTTTTATTTTAGTTTGACCGAACCTTGATCAAACCTTAACCTACGTAAACGTAAGGTAACCGCAGTAAATTTTGACAAAAAAGGAAACAGTTATTGCAGTGTTCAAGTTTCGTTGTCGTTGGTTCATAGTTAGTTCAGGGTCCGCAGGACGTGAGCTCTTCCTGCACCTTGAAGTCCAAACTATACCGACTTTTCAAAGCCACTTCTCAAAGTTAATTTGTGGCTTAACAAAATTGTGCATAATTCTTTTTTGTGCTGCTGTAATGAGCCTATATTTCAATTTTGATCTTAGATTAACCTGGATAATATTCTTGTTTTTAGGGAGTAGTGCTTGCTGCGGCTTCACCAGAAACTAAGCCTCGGACCAAGCGTTCATCAATTCCATCAAAGCACTCGGTGGATGATCTTGTTATTGAACTGGCCAAAAAACATGTAAGTTTACAGTATTAAGATAAACCCTTCGCTAATATAACAGTTCCTGGCGCTGCTCATAATATTTTTTTAGAAGTACTGTTTGTAAAAGCTAGAGCAACTTATGTTTTGTATAGCGTAAGTACTACTCAGTATAATATTCACTTCATCATCATTATCATCATCATCATCCACCAAGATCATCCACTGAGTGTTTGGATGGAATCTATTGGAGAATAGAGCTGCTTTTCTGCAGTGTCCCGGCCATAATCGGCTGAATTTACGGGGTGGGGTGATTAGCCCCACGCCCAACCCCCAACCTGGACGGCAAGGGTTTTCTGTCCGGGTTTTCCTTCTCTTAGTCACTTTTTCCCGTCATTTTAAGGCACCGGACACTCACCTCTCGCCACTGTCGCTCGACTGCTATAACTGCATTACCAGGGGCTACGATAAAAGCTGTGCGACATACGACTTCACTGGCAGAGCCAACATTAAACGGAAGGCATTTCTCAGCATTTAGGAGGAAAACATTATTGACATTTGTTAACCTCACTGAAGCCTAATTAATTAACTAAGCGTAAAATGGTGAAAATATTGCACTTAGAAAGGCTATATTTACAACCGACGCAGCCATTAAAACCACAGTCCACCATACAGAGGATGGTAATCCTGTGGTGTAAGTACTACTCCGGCGGTAGCTTTCATTTACTGAGCGTAAACTGCTGTGATTAGCCCCTACTTTTTCAGCAGGGAAATCTGAGTGATCGATTTAAACCTCCTTGTCTTTTTTTACTAGCCGTGAAACCGAGCTTCATCATGTACACAGAATATATCATGATATTTATCGATATCATCTCATATTTTTGGCCAATAAATTTGTTTATGCATAACACAAAGGTAGTGTCTTGTATAATTTTCCACCAACAAAACGGTGCATTCATCGTCAAATACACATGCGTTTCTGTCGAAGGAGAACGAGATTAGCGTCATTTCGACCTATTTTCTAGATTTTTTTAAACAAAAAAAAACATAAGTTAATATTTTCGTGCACACAGTCACGTACACAATTTCATCCCAGTGATCGGGTTGAAAATTTCCATATGAAAACACAAAATTTGTCCCGGTTACCGGTCTCATATGAAGAGGAACTTAGACGATAAACGGAGCTAGTTCATTACAGTTAGAAATTTTTCAATGTCTGGCTATCAATTTGGTTTAAACTTATTGTCATTTTTTTGTAGTTGATCAAGATGATTGCTGATCAACAAGTAGACTCGGCGAAGCTTCAGCACAGTATGGACAAGTTGCATCGCGGTATGTTATTGAAAGTGTCTTTTTCCTGATTTGTGGTTTATGAAACGCTCTATTAAGCCTCCCTCACTATTAACCCCCCCTCTCTCTCTCTCTCTCTCTCTCTCTCTCTCTCTCTCTCTCTCTCTCTCTCTCTCTCTCTCTCTCTCTCTCTCTCTCTCTCTCTCTCTCTCTCTCTCTCTCTCTCTCTCTCTCTCTCTCTCTCTCTCTCTCTCTCTCTCTCTCTCTCTCTCTCTCTCTCTCTCTCTAATAAGCTGGTAAGACTCCCTCCCCCCCCTCTTGAGCTTCAAGTTTTTAATACCCCTCTTTTTTTGTTAAACCACCTGCCCCCACCAAACAATGGAATTACGATATACTTCCAAGCATCCGTCCCATGCCGTGCGGTCTAAGCTCAAACTAGAGAATACCGTGGGTTTCAAAGCTCTTTTTGATTTTATGTATTCGTCGTGAACAACATGCTCTAGATTGTATGAAATCTTGCCTAAGAACAATTGTTTTTCTTGCAGATAGCTGTTCTGGCATCAAATCGGTTGGTGTACCTGTGGCTCACAACACTCGACAGCACACCCAAGGGGCCTGGATGAGAGACCCGCTAGGCATCTTGGGTACTGAGACCATATTCGTTATGGAGTCTTACACTGGAAAAAAAGAGGTCGAAGAGTTTGAAAACTTGGAAAAATTCAAGGCAGGCATAATTCACAAGAAACATACACTACCTTACAACTATGACGGCACAGGAGCAGCGGTTTATGGACCATACCTTTACTACAACAGGTGAGGTTTCATCACAGATCTTGTTATTTAATTTCTTTCTGTCCCAGAAAGATGTTGTTCGATTGGTAACATCAAAAGAAAATTACTATTTTTTTTCTCGGTAACGCCAATTTTTGATTGGACGAGATCTTCGAGGAATTGGTACGTCATATGGGTCAATTAGTATTAAATTATGAAAAAGACTAGTGATGTTTTTTCGTTTGCCACTTACAAAGGTGACCACATAAAATGAAATCATTGTTCTGTCACTCTTCCCAGTAGATTGCATTAATATCACGTTTTTGGTTACCTGCAAAACCTTACTTTCTGAAGCGAATACAGTTAAAACCTACATACGTAAGCTTAGTAAAACTGCCGGATTTTTCCAAGTCAGCCGAAAAGATTCTTATACAGCTGTTTGATTAAACGTTGTCACTGATCGGTCTTACCCCTACGCGACCAGACCGAAAGGGAGTATGGGTGAATTAAAATGCATGATTAATTATTCTATATCGCGTTTACAACGGAGAACAAAACTCATGTTTGTCTTCGCGTGTTACGCAAAGACAACCAGAGTCGCTTCGATAAGGACGTTCCGTATTTTGATAATGTGCAGTTATTGAATGTGAATTGATTTCTCCCCATAATCCTTTTCGGTCTGGTCGCGTAGGGATGAGACCGATCAATGACAACGTTTAATCAAACAGCTGTATATCTGGGGTCCGTTTCTCAATAGTCCCGGTAACTTTTCGGGCCCGTAAAGCTATTCTCTGTTTGCAATGTTCACATTTAAGATGCATATTTGTTGGTTTTAAAGGCTAAGCAATAAAATTCTAAGGTGACAAAACAATTCCGGCTAGTTTGGGGTAACACACTCTATAGATTCTGATTTTAAAATTTAGCTCCGGGCCCGAAAAGTTATCGGGACTTCGAGAAACAGGCCACCTGGGCCGGATTGTTCAAAGCACGATTAAGCTAATCCAGGATTAACTTAAATCTTTAATCCAGTTAAATAACTAATCAATGACATTTTTCTGAAGACTTTTTGGCCTTCAGTTTCGACTTTGACTTGTTTTCACCTCTAGCTTAAAATTAGCTTTTAAAAACATTTTTAAACAAGAGAAAATTAAATCATCGGTTAACTTTTAATCCTGGATTAGCGCTAATCGGCTTTCGAACAACTGAGATCTGATGTTTAACGAGAAATAAGGCTGTTCAGCTTCCTTACTCCTGCGTGGCAGGCGTAAACGAGGATGAAGATGGGGCGCGAAAAAGGAGAGGGGGAGAAGGGAAGGAACGCCTGCTATAAGAGCCGGGCTATTCGCACTGCATATATTACGAACAACGCTATAAAATCTACCACCATGAATAAATTACCCCATTGCTGCTCAACTACAGAAGCGGTATACGACGTTGAACAGTACGCGAGATTATAACCACAGTTCTACTTAAGAAGATACGTCGAGTGAAAGGTTCTGAAATGGCCGCAGAGCAACGACCGCGAGATGTGCAATATCCTCAGGCAGTCGAACCTCAAGCCGAACCAGCGCCGCTGGTAGTAGCGCCAAACCAGCCGCCTCCGGCTGAGCGACAGGAGCAACCTCAGCCTGCAGGACGAGTAGAAGGGGAAAGAGAGGGAAACGTCGAACTAGAGGTAATTTAAGACACGTGGAATTTACATTTTCTCATTCTGTTAGTTGTTTACATAGTCGTTAAAATTCGTGTTTCTGACCGAGAAGAACTCGTTTCACTGCGCTTGTTTAGTCCTGGTTTGCTGTGCTGCATTCAGTCATTGTTTGGAGAGTTAAAATGTTGTATTCTTATCCTTCGCGGTTGTTTCGTTAACTTTATCCTCGTATAAGTTTTGTCTCCTCGTTCGTTATCGTCGATACATTATGTTAATACATTTATAATTATGGAATATTCTCCAGGTTGTATTCAGTAGTTTTAAAGGTCGGCGTAGTGGTATTTATTTATATTCCTGTGGTTTCATTTAGATTCGAGTAGGCGTTTAGCCCACTCAGTATTTATTCCGATAAATTAAGTGTGGTCGCGGTCGACCAATAAGTTAAGTGTGGTCGCGGTCGACCAATAAATTAAGTGTGGTCGCGGTCGACCAATGATTAAGCGTGGTCGCGGTCGATCGATAAATTAAGTGTTGTCGCGGTCGACTAATAACTTGAGTGTGGTCGCGCTCGACTAATAAATTAAGTGTGGTCGCGGTCGACTAATACGTTAAGTGTCGTCGCTGTCGACTGAATGTAAGGGTGGTCGCGGTCGACCAATAAATTAAGTGTGGTCGCGGTCGACCAATAAATTGAGTGTGGTCGCGGTCGACCAATAAATTAAGTGTGGTCGCGGTCGACCAGTAGATTAAGTGTGGTCGCGGTCGACCAATGGATTAAGTGTGGTCGCGGTCGACCAATAAAGTCTGGTCGCTGTCGACCGAATGTAATTGGGGTCGCGGTCGACCAATAAATTAAGTATGGTCGCGGTCGACCAATAAATTAAGTGTGGTCGTGGTCGACTACTGACATCAAATGTGGTCGCTGTCGATCGAATGTAAGTATGGTCGCGGTCGACCGAATGTAAGTGTGGTCGCGGTCGACTAATACATTAAGTGTGGTCGCGGTCGACCAATAAAAGTGTCGTCGCGGTCGACCAGTAAAAGTGTGGTCGGGGTCGACCACGAACAATTGACAGGGCCCGAGTGGACTGAGAGAACTGTATGGCAAGTGTCTTAGTGCGCATTTTGTGTTTTGTAGAACCTGAAGAGAGAGCTCCAAACTTTGAAAAAGAGTATGGAGGATATGACAAAACCTACGGTGGCGACGCTAAGGAAGAAGGCTATGGATTACACGCACAGGCCGCTGACTGATTTCAATAAATTTGAAGCCCTGGAGATGCTGGAAAATTTGGAACATGGGGCAAGAGACAGCCGGGATGAGAAGGCAGAGTACTACCGTGTCGCCTGCCAGACGGCGAGAATAAAGATTGATTACCCCAAGGAACATTTCAGGTCCCTTTTGTCACGCCTCCTGGGGGACAAGGATCACCAGACGGTATTTGAGGCGGTCGCGAAGGTGGAGAAATCCATGGCCAAATGGCGAGGTTCCGGCGAGCAATGGCGAGGCCCCGGTGGGCAATGGCGAGGCTCCGGCGACCGCATGAGTACATCCTACGGCGGGTGGCCCAGGAGGAATGGACCGGGCCCCAGGTGTTACTACTGTGATAGGGTGGGCCACATCGCGGCTAATTGCTTTAATAAGAGGAGAGATCAGCGCCCGGGCCCTTATCGCCGGTACCAGCCGACGAAAAATGAGGCTCCAAAAGACCAATAGGGAGCGCACAACGATGGGATTGGGACATAGCGTCTATTTCTAAATGATAATAATGTTTAGACGATCATGTAGTGCCGTAACATATTTAAGAGAATTAAATAATCTAGGACCGACTGAATACTCCTGTGTGATAATAGCATGTGTGGATCTAATAAAGGAGGAAGCCCTCAGTGATTGTGCAAACTGATATATGTTGTATTTTGTATGATTTTACCCCCACGCTTTACTTGTCATGGGAATCAGGGGGAAAGAGGCTCGAGGAGCTCTCTAGATTGCCTGGTACGTTGTCATGGCAATAAATAATTTCGGTTTTGTTCATTAATTTATGAGCTTCACATAATAACGCTCTGCGCAGCCACGGGGAGATGGGAGTTTTGAAAACTGGCTTCAAAACAGCCTCCCGGTCATACTGGGTCGGAACTGCCGTCTCTCCGCTGGTTTGCACGGGACTTCTTTGTTTCTCGTTAAATTATTCATCTTCGTTCTATTGCTATCGTTTATTGTAGGCAATATACTGGTGTTGGGAAAAGGATAAGGATTTCGATATGGTTGTCATAAACGAGGGAACCAAGAGAAATGACATACGTTGGGTGAATTTCATGGGAGATCCCGTGCCAACCAGTGGAGAGACGGTGGTAAAAAGGGAGCTGGAGAAAACGGCCCTTTTAGTGGGAAAAGGGGAACTAATAGGAGAAGTGGACCAACTGGTCTTCAGAGACCCCAATAGCTTTGTCGCGGGCGAATTACACGAACATGCGGCACAATGGGCGAATATTGCTGCAACAGCGCCGATCGAAAACCGTGTCGAGGTATTAGAATGGATCGAGAGAAAGGTATCGATTTTCTCCTTTTTTCAACACTTTAAAGGAACTTTCAAAGGAGAGAACTATGATTCGGACTGCCCACCTAGTAGGTCATTTCGCAATAATGTCTCGTGCAAATCGTTTGGTGAGTTTATTCGGAAAACTCTCCTGGCTCGTCTAAAGACTGGGGCCATATCGTAACTGGGGAAAGTTGGGCAAACAGAGGCCCCGCATATCGTGCTACCGCTGACCGTCGAGCCCACAAAGCCTCGACTGTGTCAGGACGCGCGATACTTGAATTTGTGGATGCAAGACAAACCTTTCTCTTTGGATAAAATCACGGATCTGCCCCGGTACGTTCCGAAGGACTCCTTCCAGACTGTGCTGGACGACAAATCCGGCTACGATCATCTCCTCCTAACTGAAGATAGTCGCACTTATTTTGGCATTCAGTGGGGCGGATGGTATTTTGTTTATAACACACTTCCATTTGGGTGGAAAATTTCTCCTTATATTTATCATTCCACGGGCTTAATGGCGTCTAACTACTTTCGGTCCCTCGGAATACCATGTTCCCTTTATATTGACGACCGGCATAATGGTGAGCTCCAAGTACCATTAGACGGTGGCGCGTACGCGGGCCTGGAAAGTTCTGAACAGAGGCATTTCGCCGCGGCCAAGTCAGCAATCTTTCTAGTGGCCTTTTATCTGGTTCGGCTAGGCTATTTTTTAGGTCTGGCAAAGTCCACGTTGATTCCCCAAAAGATCGTCTCATACCTGGGTTTTCTCGTGGACTCTAGTAGAGAAGTATTCCATTTGAAGGCAGACAAACAGAGGAAGTTTGTTGAATTGATAAAAGCTATTTTGGCAAGTCGCTGGGTCCTGGTTAAGACTCTGCAGCGGATAACGGGAAAATGCGTCTCGTTTTCACTGGTGGTGCCCGGAGCAAGGCTGTTCACAAGGGAAATGAATGCGGCAATTTCGATTGGTCTGCGTAAAATGAAACCAGTGCACGTTCAAGGCGCACTCCGGGAGGAGATTGCGCACTGGTTATTCCTTGAACAGTGGGATCAACCCATAGGGTGGCGAGAGGAGAGGCATTTACAAGTGAAGCTCGCATCAGATGCCTCTCAGTCTGGTTGGGGTGGGGTCATCCTATCACCGTTTACACAAGAAGCGTCTGACTATTGGACAGAAGAGGAGGTGGGTCTGGATACCTCGACTAAGGAGGCCCTAGCAGTTGACCATGTGCTGCGCGCATTTACTAATCATGTAACTAATGCGCGAGTTGACATAATGGTTGACAACCAAGCCGTAGTACATGTTTGGAATCACCAAGGGGGTCGCAGTCTTTCATTAAACAAGGCAATTAAAAAACTGTTCTTTACTACAACACAACTGAATATATTACTGCGTTTGTCGTATGTTTCCACCCATTTGAATCCAGCTGACTCCCCCTCGCGAAGATTATCGCACCTTGATGTGAAACTAGCTCCCCGGGTATGGCGCATGGTACAACAGCAATTTGGAGGTCCCGATGGCCACTCCTGCGATCTCATGGCCCTAGATTCCAATGCCATGACTGACAAGACAGGCACGCCTTTGCCACACTTCACGCCATACCCTTCTCCAGGATCATTGGGTGTTAATGTGTTTGCACAAGATCTTACGCGGTTTCCGTCGGTGATGCAGAACCCGTACGTGTTTCCCCCGAGTGAACTGGTAGGCCCGGTTTGGAGGTATCTCAGGTCCTGTGGGCAGCCCTGCACGATGGTGGTGATTGATAGCTACCCCAGACAATTCTGGTGGCCTTTGTTAGAGGGATCTGCACAGAGGAGAAGCCGGCTTGTGAGGCGTAGCGACGCAGCTACTTTACTCTACCCCTCAAAGGAGGGTTGGCTCCCTGGAACGTCGGCCCGAGGGGACATTTGGGCCTTCCGCGTGGTATTTTAGAGAACTGTAATATAATGATTATGAGACATCGGGCGATACGAGAAACATGATTTTCTATGTCGTATAGAATAGGAGGTGCTCAGAACTGAATTACTTACTAATAAAACCTGATATAATCGTGATAACCGTTTCTTTGTTTGTGTCATAGGATCTACCGATAATAGCCAAGTTGTTTACCCCTTCCGTTAGGTGCCCAGTATGCGCTCATGCCAATGATCAGGATTTTCGTTATTGCCAGCGATGTGGCTACAATAGACGAGTTCGGTTCCCTAGCGCGGCGAAGAAGAAGGATATAAATCTCGAACGAATTGAACAGAGGTTGCAGCAATTATGGAATTTTGACCGTGCGACGAGTTATACTAAGCAAAAGGACTCTTTGAAACAGGAATTAGAGGCTTTTCTGTCGGCGCTCCCAGGCTACGTTACCTTGGAAACCGTAACACCCCGGGATATATGTCGCTTTCTTGTCTACAAAGACAAGGATGGGAAGACCCAGGTGCACCGCAACGCTTGTGAATTTCTGGGGAAAAGAGGGAGGTTTCACTGTGGGTGCCCGACACATCTTTCTTACAAAACGGTGGACTCCTATATAGGAAAACTAAGGGCGATATTCCACGCGATGGGAAGAGATGGGGATTGGGACAAACGTTTATGTTTAGGTAATCCGGCGGCTGACAAATCAGTTAAAGATTACTTGAAATTAGTCTCCGCTGAACAACTGCAGGCACGGATAACCCCCAAGCAGGCGACGCCATTTTTTGTAGATAAACTGGCACAACTGTCTGTGTATTTGGAAACGAAGCTACAAGAGACAGACAGGGCGAGGGTCATTGATCGCTTTGTCCTAGCCCGCGATCAAGCTTACTTCAAGCTGGCATTTTTTAGCGGGGACAGACCGGGAGATCTGGGGCAAGTGAAGGTCCCAGAAATTTTGCGGTTCCCGAATAATGATGGCTTCTTATTCAATCACATTTGGGGCAAGACTCTTCGAGATGGCGATCAAAACGTTTTTGGAGTCAGACGGAACCCACAGAAGGAGATATGTCCGATAAGGGGGATTGAGCGCTATCTGGAGATAGCTAGGGAGATACGCATTGACCTTACGCGGGGCTACCTCTTCCGTCCTATCACGCCTGACCTTGGCGTCCGAGATGGGCCCCTATCCTCGTCCGCAGCTGAGGCGCGCTTAAAAGTCTACCTAACGGACATGAAAGCTGATGACGGGGAAACGTTGCATGGTTTCAGGGCGGGGTGCGCAATCACCCTCGCATTGACTGGATCGGATCTCGCCGAAATCATGGACCATGTAGGCTGGTCAAACAGACACACGGCGCTTTACTATATGCAACTGGCAAAGGTCCTGAATCCCGCCGGAGCGTCGGCGAGGCTCGCTTCAGGGTCTCACGAGGGGCCGGTCAATGCCTGGCAGGATATCAACGAACTCAAACGTTTCGTCTGCGCCTTTCCACCGGTGCAAGCCCAAGGACATAAAAGGGGACGGGAAGATGCGGCTTGTTACAGTAACGGTTAAATTAACGAGTGAGTCACGATTTAGGTTTGGGGGATTTTGTGAGGAGTAAGGGGGAATTGGCGTCTGGGCTTATACCGCGGAATAGCCTGGGAGGACGCTAGGGGATTATATTTGGCCCGAGCTGCAACCGATGGCTCCCTTGGCGGAATATCTTTAGGTATGGGAGAGGAAGCCATCGGTTGGTTGTAGTTTATAATAGTAACAAGACTATATAGGCCAGGAGCCGAATTTATTCCCCAATCTCAATGCGATGTGACAATGGATGCGGTGCAGAATAGGTTACTATTCGCACTGCATATATTACGAACAACGCTATAAAATCTACCACCATGAATAAATTACCCCATTGCTGCTCAACTACAGAAGCGGAGGGAGTGTTGTAATGGAGCGATGTGACAAACATCATCGGACCTAGGACGGCAGTAGGACAGGGACGGGTATGTCAAGCGCCCTCCCACCCTCCCAATCTGAATCGCACTGTGACCATTGTCAGGTCGCCGAATTTATTCCCCAATCTCAATGCGATGTGACAATGGATGCGGTGCAGAATAGGTTACTATTCGCATTACGCCCACCGATTTCCTTGTAATCGAATCACGTCAACTGTCAATACATTCACCAATCAGAAACTGGCACGCGCTTTAACGCATGGCTGACTTCACGTGGGAATTTACTATGTTCACCACCCAGTGTGAATTAGCCAATCAGAATTTGCGGCCGCCAGCGTCCGCAGAAATGAACAAAAGGGGGTCTTTATTGCAGGCTTCCTTTCCATCTCTCCCCAGATTCCCTCCCCAGTTTACCTACCATCTGAGGCGCTTGGCTTTTAAAGTAATTATTCCGTATAACGCCTTTTTCCGTTATCGATTAACAGAGAAAATTCGGCTTACATTGTCAAGTACAATCTTCAAACCGATAAACAAGAAGCCCTAATCACCGTGAGTGGTTTTACACCAAGAAAAAATAACTACCAGTGGGGTGGCTACTCTTCCATGGACCTGGCCGTTGATGAGCAGGGATTGTGGGCCTTGTGGGGTGATACTGACAACGGCTACCGACTGTACGCTACGAAAATTGATGTGAAAAGTCATACCGTGGTCCAAACGTATGCCTTGACTACAGGTTAGTGCAACTATAAATCTGTTTAACATCGACAGACAACATCAAAGACCAACTCGTTAAAACGAAACAACCTTCGGACGCTCCCCACTCCTATGCGTTTTTCTCCGTCGGACCCACCCCACCCCCTGCGTCAAACTCCTCGCCTTCCCGTCCCTCCTACACCATCCTCATTGATAACAGGCTCAATGTTTACATCTGAGGAACCGAGTGACTGGTGGAAAAACAATCTTAGTTAAAAGAAGAGCCTTGAGGAAAGAGGAAACTTAATGCTATCTGCTATGGATAACATTAAAACATTCAGCAATTGCATGTCATTAAATTAACCAGGAGACTGGCATTAACGTCTTGTATTCGCTGGAGTCGGTATTATGGCTTCACTGAGAGGTCATAATATTTTAGTTTAAGACGTTTTTGTTAATCAGTTCTGAACAGGAAGAGTTGCCGTCTGCTGTAAAGAATTTCTATTATTCCTTCCTGTAATTAAATAAATAAATAAATAAAACACACTTTGTTTAACGAAGATGACACTTAACTTTAGACTGACAAAACTGTGGCTCAAATTCCAAATTCCATATTTTCTGTCGGGGTGTCTACAAAATGTATATCACTTACCCTTTTTTATTTTCCTTTTTTTACAGAAAAGATGAACGCGATGGGAAATGCTTTTGTCGCCTGCGGAGTTATCTACTGTATTGACAGCTATAACTCCAAGTCCACTACCATCAACTTTGCATATGACACCAAAACTGGAAAAACATCGAACCCCAACATTAAGTTCACAAACCAGTACGGCTACAACTCCATGGTGGACTACAACCCCAGAGAAAAAGTGTTGTACGCTTGGGACAACAAGCGTCTGGTCACTTACCCAATCACTTTTGAGGAACATTAGGCTCATGACGAAGAATCACCAACCCAGTTAACTAAAGAAACCGGGGCAGACCCATAACGGGCATCATAGCTGAACGCTTTGCTATTTTGTAGAAAATGTGATTTAAAATAAACTTTAATTACAATTTATGAGTACAACAGCAAACATCATTTTAGTTCCTGTTTACCTCGGAAAGAAATGATTTTATTTGTGCGCGTACAAATCATTTTTTCAATTACTGGTGCCTCCCAAGTCTTCCAAGGCATGCGAAGATGAAGAAATTAACCGCTTATTTCTAGCTACGCATCGTCAGCCTTAATTAATGTAGCTGGAAGGTTGCCTCTGCAAGCCGGGATAAGCTTAGTTAGGGGGAAAATGGACTCTTTTAGGTCTGTTACTAAATCTAATGTCATTGTTGTCTGTAAAAGTGTAAATTGTAAAGATTGGCTTAATTTCGTCTTTGGCAGAATTGCTGTGCTAAAGAAGTGTAATAGCTTATGCTGTTATAAGTGCTGCTGAATGCAAGAATAAAATGTGTGAAAAATACTGTGCTTGGTCGATTCCTAAATTTCGATAAAATCTTAAATTTCATTTACAGTATATAAGATGAGATGAAATTTTTCAAACACAAATCACTCGATTTTAACTGGAGAAATTAAAAGCTAGCGAAAAAAATAACAACAACGTCAAGTCGGGGAAAAGACTGCAAAGGATAACGTAGAATAACGAAGCCACTTTCTTGTTTTTGTGTTTCAGTTTTTGCTCGTCTTCATTTCGAAATTTGATGCTCAAGAAAGTCAAATTGGTTGAGCTTACCACCTTTTATACGGCGAGTTTCGACGGCAGTGCCAAGGAAAATGTCTGACTTGAAAAAAGAATTCGCTACAGTTTAGTTTGTCTAATATGACAGGATTGTGTCAGGCGGTCAAGAAATCAAGTTCCCATTCTGGTGGAATTTTGAGTTTTTATTCGTGACTTTGTCTTTTTAGTTCATATTCCTTTGCGTTCATCACTTTTTGGTCATTTTTTTCCTATTTGAAGAAAATAAAGCAATCTAAAAGCAAGCCTTTGACCATAATCATGAAGATACTATTTTTTAGTCCTATTGTACATTCCTAAAAGGGGAAAGTGCATTCCTTTACAGAAAACAGCTTGTGAGTACTATGAACTGAAAATAAATCTAGTCAACTAAAATAACAAGCACATATCACAAAAATCAGAGTCGGGGAAACTTCGTACATGTAACTGATATTGTATAACATTTCCATTGATTTCGGTATGACGTGTCTACAAAGTGCCTTAAGGTGGCTCCCAACAGTTTCCAGCACTTTTTAAGACTTAGAATTTGATGGGTCATTATAACCACTCGTTATCAGTTGATGTTACAATCATGATATCAAACGAATGCCGAATGATTGGTGAACACGTTGTTATCATTTTTGTGACACAATATGTTACTATAGGAACAGTATAACTTGCTAAAAACACCCTTAATTTTAGCTTTAAGTGTTAATTTCTCAAAAATGACTCGATGAACCCCATTTTTTATTGTCAAATTTTTATCAGTAGGATAAGATGCAACTTTTGGCAAAGTTTAAAAAAATTCTGTAGGTGGAAAAATTCAAAAACGGCTGGAGAATTCACAAGAATGACAAGTTTGATTTCTTGACCGCCTGTTCGGAGCCTGTCAATAAAATAAAATTTGATGAACTGTAATCCACTTCAACCCTTGCAATCCTGCACTTTATATCCAAACTACTGCTTTTGTTTTGCTCTATAGAATCTTTTTATCCAACTAAGTTGTATATTTGTTGGACTTTGGCGATATAACGTGGAAATAAGCTAAACGAAATTTTGCTATTTCTGCGGGACGATGTCCCTTTAACTTGATGATAACTGAGATTAATATAACTCTCATCGTTTCCCTGCCGCCTTTTAATAAACGAGAAGCTACCAGTGAGTACTACTTTACTGTAGAACTATTCATATGATGTCCGATTTAGGGTGTCATCTCCATTGTACATTGTACACCTTCATTGTATTAGGTAAAATTATGTATTCTAATATATTCTATGGCTGATTGCATTCTATTGTATTGTTGTTCTTTTGTGTTCTAATATTCTATTGTTTTTACAAAAGAATAAGTGTTACCCCTAAATCGCCCATGGTATAGAACTATTATTACCGTGATCGTATCAATAACAAAATTCTCGATTGTGATTGGTCATCCGCGCTCGTATTTCTTACGTAATTGACGAGCGGTCACGTAGGTCTTATTTAGATATGTTACAATTCTCACTTGATTCCGAGGCTCAGGGTGATAAAACGAAAGTTAAGGGATGAATAATACATTTCTTTTGTTTTATCGGAGACAAGTTAAAATTTTAATATATCGAAATTACTCTATTACAATTTTTTTTAATTGGATAGCTGTAATTGGAAAATTACAATTGAAAAATTGGTCACTCAGGTCAGGGGCGTTCCTGGCCAGTTTTTACCAGTAAGCCAGGGGGCACAAGTTGAAAAAAGCAAAGGTTAACATAGCATAATACTGACGGGAAGACATCGCGTTGTCATTTTGTAGCTGATAAATTTTAAAAAAAAACTTGTAAGCCAGTGCTTACTTGGCCTACAGGCAGGTACGCACCTGTAGGTGGACTTAACCCAGCCTGACCAATCGATGATATCGATAATTGATAAAAGTCGATATCAGTCGATAACAATCGATGCCAATTAATCGATTGACATTGGAAATCAATGACCAATCGATAAGGGAAAATTTTGTGACCTTTTTAACACGATCGATTTTTTTTTAACTTTATGATGATCTTTTCACTTTTTACAATATTTTTAAGAATTGTAAAGCGCTATAACTATGAACAATTAGTGAATTAGTGTGAGTAAGCACTATATTAATATTTTTATGTTATTTATTTATTTACTATCTATTGTCATCGATTTTCACTGATTGTTTTCCAATTGGATCGATTCTTATCATGAACTACGATGTCATGCAGTAAAAAACAATGTTATCTAGAAACGGCGCAAGTTTTACACCAGCATACAAGACACTAAACCTAATAAATACGACCGTAAAAGTGCTATTATGTAAAACATAGAGTAAACTAAACCGGCAAAGAAATAGATTCTTGTAGCATGAATATCAATTATAGTAGAAATTACTTGGGCAGTAAGTGGCTTTGTCTAACTAGGGGCCTATTATACATTAGGGAGCTTTAGCAACCACGACGAGAACGGCAAGGAAAAGTCCTTGGAAAAAAGAATTTGCGCTCTTTGAAACCACTTTGCAATTGTTACAATTTGCTGCATTTGTCTAATTTGACTGAATTGTTTAGGAGCTAAATTCGCAGGAGAAGGCTTTCAAGTTCAAATAGGGATGATATCTGTTTACAAACATTCTTTTTGTTATTCAAATGTGCCAACCACTGGAACAAAAGAACCCTTTGTTTCGGCAGCCAATAAGGCTCTGGTTGGCACATTAATAACAATTGGTGACGTCATTGATATCTTCCCTATAGAGCGTATGCACTCACGTGGCAAGCAGCTATGCAAATTTATTGGAACAAAAGAAAGTGTTAACATAAGAAAAGCGTTCAAATCCCACAGGATTGTTTTGGTACACCAACATGGCCGCCGTTCTATTGTTTTGGTACACCAATATGGCCGCCGTGACGTCATGTGCATACGCTCTATAGAGAAAATCAACCGTTGTGTGTTTACGTTCTCCATAAACCTATAATTTGATCATTTGACGTTGTTATTTTGCAGGGAACGGCCAAGAAATATACCAAAATGTAAACAACACATGACAATCTGCGGCCTTTCCCTACAACACCAGGGTAACACAGAAAGCCATAAAAACTAAGAAGAAAAAATCATCTTTCAAATCGGCACTCTCAAATCCCCACGGAATCAACGAACGCTCATATTCATTCAACTAACATTCATTTGTAAATGGTTTGAACCCAGGAGTATCAGTAGTCTGTTGTTTGTGATCGTCCGGGTGAGTGTAGTTCTGAAAAGAACTGTTGTTGTTGACAATGACTGACGTTTCGACAACAACCACCAGTAGCCTAGCTCCACCGCTTACTATATAAAACCACACACTACCCACAATTCTTTGATTCGTTCCGACGAAGGGCTAGCGCTCGAAGCGTCAGCTATTTGAATCTTTTTACGGTGGTCAGTTTATCTTATCGACTCAGTCGATAAAACTAAATACTCGTGTCCCCCCTCCCCCCCCCCCCCACCGACGCAACACCACAGTTTCTCTAGAACCCCCCCCCCCCCGCGTTAATGAGCCCCAGGGGTTTAATAGAGCTTTCAGGGTAATTACAGTTTGCTCGTATGGCCGACCATTTCGGTTGTATGCAAAGCACTCACTGGGTGACGCACAGTGGAAAGATAATTACTTGTTTGACGTTAGAGATAGGATCGTTTGCCTGCAGTTCCTAAGCAAAAGGAAACATAGACTTGACTAATATCGAAACAAGGAAAAAAAACACACACTCAGTTTTTTAAATTGCATGCCCGGTTGAAAGATAACTGATTTCTGTTCGGCCACCAACGAAAGTTACTTAAAATTGACGATAGAGCGTGGATATACCGTATCTGATCGTTTCTTTGGCGTTACTTTTTAAGCAAATGAAGTAGAATAAATGAGAACCTGTTCAACCAGGAAAAAATTGTTTTAAAATACCGACAAAAAAAAAACAATGAAACTTATCGACATTGTTCTAAAAAGGAAACCTAACAATTTTAATTAAAATGTCCGTGGGCCGGTCTAAAGTTGATAAAAAACATTTCAAACGTTTGTACTGGGAAATCAAAAATTAAACTCTAATAGATCGAGCTATGGAACATTAAGTTAGTCAAAAGAAAACGGTGCTCGACAGCCAAACTGTGTACTTGGACATTTTCAAATTCTTCGATTTAGCGACAAAACAATTTCCTCCAATATTGTCTTGACCCTTTAATAGGCCATTTCCGAGTTGCCTTTAGCCTCTCTGTCAAAGCGAGGCTAGGTGCGAAACCATTCATATTAAAATGAGTTTTCATTCACATGCAAATAAAACTTATTTACATGTGAATGAAAACTCATTTTCATATGAAAGGTTTCGCACCTAGCCTCGCTTTGATGGAGAGGATAAAGGCAACTCGGAAATGGCCTATTGTCTCGACTCGTTCCTTTCAGTACGTCATTTGAAAATGCACTTAATTGCTTGTCGTCACTGTTTGAATTAAAAGACACTCAAAAATGGAATGAAAATGATTTCAAGACATACATTTCTTGCTGCATAATACGACAAACTGACAAACAACACAGAAAGTTACGGTCGGAATTCATCCCGTGCATGAACACCATTATAAACAACACTAAAGGAAATTGTTGACTCAACACTGAAGCCAGTTTAGGATCATAGATCGAGTACAATCTATGTTGTGAGGCCCTAAAAGCTTTTATTTATGAGCCGGAACAGGGTAATAAGGGAAATAAAGTAAAATTTAACTCAGACCAATCCAACAAAAATAATTACAGTTTGTTTGTGTGGACCCAGTGGTGGCAACGTGTATAGTATTTGCCTGCAGTTTCTAATAAGCAAACTCTTATCACTAACAAAAGAAGTGAACAAGATAATAAGACTTATCTCTTTTGTTTGTAACTGCGCGAAAAAAAACAGCTGACTAATATCGAACTGAGATGCAGTAATCAAAACACGCCCTTCAGGCATTGCACTTTATTATCCATTATCGGGCCTTCAATTAAAATGTCGATGGGTGTCAAAAGTAGGAAACTCTCAATCAAATAAGCTGAGTTCTATAAATTACTGAGTCAACGCGTTTTAAAGGAGAGAACGGATTAGTCATAAATTAAGCACCCAACAGATCGTGTCGGTACGGTCCTTTCGATATCTTAAAATTCAACTTGATAGTGAGACGAAGAGGACGCAAACAAACGAAATGAATAAACGTGTCTATTAACTTTGTGTGTGTCCTCTAGGTCTAATAGACACTTTATTATTAGGCACGGAATGCAATCAATCAATAAAGTTATTTGGATAATTGTGGTCTGAAATTGTGTATAGTTATTTACGTGAAGGGTCCACGAGAGGGTAAATGTAGCCAGGTCTGATAACCGGGAGATGGATGTTAGAGGTCAGGTCTGAAACAGGGAGAAAATTTGAAGAACTGGGAGGAACACCCCGACCAAAAATTCCGAGGAGTTCGCCCCCCCCCCCCCCCACCACCCCCTTCCCCCGTCCTCTCCCTTCCCGGGCTTTCATGCTTCTAGCCTTAGAAACAGCATTTAAAAATGGCGTGTTTTAATGAAGCAAGTCGTCGAAGAGGACGCCATTGCAACTCATGCAATCCAAATGGTGTCGAAATTGAAACAGGAAGTCCAGGTTGTCCGACGTTGTTTAATTACGAATTTCACTTTAAAACGTTCTCGTGATTTTATCCTGCTTGAAGATCAAGGGCCAACAATTCCTTAGATACGCGAAAAGCCACTAAAAGCGCTGCGCGCTCGGCCAATTTGAAATGACTCGCCCGATTACTCCCTGAATTGTACTCCACTCATTCCAATAACTGTTACTAATACGTCGAGCTATAGAACACAAAGTTCGTCAAAAGAAAACGGATGCTCGATAGCCAAACTATGTACTTAGGCATTTTCAAATTCTCCGATCTAGCGACAAAACAATGCCTTCAATATGGTCTTCCCGTCATTTGAAAATTCCAAGACTCATCGACCCTCCGTGTGGAATGTTAATATTAAAAGTGGCCACACTTTGTGTTCACTTTCTGAAAGTTACAACCACCAGCAAAATAAACCGCAATAAAGAAAGTTTAGTGAAGATTAAGAGTTATTTTAGGATCACAGATCGAGTACAACCAAAGTTGTCAGACCAAAAACGTTTTTATCCGTGAACTGGATGACGGCAATAAAGGAAATTATGTAAAATTTAACTCAGAACAATCCAAAAAAAGTTAATTACAGTTTGCTCGTAAAAATGGACAATTTCGGTTGAATGCAAAGCATTCCGGCAGGGTGACGCACAGTGAAAAGATAATTGCTTGTTTGTCATAAGAGATAGGATCGTTTCCCACAGTTCCTGAGCAAACTGTTATGACTTACAATAAAGGAGACAATAAAACTTATCTACGTTGTTTTGTAAAAGGGAAAATACACTTGACTAATATCAAAACACGAAAAAAACACACGCACTCAGTTTTTTAAATTGCATGCGCGGTGGAAAGATAAGCTAAGTGATTTCTCTTTCACCACCAACGTAAGTGATGACTTAAAAACTGTTGGTAACGTGAATGACTTCCAATAACTAAGAACCTGTTCAACCAGGAAAAAATTGTTTTAAAATACCGACAAAGAAAAAGACAACGAAACTTATCTACATTGTTCCAAAAAGGAAAGCTAACAATTAATGTACGTGGGCTTTTAAGACTACATTTCAAACGTTTGTACTGGAAAATCAAAAATTGAACTAGGCTAATACGTCTATGGTACCTAAATTTAGCCAAAAGAAAACGGATGCTTGACAGCCTACAAACAATGTACTTGGACATTTTTAAATTATTCGATCTAGCGACACAAAACAACTTCCTCCGATATACGTCATTTGAAAATGCACTTAATTGCTCTCTTTTTGTTTGTGATTGCAGAAAAAACAGCTGACTAATATCGAACTGAGGTGCAGTAATCAAAACACGTCCCATTAGGCATAGCATTTATTATCCATTCAGTCAGGCCTTCAATTACAATGTCCGCGGTGGGTGTCAAAAGTAGGAAACTCTCAATCAAATAAGCTTTGTTCTATAAATTTATTTCTCGAAATCGAAAACAGGATCAAACTATGAAGCGTATTAAATTGCTTCTGACTACTGAGTCAACGTGTTATAATGGAGAGAACTGATTAATCATTAATTAAGCACCCAACAGATCGAGTCGGTACGGTCCTTTTGTTAAATTCAACTTGATAGTGAGACCAAGTGGACAGGAACAAACGAAATGAATAAACGTGTATTTTAACTTTGTTTGTGTGTGTCCTCTAGGTCTAACAGATTCTTTATTATTAGGCACAGAATTCAATAAGGTTTACACTAATATACTATAAAGCTGTGCATCTAAAGTATAACATAAGTGAAAACATAATATACTTGCAATCATATCTAAGATAAAAACTAACCTAGCAGTAATTGCTTATTAATAATAAATAACCATACCTAGAATAATGATGATATTTAAAATACTAATAATACTATACTACTACTACTAAACAAAATGATTATAACAATAATGCTAAAGTACTGGTAAATACTCATGAAGTCGAATTTTGGTACTCAAGTTTATGTCCACGTGCCGGACTTTCAGTCGGCTGTGTCTTTTAATGGAACATTTCTGCCCGGGGGGGAGACCCCCTATAAAAGCTATGTAGGTATGTGCTGCCCCAAAGGGTATGGTTTTGAGTCATTTTGGTCTGAAATTGGTTATAGTTTTTCCGTGAAGGGTCCACGAGAGCGTATTAACGTAGCCAGGTCTGAAGGGGAATGGATTTAAGAGGTCAGGTCTGAAATGGAAGATTTGAAAAACCGGTAGGGACACCCCGACCAAAAGTTCCGACGAGTACACCCCTTTTACCACCACCGAAAGTGATGACTTAAAACTGATGATAGCGTGAATGAATTCCAATAGCTAAGAACCTGTTCAACCAGGAAAAAATTGTTTTAAAATACCGACAAAGAAAAAGACAACGAAACTTATCTACATTGTTCCAAAAAGGAAAGCTAACAATTAATGTACGTGGGCTTTTAAGACTACATTTCAAACGTTTGTGCTGGAAAATCAAAAATTGAACTCGGCTAATACGTCTATGGTACATAAATTTAGCCAAAAGAAAACGGATGCTTGACAGCCAAACAATGTACTTGGACATTTTTTAATTATTCGATCTAGCGACAGAAAACAACTTCCTCCAATATGGTCTTAACCCTTGTCTGGACTCGTTCCTTTTAGTACGTCATTTGAAAATGCACTTAATTGCTCTCTTTTTGTTTGTAATTGCGGAAAAAAAACAGCTGACTAATATCGAACTGAGATGCAGTAATCGAAACACGTCCCGTTAGGCATAGCATTTATTATCCATTCAGTCAGGCCTTCAATTAAAATGTCCGAGGTGGGTGTCAAAAGTAGGAAACTCTCAATCAAATAAGCTTTGTTCTATAAATTTATTTCCCGAAATCGAAAGCAGGATCAAACTATGAAGCGTATCATTAAATTGCTTCTGACTACTGAGTCAACGTGTTATAATGGAGAGAACTGATTATATCATTAATTAAGCACCCAACAGATCGTGTCGGTACGGTCCTTTTGATATATTAAAATTCAACTTGATAGCTGTGAGACCAAGAGGACAAGAACAAACGAAATGAATAAACGTGTTTATTAACTTTGTTTGTCTGTGCCCTCTAGGTCTAAAAAATACTTTATTATTAGGCACAGAATTCAATAAAGTTTACACTAATACACAATAAAGCTGTGTATCTAAAATATAACACAAGTGAAAACATAATATACAAACAATCATATCTATAAACAACGTTTGCAACTAGTCTACACTTTCTGTTGCAATTTCGACACCATTTGGATTGCATGAGTTGCATAGAAGCTAATCAGTGGGGTCCTCTTCGACGACTTGCTCCACTAAAAGACTCGATCCATATTTAAAATGCTATGTTTCAGAAGTAGAAATGCCCCCCGCCCCGGGCGAGTACTCCTCCGGGAGTACTCGCCGGATTTTTTGGTCGGGGCGTTCCTACCGGTTCTTCAAATCTTCTTCCATTTCAGACCTGACCTCTAAAATCGATCCCCCTTCAGACCTGGCTACGTTAATACGCTCTCGTGGACCCTTCACGGAAAAACTATAACCAATTTCAGACCAAAATATGGCTCAAAAACCATACCCTTTGGGGAAGCACATACCTACATAGCAGAAATGTGCCATAAAAAGACACAATCGACTGGGTTTTGGTTCGTGAAGTCCGGCACGTGTACATTAACACGAGGTCCAAAATTCGACTCCATGAGTATTTACCAGTACTTTATCATTATTGTTATTATCATTTTATTTAGTCGAAGTATAGTATTTAGTATTTTAAATATCATCATTATTCTAGGTATAGTTATTTATTAGTAATAACTGGTAGGTTAGTTTTTATCTTTAATTTCGGTCAACAATAAATATGTGTTTTGTCATCAGTTCAATGCAGTGTGACTGACAAAATCAACTGAAATCAAAAGTAGCACGAACTAACGCTAAAATACTGAAGAGTTTTGCAAGATCTGCTAACAAATGCAACTGTCCATTTCATTTTTAATGAGGACTGCAATCAGATACTAAAACTCAGTGGTGTTTCAGTATTCACTTACTTTATATGCGCGTTAAGCTGCAGACACTACTTCAGTTCATTTGTTCTTTGCTGCAGCCAAAGAAAAATAATGAATGAAAAGTTGTAGGTGGTGGATAGGAAGGGAAAAGAATAACCTCTCGCTATCTCTAACATCAAGGGAAACAGAAAAATAATCGGAGAAAGAGAGAACATGTTGCCAGTTGTAGACCGTTGTATAAAATTACTGGAGTGCAACACTGCAGGCTGACTACTTTTCCAAGACAAAGGACTGTTTGAAATGACGAGTCAGTGATGCCCGGGTTGAGTTATTCAGTTCTGAAGAAATAGAAGTCAATGAAAGGATTTCAACGTTCAAGTTTATTGCCGAGTGATATTGTCTGACTTGATAACAGTTTGTTTTCATAAGACGAAATAAAATGAGTGCGGTTTATATTGAAAATTAAATCGATTTAATTACGAATTTCACTTTAAAACGTTCTCGTGTTTTTGTCCTGCTTGTAGATCAAGGAAAAAATTCCTTAGATACTCTAAAAGCCGCAAATTGGGTAACAAGGAATAAAAACATCATTATAGAACAGACCATCTGAAGTGCCATTCAAGGCACGCCTTTCGTTGTCGTGGCATCAAATTGGCATCTAGTTCCTCGTGTTCTGCATGATGAAAAGTTTAAAAGCATCGCCACCTCAGCTACTAAATCATTTTACATCGGGATCTTCTGAGGTAGGTCGGTTTCCAAATGTTTCTGTTTTAGAAGCTATGTCTTTTTCACATTTACCTTTTGCTGAACATTTTGTAAACCTTAAGATGCTCTAAATCTTAAATTTGTTTTCAGGTTTTAACAGGAGGGATAAGTTTAACGAGCTGGTAAGTCAGTTTCGCCAGTTTTCATGCAATCCAGTAAACTCACTACCCGGAGAGAGACTCTGATTTTAGGGGTTTAAAAATACTGCTTTGAGTCTCGTGAGTTTCATTCGCAAGATATCCTTGGTTGAAGCTTTAGATGTTCTTTTTTTTAAGTACAAATAAGGTAGAGATTTGCTTTGTAAAAGCCTAGCACAACCTGCCTTGTGTAACATTTGATTTATGAGTAAACACGATTACATCTCATGATCGGTCGAAAGCTTAGAGCGGTTTTCAATTGAGTATCGAAAGTAATTTCGCAATTGCTTTGGTTTTGCATTGCTACGCTTTGTGATTGGCTAAAAAATCTCGCGCCACTTTCTAAACCAATCAGAAATAATGTCAGTGTATCTAGGCATAGTTGAAGTCACTAATTACAAGTACTAAATTTTCTAAGGTTCCTACAACGGAAAATATTTGATACTGCCAATGAAACAGGTTTGATTACTACGGAGCATTTTTCGATGCGATTTAAATTGTTGACTGGCGGTTTATATTACTGAGTTTTTGTTTATTGTCTGGTACTAAATTGTCACTTGTAAGTTCCTTCGCTATTAATTTCATCACTATTTTTTCTTAATTTTTCTTTATTTCCGCAGATTTGTCATTTGACGATGGTGTCGCGATTTCTGCCTCTACTTTGCTGCACACTTGCTCTTTTGTTGGTAAGATATTCTGATAGTATTCTTCGTTAATTGTCTTGATCATCAGCAGCTATATAATTCCATGTTTTCTCCCCTGTATAAAAACGCATGGGAACTATGGTAAATAATTTCGGCCCAAAATAAAAACAACAAAAGGCAACCCAGGCATTTTTTTAATGGTTGAATTCCTCGTAATGCGTGGCCAGGCTTGTCCGAAAGCAAGCAGCAACGGAAAACTGGGACAACTCGCCCCACGCAGCACTCCTCTTGCGGTTTCATTGGAAAAGCCTGGCCACGCAGGCTGTGCTGACCAATGTCCGTAACTCTGTCAATGTTTCACTTCCGTCGATGTTTTACTTCCGCCAATAGTAACGAGGTTGGGCGGGCAAATATCTTTTGTTTTTATACAAAATGGTGGGGCGTGATAAAGGCCTATGTTTCACTTCCGTCAATGTAAAAGAACACTTCTGGTGGGTCCTAATGAGGCCGTATTTTTTTATTACCTCTTCCCGTGGTTAAAATGTGGTATAATAAATTTTTGCAGCTGCTGTTATAAGCCTATATTTTAGATTGATTAACCCGGATAACTTGTTCTTGTTTTTAGGGAGTAGTGATTGCTTCTTCCCCAAAGGCTAAACCTCGGGCCAAGCGTTCATTGCCTGCAGTTCCGTCTAGACACTCGGTTGATGATCTTGTTCTTGAACTGGCTAAAAAACATGTAAGTACTGAGTAAAATGATAAACCCTTCGTTTGTAAAATATTGAAAAACTTACAGATCGTGGCGTTGCTCAAAGGATTTCATTTAAAAGCTACTGTTTGTTACTTATTAAAAAGAATTTCGTCACAGACTGAAAAGCTAGAGCAACTTTGTATAGCGTAAGTACTTACTCAATAGCATTCATTAACTGAGCGGAACTGAATGGTGAAAATATCGCACTTAGAAAGGTTAAATTTATAACCGACGCAGCCATTAAAAAAAGCCCTCACTCTTTCAGGAGTAAAATCTAGAAATCGATTTAAACCTCCTTGTCCTCACAAGGATTTTACTGCAGCCGTGAAATTGAGATTCATCGGGCAAACGGAATATATCATGATACTATTTAAACTGTCATCTCATATTTTAGGCCACCTATCTGTTCATGCGTAAACAAAATTTATTAGTGTCTTGTATAGTTTCCCACCACCCCTTTAAACCCTTTGTTTGTACGATGCTGAGAAACTAACAGTAGCTATTGTTTGTCACATTAACGGATCTCAACTTGGACTAAAGTCATGGGCACCTAAACCAATTGTTTCGCCAAATAGTCCGCGCTCATGATGCTTATACCGTCCTCAGATTTTCGGATTATGTAAAGTTAAGGTTCGCAAACCAGAAAAGTAAAATGTCGCTGGTATCTGGACCCAATAAAAACTACGCCTGACGTTCGAGAGGCACTGAGCTCCCTTAAAATGTTTTTGGAAATCATACTTAGCTAAGTTTTTCGTAGAAAAGGGGTTTTTTATTACTTTCGGCCTGTTGAATTTTCTGCTAAGGCCCGGTTCAAACGTCAAACTTCACATGTGCCGAACCTAATGCAAATGAGAAAAATCTATTGTTCTTGCTCATTTGCATTAGATTCGGCACTGTGAAGTTCGACGTTTGAACCGGGCCTAAGACATCCGAACAGAGCGAAAATTGGTAGCTGATACAAATATCCCTGTTAACGACATTAAATCATGAAAAGAAACATAAACATGATTTTCTAAAGACTTTGGTGAACTCGACCTGTTAGGAGTTGTGTTGATAAATGCTACATGTACTCAGTAGTTTCACTGAAAGTGAACTGGTGTAAGTAGCCCCCCGCACTCTTCCAGGAGTAAAATCTGCGGAGAAATAGATTGAAACCTCCCTTGTAACTGTGCTTAGTGTGAGCTAACTTGCATGGTAGATGCCACCTATTTTTTTGTTTGCTACCAATTTTCTACACATTTTGAAGCAAATAAAAAAATCTGTGTTGTGGAAGGTTGGCCGTTTTTTTTTTTTTCTATTTTTCTACCCACACGCCGTATTGTAGCTGCACGGCTGTAGCTGTATTGTAGCTGTATTGTAGCTGGAAATGCCCCAACTTAAAGGCTAAACGTTGACTTGAAAGGATCGTTCGCTGGTTGAAATTGCTAAACAGACCCACGTATATAAAATTTTACTAAGCCGAAAGTTTGTTTCCAGTGATTCATATTCAGCATTTTCAAATGAGTCCATGTCCAGTGACGAGTGCCAATTTTTCAAATCCTGGATATTTTCCAGTTGTCTTATCTCCAAAATGAAGTCGGCAACATTTCTGCAAAGGGTAATTCATATTCTAGTTATGGCGAACGTTTCAACAAAATCTGTGTCGTAGAAGAATTTTGCGCTATTTCCTTAACTCTTAACCTCCGAGAGTCAATTATGGAAACATGTTATCTGATGTTATGTAGTTCTAACTTTTTAGTCTTTTGACGAAATCCTATGGTGTGACCATTCAAATGAAACCTCTTCAGCAGTACTTTTGCATGGTACCATTTGTTTTTCGGTATTTTACAAAATGAAGTTTTGAATTTTTCTTGAATTTTGATTTTGGGCACTCTTGGGCACAGCTTTGAGTAAAATCAAGAGAAAATATTTCGACGTGTCTCTTGATGAAATACAAACCCTCTGAAGAAAAGATAATATATTTATCATGATGGCAGCCTCAAAAGTTCAGTTTTAGATCATAAACCGGCGGACCTAGTCCATTACACTTGAAATTTTTATTGTCTAGCCCTACTCTAACTTCTTCTTTGTTTCATCGCGGTTTTATAAAAATATATTGTCATTTTTTTGTAGCTGATCAAAATGATTGCTGACCAGCAAGTAGACTTGGCGAAGCTTCAACACAGTATGGACAAGTTACAAATGGGTATGTAATTAAAGGTCTTGAGACACAGCCGGCACAATTAACAAACAGATATCACTGAAACGAACTAAATGGCACATAACCGATTCAGTTCTCATGTCTTAACTTGATTCAACTTTGTCATGACTTTGTTTTCTAAAATGAACTTGCGTGACTTCACGCTAGGGGCATGGTACGATCTGCCGCACGATAGCACTAAAACTGGACACTGTATGAATATTGAATATTCAATAGTGTTTTAATTTCTCTCTTTTCTTGATCCGAATTTGAGGTTAAAGCCGAAACTTTGTCGACTTAACCAGATTTCCCAACCTAAAGGATTTAGAATATCATCAAGTTGGCTTTGTAATCTTGGCCTAGAGATTTTTAAAAAAACCACGAATGGTTTATCGGGTTAATCCTAAAGCAGAAAGAAAGAAAGCGGAAAGAAAGAAAGAAAGAAAGAAAGAAAGAAAGAAAGAAAGAAAGAAAGAAAGAAAGAAAGAAAGAAAGAAAGAAAGAAAGAAAGAAAGAAAGAAAGAAAGAAAGAAAGGAAGAAAGAAAAAAAGAAAGAAAGAAAGAAAGAAAGAGTGAGATAATTCCAGTTTACCCCAGCGTAAAAAGTTGGCCACCAACTGATAGAAAGCCGGGAAGATCTAAGCTATAATAAACTAGAGAACGCATGCCGAGAGTTTGAGAGGTATGTTAATCAATTTTGATTTTATGTATTTGAGTGAGCAACATGCACTAGATTTTATAGTGAAATCTTGCCTTAAAACAGTTGTGTTTTTCTTGCAGATAGCTGTACTGGCATCAAATCGGTTGGTGTGCCTGTGACTCACAACACTCGACATTTCACCCGAGGAGCCTGGATGAAAGACCCGCTAGGCATCATGGGTACGGAGACCATATTCGTTATGGAGTCTTACTACGGAAGAAAAGTGCTTGAAGAGTTTGAAAGCATTGACAAGTTCAAGGCAGGCATAATTCACAAGAAGCACACGCTACCTTACAACTATGACGGCACAGGAGCAGTGGTGTATGGACCATACCTTTACTACAACAGGTAAGGTTCCATCACAGATCCTGTTATTTAATTTTTTTTTTCGTCTCAGAGAAATGTTCTTCGACTGGTAGTGTCAACTTTTTGATCAAACGAGATCTTCAAGGAATTGCGATACGTTATATGGGTCAATTAGTATTTTATCATGAAAAAGACTAGTGATGTTTTGCTAATTGCTTGCAGTACTCTCAAAGGTAATTTTAATTCTATATTTTCTTCACAACCACGACTTAGAATTCGATGTGTCACTTTTCCGAGAAGATCACTGTAAAATGTCACGTTTGCGGTTACCTACAAAATCTTACTTTCAAGAATCTCTGGAAATTTTCCAAGTCAGCCTGAAAAGGTTCTTGTATGTCTAATGTTTAAAGCAATGGCTGCATGACACATCTCCGCGGTCTGGCCAGTACCTGACGCACGTGCACAGCCATATCACCTGGGCAGTGGCAGCCATGGACAGCTGTTTCGTCCTGGTTATTAGTGAGCCTGTGAACAGGCTCCTTTTTGCAGGAATAGGGTTAAAATAAATCAAACACACAATAAACTGCAGGGCTGATCTGACTACGTAAAAAGAGACTTTGCGAGACACCATCACGACAGAAACCGATAAAGTAGGATCGCAACCGTGGACAGCTGTTTCGTTGTTATTGCAACTCATCAGCACGGTGTAGCGAACTAAATGTCGCCAGCGAGAAAGCCAGCGCAGCTTATTGTGCATTTGTTCATTTTTTGGCTGGTTAGGTCTCTCGCAGATCCTACGTATTCCGTTAGCAGCATTATCGTTCGCGGTCCTTTGCAGATTTCGCTTTCATTTTTTAAAATAAATCACAGGCTATGTCTAGTGAGAAATCAGGCTGTTTAGGTTCTCAGATAGGATTTTTTCCCTGTTGGTAAAACTGCTTACTTCTGCTCAGAAAAGTTATTTTATATGAGCGTGACCCTGTTTTTTTTTTTTTTTTTTTTTCAGTCAGAAACAGGTATTATTCCTCTTATGACATTATTCTTAGCAAATATAGTCAAATAACAAGTTTCAGTATTTACCAATATACCATGGACCCCCTACTGAATACAAAACAAAACATGGTGCACGCGGTTTGTTTTTTTGTTTGTTTGTTTTTTTTGCGTCACATAATAAAAACCACTGACTTTCCGAATAAGAACTTATTTCAAATTACCGGCCGCTAAAACAGGTTGTTTTATATTTAGGAATTTTGATGTTTTGGGTCAAAACTGCCCTGAATTAAAACTAAGTACCAAACACGAAATGCTTATAGAACAATAAGAAATGCGTATAGAACAATAAGAGGAAGATATCAAGTGAATTGCCGAAGAGATAATTAATAAACCGTAATCAGAGCTTTATCGAGAGTTCCAAGACAAGTAAGCGATAAAACTTGAACAAATTGGCCCAATGTTTTTACTTAATTAATATGCCATCTATTTCCATCCTGGCCATCTGTAGCTTAAGACACTTATTTTTACTGTTAGAACACTTTTACGTAGGGCAGGTTCTTGATGCAGGTTTTTACTGTAACCAGCACAAATAGGTCTTAGTTGAACTACAATCACACTTGGTGCCTGCGCATAAGGTGCAAGAGAGAAAGACAGCTGTCCCAGAAAGAACATTTGTTATAAGAGAACAGCTCCAGAACAACAGAGTAACTACATTTTTCGTTCAGTTACTGCAATTCACCAAATAATCGCTTGGTTATTGTTAATAGCAATACATTTGAGACGCTTGGTTCATTTTCTGTGTAACGCCTAATTTTTTTGCCTCATCAATTGACAGAGAAAATTCGGCTCACATTGTCAAGTACAATATACAAACCGATAAACAAGAAGCCCTAATCACCTTGGGTGGTTTTACACCAAGAAAAAATAACTACCAGTGGGGTGGCTACAGTGCCATGGACCTGGCCGTTGATGAGCAGGGATTGTGGGCCTTGTGGGGTGATACTGATAACAGTTACCGACTGTACGCTTCTAAAATTGATGTGATAAGTCATACCGTGGTTCAAACGTATGCCTTGGCCACAGGTAAGTGCAACGATAATCTGATTGCTTGACATTGACAGAGAACATTGTAAAAAAGTGAAACAAAATTTGACGGACAGAAACGCAAGCTCACGAATGTGTTTAAAATGACAGTGGATTATTTTATCTTCCTTACTCTGTCTTCAAAATTCCTCGTAGCCTTCAAAACTTATGTGGTTTTTCTGTCTTCAATTTCGGGGTATCCACAAAGCTAGTGGAGGTATCATGTGCATATGCATATCATTTTTTTTATTTTATTCCCACCTTCTCTGTTTTCTTTTCCTTTTCTTTTCTTACAGAAAAGATGAACACGATGGGAAATGCTTTTGTCGCCTGTGGAGTTATCTACTGTATTGACAGCTATAACTCCAAGTCCACTACCATCAACTTTGCTTACGACACCAAAACTCATAAACAATGGAACCCCAACATCAAGTTCACAAACCAGTACGGCTACAACTCCATGGTGGACTACAACCCCAGAGAAAAAGTGTTGTACGCTTGGGACAACAAGCGTCAAGTCACTTACCCAATTACTTTTGAGGAGCCCAGTAAATAAAGAAACTGTGGCAGACCCATAATGGGCATCATGGTTAAATGCTTTGCTATTTTGTAGAAAATGCGGTTAAAACAAAATTTATTCACAATTTATACTTTTCATGATTACAACAGCAACCATCATTTCAGTTCCTATTTCGGCTCCGGAACAGATTTTATTTGTATACGTACAAATTATAAATCTTTTTTAAATCACTTCTGTTGTTCCTTACGAGGCTTTCACAGATGCAGAAACTGACCTGTTATTCCTGTAGCTACGCAACGTCAGCCTTAAAGGATAGATCGATGAAATAACAAAAATTCGCTATCTTAATTTCCATGTTACATCGCCAAATGCCACCAAATATACAAGTAAATTGGATAATAGGGTTCTTTAGAGCAAAATACAAGCAGTAGTTTGGAGATAAAGTGCAGGATTACAAGGATGGAAGTGGATTACAGTTCATTAAATTTGATTTCGTGACAGGCGGTCAAGAAATCAAACTTGTCATTCTTGTGTAATACTAATTTCTATAATTTTTTTAGTCGTTATTTTGTCTCTTTACTGGTCCCGAGGGTCGTCTCGGGAAACATCGAGATTCGAGGGAAACAAAATTCACTGTTTCCCGAGGGATCAGTCATTTAATGATTTGTTATATAGCAACACACAGGGACCGCGGAGCAAGGTGAAAAGTGGGAGAGCTGACAATTGAAAATATTTTTTTCATATTGAAAATCGAAAAAAGGAATAAAATCATAGTATTTGATTCGCAAAAAAGTGGTGGGGCCGCGGCACTACCATCCCCTCCCCCTCCGCGGTCCCTGACACAAAATAAAACACAACACAAGACAGTTTGAAAAACGCGCCGAGCACTCGATCCATCATAATCATGCCACCTTTTGTCACGGTCTGATTACGTGCACTAGCGGGCAACAGTGCAATGTTACCCTCTGACGTCAAAATTTTTGCCCGCTTTCGCAAATGTTGCCCGCTTAGCACAATTGGCGGGAAACAGTTTGTCTGTTAGATGTCATGTGATCATGAATCAACCAATCAACGCGCGCGTTGTATTGAGAAAAACTCCAGCTATATAACAATTGTCTTTGTTTACATCACATTTGGCGATTGTTTCCTCCAACTTTAAGATAGTAAAGAAAACTTAAAGCAAGCTCCTGGCCATAATCATGACAACACGACATATCAGCCGGGACCGTGCCCCTTTAATTCTGGAAGGCTGCCTCTGGATGCATTCTCTTAGGTCTGTTACTAAATCTAATGTCATGGTTGTCTGAAAAAGTGTATATTGTAAACATTGGCTTATATTGCGGCAGAATTGCTTCGATGCTAAAGAAGCGTAATAACGTAGGATGTTATAGTCCCAGTTATAGTGCTGCTGAATGTAAGAATAAAATGTGTGAAAAATGCTGTACTTGGTTGATTCCTAAATTTAGGTAAAAACTCGAATTTCATGAGATTTTTCAGGCATAAAACACTCCATTTCGACGTAACAAATTACAATGTGAAAGCTACTGAAAAAAATAACTGAACAAAAAACACAAATAGACGAAGGAAAAAAGACAGGAAAAAGTCTGACCAAGCCACCTTGTTATCAGTTCAGGTCTTCCTTTAAGTTTCAACACTCTTGGTTTCAGTTCTTGCCTAAGTTCCGTTAGATTTAACGAATCAGAAATTTCATACTCAAGGAAGTACAATTGGCTGAGTTTGCCACGTTTATCGAGTTTCATAATTATTATTCGAGACTGTGAGTCGATGTACCCTCTTCATTGAAAACATTTTAAAAAGTGGACCTTTGGACTTGATTGATCCTGCATTTCCTCTACCCTTTTCAGTAGCTAGTAAGGTCGACATAAAAATGTCTCAATTAATTTTATGGAAACGGTTAATGTTTTGGACGCGACCAAGAGTGTGGGAGTCAGGTTAGAAGGCGAAGGAGGGGGGGGGGGGGGGGGGGAGGAAGGACAAATACTCTTTCTCTTCCCCCTCCCCACCCCTTTTACTCCTCCCAGCCCCCGACGTTTTGCGAAACTAAAATGACGACCAAACACTAAATTTAATTCGGCACTCGTCCAGGAAACTAAAACGCCTAAACAGCTAAACATTCACAGCTCGTTTGCACCGCTTTGACTGACCCGTCCCCAGTCGTCTCTTAGTCTCCCAAGGGCAGCCGAAGAGAGCGTGAGGTATGATGGGAAGGAGGAAGACGCATTTCGTTTGATATTACATGACCATTACATGAAGTACATGATGTTAATCGTGGGCTCATGGTACACAACATCAACAAACATGTCGGCTTGCAGAGCGAAATGTGGTCTTCGTTTGTCACAAATAGTTCACATCTCGAGGCGTCTTCTCTGCAGGAGACACTTCTGCACTACAACAAAGGTAGGGCAGTACAAATGCAAGGATGGCAAATCTGCAGCATTCCAAATTCACCATTGTTTTTATGAGAGTACAGTTTTTAAAAAATTGAAAATGATTTGACCCCCAAAACACGAGGATGTGGATGAACTTGTGGAACCCCAAGCTCGTTTGAGCCCCGGCTATTCAGATGGAAAAACAAAGCATCGACAAAGCCAGAAACCAATTTTACCCGGATGTCCCATCTATTTAAAAAAAAAAAATTAGTGACGTCCTAAATCACATGCACTTTCACATTTTACAGCATTGTCACGCAGTTGTGCAGATAACTTGTATATGAACTTCTAGCTACTTAATAAACTTATTACTGTAAAAATAAATCCCCCATTGTCATAGATAAGGACAACTTCATAAATTCAGTTTTGGACATGTTATGCATCAGTCAATTCCAGCAGTGCCCATTGGTCAGGCATTTGCTCATGTTTATGCCTGGTGTCACATTAATTAGCCTATCGTCAGTGTTCCCTGGGGTGTTTGATATCCTTGTGTTTTAAACCTCAAAGAATCCTGGCTCCATATCTGACGAGAAATTTCTTGTGAACTTGCTCTGATCAATTACAGAGGAAAACTGAGGGCAGACACTTCTTTGTGGACTTAGTTTGCTTTCAAATAACTTTTGGAGAAGTCTAGATTTACTCCTTTTTTAACTATACCCTGGGGCATTTGCACAGGTTTTTTGTCTCCGCCATGGAGCATTTGCCAATCTTTTTCACAAAATGCTAAATGCCCAGGGGTTTTCCCAGGGGAACATGCCAGTACTGATGGAATTGACTGATGCCTTGCCGAACCAATAACATCTCAAGCCATGACAAATTCACTTTAAGTGAATGTGCATGTAGTGTTGTAAAATAAATTTAAACACAAAGCAAACTATAACAAGTTGAATTACTTTTTTGATATTATTTTTACAAGAATACAATTGATGAGGAAGAGGTTGAGAAACTGAGTAGGCCAACAAATGACTGGTGGAATCTCAATGGTGACTTTGTTGCTCTTCATTCTATGAATAAACTTAGAGTTTCTTTCATTAAGAAATCTCTCAACCATCTACATAATCAACAAAGCACCCCATCAAAACCTCTTGGAGGATTTAGAATACTGGATGTTGGCTGTGGCGGTGGTATATTATCCGAGGTAAGTGGCCTGAACCTGGAAAGAAGCAGAGACTGCAGCCAGAGACAGAACAACTTGGAGGAGAGAGAGAGGATATATGATGATGATGAAGAAGATGAAGTGGTCTAAAAAATACAATGTTATTTCATTTTCTGAAAGGTCATTTATTTAGCTCTAGCTACAAGTCCCAGGAGCGGGGATGGAGGGTGTGCTCAGCTATAATTGTGATGGATCCTTCATGTAAAAGGCTAAAACCAGATCCCAAAAAAGTCCAACAGCCCAGAACATTTTAATCCCAAAAAAGACCTTTTTCTCTCTTCATAAAAGGGTTACTTTTATAGTCCTTGCCAAAATCTTTTACCCCTAAGAAGGCACCACAAAATTTCTAAACACCCTACAAAATCCTCAGATTGCAAATTTCAAACCTAAATAGTCCTTGTACCTTTCAATCACTATTATACTATAGTAACCCCCCACCCCCTCCCCGGAGGGCTACAAGGTTTAGGAAAGTCGGTTATGTGATCAATAATATTGTCTATTGCCAGAGAACTGTTTTAAATCAAGACAATTTTCAGTTCCAAAGAATTTGCTGGTCATTTGACTTTCAAATGTTGTTTGCACAAATCCACAGGCAAGTCATGAAAAAAGCCAATACGTTTTGGATCATGAAACAAATTTATGTTCAAAGCTGAAAAAAATTATCAGACAGGCTATGAGCAGACAATGGAGTGGCTACCTGTAAAATGTTCCAACTTGAAGATGTCCAAGATCACAACATAAGGCCAACTGTTGATGTAACTAAAGTGCAGTTAAACAATTTATTCAAACCTTTTTCAACTGTTTTTTTTCTACAGCCACTTGCAAGACTGGGTGCAGAAGTGACGAGAATTGACGCTTCTGCTCGTAACATACATGCGGCATTGAGACATGCATCACATGATCCAATGGTGGTTGACAGAGTGCGATACCAGTGTATAACAGTGGAGGAACTTGCTGACAAGGAACCAGAATCTTTTGACTGTGTTGTTGCTTCAGAAGTTATTGAACATGTAACAGATAAAGAAACCTTTTTTTTTAGCTAGTTCACAGCTGATTAAGGTGGGTTTAAACAATTATTCTTCCCTCTTCTTCCCAGGATTTATAATGGTAATAGGACTGAGTGGAGTCCAATTTGGTCTGTAATCATATGAGTAATTAACAAAATTGTACGACCGCGAAGCGGGAGTCCGATTTGTTAAATCATGAGTATGATTACAGACAGAATTGGATGACACAAAGTACTGTTACCAATTAATCATAACTATAACAAAATTTGAGGATAAAACGTTAAATGGTCACATGTTTTGGTGATTAAAAACAGAACAATTGAGTGTGTTTTTGATCGAGATGCACGCACAGAAAAAGGATAGCACGTGCAAGTGACGCGTACTGTCCAATTACATCGTCTAATAACAAGCATGATGCATAAACTGTCCTATTAATGCTCTAATCGGGCCTGCTGATAACCAATCAGATTCGAGAATGTTGCAATTATAGTTTTGATTAAGATGGATATTGGCTTATGAGTGCCCATCTATTTAGAATTCCCCCCACCTGCCTGCAGAATATTTGAAATTAAAGATGCAGTCGAACCTCCTTAAGTGGCCACCTCTCCTAAATGAACACTTTTCCAAAATACCAAATTTCTTCCCGTCAAATCACTATAGTGGAAGCCTCTCGTAAGCGACGACCATCACTTTTAACACTGGTGATTTGAATTTTTCTATTGTTTTTCAACCTCAAGTCAGCGACCACTCACCCTTATTTCTATGTCGCTATAAAGATGCAAATTGAATTAAATGTGTTACAGTTCAAGTCCAATAAAATGAAAATAATTTTGTCCCTTCTATGGAGGTCAAAAGCCTAGCTGGGACACCTGTGAAAACTGTGAAAAAAATAACAAATAATAATGTAATACTACTATAGTTGTTTTCAGGGCCACAATTTGAGCATATCCCCCCTTCCCCCCAAACCAATATTGACCAATGTAGGTGAAGAGTTTTTCTGTGTAAATGTCCGTTTGATCATCCAATCTCAACATTGCTTGGGGGGGGGGGGGGGGGGGGAGAGATTATTTGACTAGTATTTTGGAAACTGTCCCAAAACTAATGACCTGCATAATTGTTGATTCAAAACGATGCAATATTTTGTACTGATGGTTGCTTTGCACATTGAAATTACTAGCCATAATTATGTACGGGTACAATTAAGTACAGGTTCATGGATTCAAAGTTAAGTCCCCCTATAGTCTCACCTCTCATAAGAGACCACTTTGCCTTTGCATTTCCGGTGGGTTGCTTATGGGAGGTTTGACTGCATGCACAACCAGATTTTGGATCCTGGAAGATGTGGCAGGGGATGGTTAAGGGTAGGTGTAAAAAATTATGCCTTCAATTAAGATGTCCGCGGTGGGTGTCAAAAGTAGGAAACTCTCAATCAAATAAGCTGAGTTCTATAAATTTATTCTTCGAAACCGAAAGCAGGATCAAACTTTGAAGCGTATCATAAGCTTGTTACAAAAATGCCATAAAGCATCTTTCACGTTGTAAATTGCTTCGCGTTTTAAAGGAGAGAACGGATTAGTCATAAATTAAGCACCCAACAGATCGTGTCGGTACGGTCCTTTCGATATATTAAAATTCAACTTGATAGTGAGACCAAGAGGACGCAAACAAACGAAATGAATAAACGTGTCTATTAACTTTGTGTGTGTCCTCTAGGTCTAATAGACACTTTATTATTAGGCACGGAATGCAATTAATAAAGTTATTTGGATAATTGTGGTCTGAAATTGTGTATAGTTATTTACGTGAAGGGTCCACGAGAGGGTAAACGTAGCCAGGCCCGTCCTCTCCCTTCCCGGGCATTCATGCTTGTAGCCTTAGAAACAGCATTTAAAAATGGCGTGTTTTAATGAAGCAAGTCGTCGAAGAGGACGCTATTGCAACTCATGCAATCCAAATGGTGTCGAAATTGAAACAGGAAGTCCAGGTTGTCCGACGTTGTTTAATTACGAATTTCACTTTAAAACGTTCTCGTGATTTTATCCTGCTTGAAGATCAAGGGCCAACAATTCCTTAGATACGCGAAAAGCCACTAAAAGCGCTGCGCGCTCGGCCAATTTGAAATGACTCGCCCGATTACTCCCTGAATTGTACTCCACTCATTCCAATAACTGTTACTAATACGTCGAGCTATAGAACACAAAGTTCGTCAAAAGAAAACGGATGCTCGATAGCCAAACTATGTACTTAGGCATTTTCAAATTCTCCGATCTAGCGACAAAACAATGCCTTCAATATGGTCTTCCCGTCATTTGAAAATTCCAAGACTCATCGACCCTCAGTGTGGAATGTAAATATTTAAAGTGGCCACACTTTCTGTTCACTTTCTTAAAGTTAGAACCACCAGCAAAATAAACTGCAATAAAGAAAGTTTAGTAAAGATTAAGAGTTAGTTTAGGATCACAGATCGAGTACAACCAAAGCTGTCAGGCCAAAAACGTTTTTATCCGTGAACTGGAAGACGGCAATAAAGGAAATTATGTAAAATTTAACTCAGAACAATCCAAGAAAGATAATTACAGTTTGCTTGTAAAAATGGACAATTTCGGTTGAATGGAAAGCATTCCGGCAGGGTGACGCACAGTGAAAAGATAATTGCTTGTTTGTTATTAGAGATAGGATCGTTTCTCGCATCAGTTCCTGTGCAAACTGTTATGACTTACAATGAAGGAGACAATAAAACTTATCTACGTTGTTTGTAAAAGGGAAAAAACACTTGACTAATATCAAAACACGAAAAAAAACACACGCACTCAGTTTTTTAAATTGCATGCGCGGCGGAAACATAGCTAAGTGATTTCTCTTTTACCACCAACGAAAGTGATGACTTAAAACTGATGATAGCGTGAATGACTTCCAATAACTACGAACCTGTTCAACCAGGAAAAAATTGTTTTAAAATACCGACAAAGAAAAAGACAAGGAAACGTGTCTATATTGTTCCAAAGCTAACAATTAATGTACGTGGGCCGGTAGAAAGTTCATAATTATATTAAGACTACATTTTAAATGTTTGTACTGGAAAATCAAAAATTGAACTTTAATACGTCGAGCTATGGTACATAAATTTAGCCAAAAGAAAACGGATGCTTGACAGCCAAACAATGTACTTGGACGTTTTTAAATTATTCGATCTAGCGACACGAAACAAGTTCCTCCAATATGGTCTTGACCCTTGTCTGGACTCGTTCCTTTTAGTACGTCATTTGAAAATGCACTTAATTGCTCTCTTTTGTTTGTAATTGCGGAAAAAACAGCTGACTAATATCGAACTGAGATGCAGTAATCAAAACACGTCCCGTTAGGCCTAGCATTTATTATCCATTATCAGGCCTTCAATTAAAATGTCCGCGGTGGGTGTCAAAAGTAGGAAACTCTCAATCAAATAAGCTTTGTTCTATAATTCTCGAAATCGAAAGCAGGATCAAACTATGAAGCATATCATTAAATTGCTTCTGACCACTGAGTCAACGCGTTATAGTCTAAAGGTGACTGATTAGTCATTAATTAATTAAGCACCCAACAGATCGTGTCAGTAAGGTCCTTTTGATATGTTAAAATTCAACTTGATAGTGAGACCAAGAGGACAAGGACAAACGAAATGAATAAACGTGTCTATTAACTTTGTTTGTGTGGTATTTTAGGTCAAATAGATACTTTATTATAAGGCACAGAATTCAATAAAGTTTACACTAATGCACAATAAAGCTGTGCATCCAAAGCATAATACAAGGAAAAACATAACATACAAACAATCATATCCAATTAAAACTAACCTACCAGTAATTTCTAAGAAATATACCTAGAATAACGATGATATTTAAAATATTAATAATACTTTACTACTACTAAACAAAATGATTATAACAATAATAAAGTACTGGTAAATACAGTATACTCATGAAGTCGAATTTTGGACCTCAAGTTAATGTCCACATGCCGGAGTTGACGAACATCATGAACGGAAAGCCAGTCGGCTGTGTCTTTTAATGGCACATTTCTGCCCGGGGGGGGAGGGGAACCCGCCTATGAAAGCTATGTAGGTATGTGCTTCCCCAAAGGGTATTGATTTTGAGCCATTTTGGTCTGAAATTGGTTATAGTTTTTCCGTGAAGGGTTCAGAGAGCGTATTAACGTAGCCAGGTCTGAAGGGAGATGGATTTTAGAGGTCAGGTCTGAAATGGTAGAAGATTTGAAGAACCAGTAGGAACACCCCGACCAAAAATTCCGACGAGTACCCCCTCCCCCCCCCCCCCCCCCCCCCCCGCGGGGGACATTTCTGCTTCTGTAAATATGGAGTCTTTTAGTGGAGCAAGTCGTCGAAGAGGACGCCATTGATCAGCATCTATGCAACTCATGCAATCCAAATGGTGTCGAAATTGCAACAGACAGTTTGGTTGTAAACGTTGTTTAATTTCGGTCAACAATAAAAATATGTTTTTGTCATATTCAATGCAGTGTGACTGTGACGAAATGAAAAATCAAAAGTAGCACGAACTAACGCTAAAATAAGAGTTTTGCAATATCTCCTAACTATTGCAACTGTCTTTGTTATTTTTAATGAGGACTTCAATCAGATACTAAAACTCAGTGGTTTTTATTTACTTAGTTATAAACATATGCGCGTGAAGCTGCAGACACTACTTCAGTTCATTTGTTCTAGGGCTTTAATGAATGTAACTTTGCTGCATCAGCCTAAGAAAAATAATGAATAAAAAGTTGTAGGTGGTGGATAGGGAGGGAAAAGAATAAGCTATCGCTATCTCTAACATCAAGGGAAACAGAAAAATAATCGGAGAAAGAGAGAACATGTTGCCAGTTGTAGACCGTCTCGAACCGTTGTATAAAATTACTGGAGTGCAACATGCACTTTTCCAAGACAATTAAAAGGACTGTTTGAAATGTCGAGTAACGCGACCATCTCAGTGATGCCCGGGTTGAGTCTGATTCAGTTATGAAGAAATGGAAGTGAATGAAAGGATTACAACGTTATCAGTCTGACTTGATAAATGAAAAGAACAGTTTGTTTTCATAAGACGAAATAAAATGAGTGCGGTTTAAATTGGAAATTAAATTGATTAGATTACGAATTTCACTTTAAAACGTTCTCGTGTTTTTGTCCTGCTTGTAGATCAAGGAAAAAATTCCTTAGATACTCTAAAAGCCGCAAATTGGGTAACACGGAATAAAAACATCATTATAGAACAGACCATCTGAAGTGCCATTCAAGGCACGCCTTTCGTTGTCTTGGCATCAAATTGGCATCTAGTTCCTCGTGTTCTGCATGATGGCAAGTTTAAAAGCATCGCCACCTCAGCTACTAAATCATTACATCGGGATCATCTGAGGTAGGTCGGTTTCCAAATGTTTCTGTTTTAGAAGCTATGTCTTCTTCACATTTACCTTTTGCTGAACATTTTGTAAACCTTAATATGCTCTAAATCTTAAATTTGTTTTCAGGTTTTAACAGGAGGGATAAGTTTAACGAGCTGGTAAGTCAGTTTCGCCAATTTTCATGCAATCCAGTAAACTCACTATCCGGAAAGAGACTCTTATTTTAGGGGTTTCAAAATACTGTTTTGATATCTAGTGGGTTTCATTTGCAAAATATTCCTTGGTTGAAGCTTTAGCTGTTCTTTTTTAAGTACAAATAAGGCAGAGATTTGCTTTCTAAAAGCCTAGCACAACCTGCCTGGTGTAACATTTGATTCATGAGTAAATACGATTACATCTCGTCATGATCGGTCGAAAGCTTAGACCGGTTTTCAATAGGCCATTTGCATGATGGCGTCATTTGACTACAACTACCAGAATTCATTTCGTTTTTCCTTTCTTATTTAAATTTTGTAATCCCAGTGAGGTTTAAATAACAATGGCCCTAATTTGCACTACAAAACAAAAACCTGAAGGATTCTGGTAGTTGTAGTCATATGACGTCATCGTGCAAATGGCCTATTGAGTGTCGAAAGTAATTTCGCGATTGCTTTGGTTTTGCATTGCTACGTTTTGTGATTGGCTAAAAAGTCTCCTGCCACTTTCTAAACCAATCAGAAATAATATCATTGTATCTAGGCATAGTTGAAGTCACTAATTATATAAGTACTAAATTTTCCAAGGTTCCTAGCCAGAATCTAAAATCTTCGACTATCAACGGAAAATATTTGATACTTACAATGAAACAGGTTTGATTACTAAGGAGCATTTTTCGGTGCGATTTAAATTGTTGACTGGCGGTTTACTTTATATTACTGAGTTTTTGTTTAATGTCCGGTACTAAATTGTCACTTGTAAGTTCCTTCGCCATTAATTTCATCGCTATTTTTTCTTAATTTTTCTTTATTTCCGCAGATTTGTCATTTGATGATGGTGTCGCGATTTCTGCCTCTACTTTGCTGTTCATTTGCTCTTTTGTTGGTAAGATATTCTGAGAGTATTCTTCGTTAATTGTCTTGATCATCAGCAGCTGAATAATTCCATGTTTTCTCCCCTATAAAAAAAAACGCATGGGAACTATGGCAATCTTCGGCCCAAAATAAAAAAAAACAGAAGGCAACCCAGGCATTTTCTTAATGGTTGACTTCCTCGTAATAGTGAAATCGGGCTTTATCTTGAACTCCAAATTTTTCCGGTTTTGTGTTCTACTGCCGTTAGCCTGCGTGGCCAGGCTTTTCCGAAAACAAGCAGCGAAGAAAAACCGGGACAACTCGCGCCATGCCACACTCCTCTCGCGGTTTCGTTGGAAAAGCCTGACCACGCAGGCTGTGCTGACGTCCGTATGTTTCTAATGTTTCACTTCCGTCAATGTCAGTAAGAACACTTCCGGTGAGGCCCAGTGTGGCCCTATTTTTTCATTACCTCTTCCCGTCGTTAAAATATGGTATAACAAAGTTTTGTAGCTGCTGTTTGGATTGATTAACCCGGATAATATTCTTGTTTTTTTTAGGGCGAGTAGTGCTTGCTTCCTCTCGTCATTAAAATGTGGTATAATAAATGTTTGTAGCTGCTGTTATGAGCCTATATTTTAGATTGATTAACCCGGATAACTTGTTCTTGTTTTTAGGGAGTAGTGATTGCTTCTTCCTCAAAGGCTAAACCTCGGGCCAAGCGTTCATTGCCTGCAATTCCATCTAAACACTCGGTGGATGATCTTGTTCTTGAACTGGCTAAAAAACATGTAAGTGTACTGAGTAAAATGATAAACCCTTCGTTTGTAAAATATTGAAAAACTAACAGATCATGGCGTTGCTCAAAGGATTTCATTTTAAAGCTACTGATTGTCACTTATTAAAAAGGATTTCGCCACAGACTGAAAAGCTAGAGAAACGTTGTATAGCTAACTGCCACGTTATGATAGCATTCATTTACTGAGCGGAACTGAATGGTGAAAATATCGCACTTAGAAAGGTTAAATTTGTAACCGATGCAGCCACTAAAAAATAGATTATAGAAGCAAGGACCGATACAACGTAGATACAAATTTAAAATTTGTATCTACGTTTGTCAACTATATATAAAAAGGCAATGTAAATTTTACCTCATTGTACCTGAAGAAGGCTGGTTTGGCCAGCCGAAATATAGTACACCTTTTAAATTTGTATCTACGTTGTATCGGTCCTTGCTTCTTTAGTTTATTTCACTTGTTAAACCGATCAGATCACTATTGATCCAACGTATACCAGCAGGATTGTCGTTCACGGTTGCATGCTTGAACTCCTCATTAAAAATAGCCGTCACTCTTTCAGGAGTAAAATCTAGAAATCGATTTAAACCTCCTTGTCCTCACGAGGATTTTACTGCAGCCGTGAAATTGAGATTCATCAGGCAAACGGAATATATCATGATACTATTTAAACTGTCATCTCATATTTTAGGCCACCTATCTTTTTATACATAAACAAAATTTATTAGTGTCTTGTATAGTTTCCCACCACTCCTTTAAACCCTTTGTTTGTACGATGCTGAGAAACTAACAGTAGCAATGGCTGCGGCCGCACTAGAGTAGTTAACCCGGTTATTTGCAATTAATTAATTAAAATCAACTGGTTTAACAAAATCCCTGATGCGGCCGCGTATTTTTGGCGTTCACCGAACACCGTGTTAGCGGTTCCCATGGAAATTAATTAAAGAACAATAGATTTTTTTAACCGGGTTAGGTTTATTTAAACCACCTCGCTAGGTGGTTTAGTGCAGGTTAACTCCCCCGATCTGTCAATCATCTTCGCTGACGCGGTAATTTTTGGCTTCCTGGGCCCGGTTGTTCGAAAGCCGAGTGACAAATTCGGCTAACGCATTGTTGTACCCAATTCAAACCTTTTGGGATTAGAACTCTTTGTTCGTCATATTTTCATATCAATGAAGCATTGACATGGAAATTATATGGAAATACTGTGAAGAAAGGATCCTATTCCCAGAAGGTTTGAATTGAGTACAACAACACTTTAGCCGAATTTGGCTGCGGCCGCACTTGGTGAGTTAACTGGGTTATTTTTTTAGTAACCCGGTTAAAATAACCCGGTTAAAATAACTCGGTAAAAAGTGAAATAACCGAGTTTATTTTTCTGAGCGGCCGCACTTCAGAAGGTTGAACTTTGAACGTGAGAGATCATGTTATCATTTGCTAGCGAGAGCTGCAGAAAACAATACCATTAATGAGCGAAAACAATGCCTCTGCACGTGCATTTTCACATTGTTATTTCCTGCAAAATAACATCGTCAAATGATCAAATTATAGGTTTTGTGGAGAACATAAACACACGACTGTTTTCCTTTTTCTATTTGAAATTGAAAGTCGTCCCTACGAAGGTCTACGAATTCAACAGGAAGCCAAAAATTACCGCTTAAGCGAAGATGATCGACAGATCGGGAAAGTTAACCTGCACTAAACCACCTAGCGAGGTGGTTTAAATAAACCTAACCCGGTTAAAAAAATCTATTGTTCTTTAATTAATTTCCATGGGAACCGCTAACACGGTTAAAATTCGGTGAACGCAAAAAATACGCGGCCGCATCAGGAATTTTGTTAACCGAGTAAATTTTAATTAATTAATTGCAAATAACCCGGTTAACTACTCTAGGGCGGCCGCAGCCTTTGTCTATTAGCGCTAATCCTGGATTAACTGTCAATAGAACATATGAGTTGTCATGGTAATTAACCCTGGATTAGCGCTGATCGTCCTTCGAACAACTCGGCCCTGTTGAATTCGACGACTTTCAATTTCATCATTTCAAATAGAGAAAGGAAAACCGTCGTGTGTTTATGTTCTCCACAAAACCTATAATCTGATCATTTGACGATGTTGTTTTGCAGGGAATAACAATATGTAAAATGCACGTGCAGAGGCATTGTTTTCACTCATTAATCGTATTGTTTTGTGCAGCTCTCGTTAGCAAATTTTAACATGATCTCTCACGTTCAAAGTTCAACCTTCTGAAGTGCGCCGGGCCGCTCAGGTTATTTCACTTTTCACCGAGTTATTTTAACCGGGTTATTTTAACTGGGTTACTAAAAATATAACCCAGTTAACTCGCCAAGTGCGGCCGCAGCCATTGTTTGTCACTTTAACTGATCTCATCTCGGACTAAAGTCATTGGCACCTAAGTCACCTGAACCACTTGTTTCACCAAATAGTTATTCGTGATGCTTATACCGTCCTCAGATTTTCGGATTATGTAAAGTTAAGGTTCGCAAACCAGAAAAGTAAAATGTCGCTGGTATCTGGATACAATAAAAACTACGCCTGACGTTCGGGAGGCATTGAGCTCCCTTAAAATGTTTTTGGAAATGATACTTAGCTAAGTTTTTCGTAGAAAAGGTTTTTTTCTATTACTTTCGGCCTGTTGAATTTTCAGCTAAGGCATCCGAACAGATCGAAAATTGGTAGCTGATACAAATATCCTTTAAACGACATTAAATCATGAAAAGAAACATAAACATGATTTTCTTAAGACTTTGGTGAACTCGACCCGTTAGGAGTTATGTTGATAAATGCTAAATGTACTCGGTAGTTTCACTGAAAGTGAACTGGTGTAAATAGCACCCCGTACTCTTTCAGGAGTAAAATCTGCGGAGAAATCGATTCAAACCTCCTTTGTAACTGTGCTTAGTGAGCTAACTTGCATGGTAGATGCCACCTATTTTTTGTTTGCTACCAATTTTCTACACTTTTTGAAGCAAATAAAAATAGCTGTGTTGTGGAGGGTTGGCCGTTTTTTTATATACAGCTGTTTCGGGAAAGGTCGTCGGAAAAAAGCGCAAAAGTGCACGCGACAATCCCAAAAAAATAATATGGGATATGATCAATGAATTTTAATAAGTGAAATAAATACATGAAACCCGCGATGCCTCGTCCGTACAGGGACGATCTTAGATGGCGACCCATTGGGATAAATGAGTTTTTAGGATATAGCGTGGATGACTACCCACAATACCTTTCTGGATTGTCGCATGCACTTTTTTTTTCTACCCACACGCCGTCACGGTATTGTAGCTGTAGGGCTGTAGCTGTATTGTAGCTGTAAATGCCCCAACTTAAATGCTAAAAGTTGACTTGAAAGGATCGTTCGCTGGTTGAAATTGCTAAACAGACCCATCACGTATATAAAATTTTACTAAGAAAGTTTGTTTCCAGTGATTCATATTCAGCATTTTTAAATGAGTCCATGTCCAGTTACGAGTGCCTATTTTTCAAATCCTGGATATTTTCCAGTTGTCTTATTTATCTCCAAAATGAAGTCGGCAACATTTCTGCAAAGGGTTATTCATATTCTAGTTATGGCGAACGTTTCAACAAAATCTTTGTCGTATATAAGAATTTTGGCGGCTATTTCCTTAACTCTTAACCCGCCGAGAGTCAATTATGGAAACATGTTATCTGATGTTATGTAGTTCTAACGTTTTAGTCTTTTGACGTCGAAATCCTATGGTGTGACCATTCAAATGAAACCTCTTCAGCAGTACTTTTGCATGGTACCATTTGTTCTAACTTTTGAGTCTGTTGATGAAATCCTATGGTGTGACCATTCAAATGAAACCTCTTCAGCAGTACGTTTGCATGGTACCATTTGTTTTTTGGTATTTTACAAAATGAAATTTTGAATTTTTCTTAAATTTTGGTTTGGGCACTCTTGGGCACAGCTTTGAGTAACATCAAGAGAAAATGTTTCGACGTCTCTCTTGATGAAATACAAACCCTCTGAAGATAAGATAATATAATTATCATGATGGCAGCCTCAAAAGTTCAGTTTTAGATCGTAAACCGGCGGACCTAGTCGATTACACTTGAAATTTTTATTGTCTAGCCCTACTCTAACTTGTTCTTTGTTTCATCGCGGTTTTATAAAAATATATTGTCATTTTTTTGTAGTTGATCAAAATGATTGCTGACCAGCAAGTAGACTTGGCGAAGCTTCAACACAGTATGGACAAGTTACAAATGGGTATGTGACATTAAAGGTCTTGAGACACAACAGTCAGCCGGCAAAATTAACGAACTGATATCACTGAAACGAACTAAATGGCACATAACCGATTCAGTTCTCATATCTTAACTTGATTCAACTTAGTCATGACTTTGTTTTCTAAAATGAACTTGCGTGACTTCACGGATTTCCAATTAACTCACCATAGCCAGCATTTGATTCATTTAGGGACATCTGCCGCACGATAGCACTAAAGCTGGACACTGTATGAATATTGAATATTCAATAGTGTTTTAATTCCTCTCTTTTCTTGATCCGAACTTGAGGTTAAAGATGAAACTTTGTCGACGTACCCAGATTTCCCAACCTAAAGGATTTAGAATATCATCAAGTTTGCTTTGTAATCTTGCCCTAGAGATTTTCTAAAAACCGCGAATGGTTTATCTGATTAATCCTAAAGCAGAAAGAAAGAAAGAAAGAAAGAAAGAAAGAAAGAAAGAAAGAAAGAAAGAAAGAAAGAAAGAAAGAAAGAAAGAAAGAAAGAAAGAAAGAAAGAAAGAAAGAAAGAAAGAAAGAAAGAAAGAAAGAAAGAAAGAAAGAAAGAAAGAAAGAAAGAAAGAAAGAAAGAAAGAAAGAAAGAAAGAAAGAAAGAAAGAAAGAAAGAAAGAAAGAAAGAAAGAAAGAAGAAAGAAAGAAAGAAAGAAAGAAAGAAAGAAAGAAAGAAAGAAAGAAAGAAAGAAAGAAAGAAAGAAAGAAAGAAAGAAAGAAAGAAAGAAAGAAAGAAAGAAAGAAAGAAAGAAAGAAAGAAAGAAAGAAAGAAAGAAAGAAAGAAAGAAAGAAAGAAAGAAAGAAAGAAAGAAAGAAAGAAAGAAAGAAAGAAAGAAAGAAAGAAAGAAAGAAAGAAAGAAAGAAAGAAAGAAAGAAAGAAAGAAAGAAAGAAAGAAAGAAAGAAAGAAAGAAAGAAGAAAGAAAGAAAGAAAGAAAGAAAGAAAGAAAGAAAGAAAGAAAGAAAGAAAGAAAGAAAGAAAGAAAGAAAGAAAGAAAGAAAGAAAGAAAGAAAGAAAGAAAGAAAGAAAGAAAGAAAGAAAGAAAGAAAGAAAGAAAGAAAGAAAGAAAGAAAGAAAGAAAGAAAGAAAGAAAGAAAGAAAGAAAGAAAGAAAGAAAGAAGAAAGAAAGAAAGAAAGAAAGAAGAAAGAAAGAAGAAGAAGAAAGAAAGAAAGAAAGAAAGAAGAAAGAAAGAAAGAGAAAGAAAGAGTGGTATAATTCCAGTTTACCCGAGCGTAAAAAATTGGCCACCAACTGATAGAAAGCCGCGAAGATCTAAGCTATAATAAACTAGAGAACGCATGCCGAGAGTTTGAGAGGTATGTTAATCAATTTTGATTTTATGTATTGAGTGAGCAACATGCACTAGATTTTATAGTGAAATCTGGCCTTAAAACAGTTGTATTTTTCCTGCAGATAGCTGTACTGGCATCAAATCGGTTGGTCTGCCTGTGACTCACAACACTCGACATTTGACCCAAGGAGCTTGGATGAAAGACCCGCTAGGCATCATGGGTACTGAGACCATATTCGTTATGGAGTCTTTCCACGGAAGAAAAGTGCTTGAAGAGTTTGAAAACATTGACAAGTTCAAGGCAGGCATAATTCACAAGAAACATACGCTACCTTACAACTATGACGGTACAGGAGCAGTGGTGTATGGACCATACCTTTACTACAACAGGTAAGGTTCCATCACAGATCCTGTTATTTAATTTCTTTTCGTCTCAGAGAAATGTTCTTCGATTGGTAGTGTCAATTTTTTGATCAAACGAGATCTTCAAGGAATTGCGATACGTCGTATCGGTCAATTAGTATTTTATCATGAAAAAGACTAGTGATGTTTTGCTTGCTTACAGTACTCTCAAAGGTAATTTTAATTCTATATTTTCTTCACAACCACGATTTAGAATTCGATGTGTCACTTTTCCGAGAAGATCACTGTAAAATGTCACGTATGCGGTTACCTGCAAAATCTTACTTTCAAGAATCTCTGGAATTTTTTCAAGTCAGCCTGAAAATGTTCTTGTATCTCTAATGTTTAAAGCAATGGCTGCACGACACATCTCCGCGGTATGGCCAGTACCATGACGCACGTGCACAGCTATGTCAGCCATGATGGACAGCTGTTTCGTCCTAGTTATTAGTGAGCCTGTGAACAGGCTCCTTTTTGCAGGAATAGGGTTAAAATAAATCAAACACACAGAAAACTACAGGGCTGATCTGACTACGTAAAAAAGACTTTGCGAGACACCATCACGACAGAAACCGATAAAGTAGGATCGCAACCGTGGACAGCTGTCTCGTTGTTATTGCAACTCATCAGGTACGGTGTAGCGAACTAAATGTCGCCAGCAAGAAAGCAAGCGCAGTTTATTGTGTGTGTAATGATCGTTTCCGCTTTTTCCATTTCCGGTCATGCACGTGCATGTGGCGTGCATGTGGCGTAAGGCGCGACCCGCCTATAATGTGTGAGTTTACATTAACATAACGTGCAAGTACTTATTGGCATAAGGCATGGAGTTGTGATCTTGTGTGTGTGTAGTCTTCGAGTCGAAAGATACGATGTTTTAACCTATCTGCTGGCTGATTATTGACACGACACGACTCGACAGTGTGTTTGTTCATTTTTTTGGCTGGTTAGGTCTCTCGCAGATCCTACGTATTCCGTTAGCAGCATTATCGTTCGCGGTCCTTTGCAGATTTCGCTTTTATTTTTTAAAATAAATCACAGGCTATGTCTAGTGAGAAATCAGGCTGTTTAGGTTCTCGGATAGGAGTTTTTTTCCTGTTCGTAAAACTGCTTACTTCAGCTCAGAAAAGTTCTTTTATATGAGCGTGACCCTGCTTTTTTCAGTCAGAAACAGGTATTATTAAAAATATAGCCAAATACCAAGTTTCAGTAGTTACCAATATACCATGGACCGCCCACTGAATACAAAACAAAACATGGCGCACGCGGTTTTCTTTTTTGTTTTTTTTTTGCGTCACATAATAAAAACCACTGACTTTCCGAATAAGAACTTACTTCAAATTACCGGCCGCTAAAACAGGTTGTTTTATTTTTAGGAATTTTGATGTTTTGGGTCAAAACTGCCCTGAATTAAAACTAAGTACCAAACACGAAATGCTTATAGAACAATAAGAAATGCGTATAGAACAATAAGAGGAAGATATCAAGTGAATTGCCGAAGAGATAATTAATAAACCGTAATCAGAGCTTTATCGAGAGTTCCAAGACATAAGCGATAAAACTTGAACAAATTGGCCCAATGTTTTTACTTAATATGCCATCCATTTCCATCCTGGCCATCTGTAGCTTTTGCTGTTAGAGCCTTTTTAGGGCAGGTTCTTGATGCAGGTTTTTACTTTTTGTACTGTAACCGGCACAAATCGGTCTTAGTTGAACTACAATCACACTTGGTGCCTGCGCATAAGGTGCAAGAGAGAAAGACAGCTGTCCCAGAAAGAACATTTTTTATAAGAGAACAGCTCCAGAACAACAGAGCAAGTACATTTTTCGTTAAGTTACTGCAATTCACCAAATAATCGCTTGGTTATTGTTAATAGCAATACATTTGAGACGCTCGGTTCATTTTCTGTGTAACACCTAATTTTTTTTTTTTTTGCCTTATCAATTTACAGAGAAAATTCGGCTTACATTGTTAAGTACAATATACAAACCGATAAACAAGAAGCCCTAATCACCTTGGGTGGTTTTACACCAAGAAAGAACTCCTACCAGTGGGGTGGCAACACTGCCATGGACCTGGCCGTCGATGAGCAGGGATTGTGGGCCTTGTGGGGTGATACTGATAACAACTACCGACTGTACGCTTCTAAAATTGATGTGAAAAGTCATGCCGTGGTCCAAACGTATGCCTTGACTACAGGTAAGTGCAACGATTATCTGATTACTTAACATTGACAGAGAACATTGTAAAAAAGTGAAACAAAAATTTGACGGACAGAAACACAAGCTCACGATTAGAAGAGCCTTGAGGGACGAACTTAGAACGCTAACCATTTGTCACAACTGGTGGGCTGAGCCGATCAATTAAGAACTATGGCATCGATGATTTTTCGAACCTCTTCAACGATTTTCATAAATATGTTTAAAATGACAGTGGATTATTTTATCTTCCTTACTCTGTCTTCAAAATTCCTCTTGAACCTTCAAAACTTATGTCAGTGGTTTTTCTGTCTTCAATTTCGGGGTATCCACAAAGCTAGTGGAGGTATCATGTGCATATGCATATCATTTTTTTATTTTATTCCCACCTTTTCTGTTTTCTTTTCCTTTTCTTTTCTTACAGAAAAGATGAACGCGATGGGAAATGCTTTTGTCGCCTGTGGAGTCATCTACTGTATTGACAGCTATAACTCCAAGTCCACTACCATCAACTTTGCATATGACACCAAAACTGGAAAAACATCGAACCCCAACATCAAGTTCACAAACCAGTACGGCTACAACTCCATGGTGGACTACAACCCCAGAGAAAAAGTGTTGTACGCTTGGGACAACAAGCGTCTGGTCACTTACCCAATAACTTTTGAGGAGCCCAGTAAATAAAGAAACTGTGGCAGACCCATAATGGGCATCATGGTCGAATGCTTTGCTGTTTTGTAGAAAATGCGGTTAAAACAAAATTAATTTACAATTTATACTTTTCATGATTACAACAGCAACCATCATTTCAATTCCTATTTCGGCTCCGGAACAGGTTTTATTTGTATACGTACAAATTACAAATCGGTTTTAAATCACTTCTGTTGTTCCTTACGAGGCTTTCACAGATGCAGAAACTGACCTCTTATTCCTGTAGCTACGCAACGTCAGCCTTAAAGGATAGATCGATGAAATAACAAAAATTCGCTATCTTAATTTCCATGTTATGTCGCCAAATGCCACCAAATATACAAGTAAATTGGATAATAGGGTTCTTTAGAGTAAAATACAAGCAGTAGTTTGGAGATAAAGTGCAGGATTGCAAGGATGGAAGTGGATTACAGTTCATTAAATTTGATTTCGTGACAGCCGGTCAAGAAATCAAACTTGCCATTCTTGTGTAATGCTACTTTCTATAATATTTTAGCCGTTATTTTGTCTCTTTACTGGTCCCGAGGGTCGTCTCGGGAAACATCGAGATTCGAGGGAAACAAAATTCACTATTTCCCGAGGGATCAGTCATTAAATGATTTGTTATATAGCAACACAAAATAAAACACAACACAAGACAGTTTGAAAAACGCGCCGAGCACTCGGTCCATTATAATCATGCCACCTTTTGTCACGGTCTGATCACGTGCGCTAGCGGGCAACAGTGCAATGTTACCCTCTGACGTCAAAATTGTTGCCCGCTTTCGCAAATGTTGCCCGCTTAGCACAATTGGCGGGAAACAGTTTGTTTGTTAGATGTCATGTGGCGATGAATCAACCAATCAACGCGCTTGTTGTATTGACAAAAACTCCAGCTATATAACAATTGTCTTTGTTTACATCACTTTTGGCGATTGTTTCCTGCAACTTCAAGATAGTAAAGCAAACTTAAAGCAAGCTCCTGGCCATAATCATGACAACACGATATATCAGCCGGGACCGTGCCCCTTTAATTCTGGAAGGCTGCCTCTGAATGCATTCTCTTAGGTCTGTTACTAAATCTAATGTCATGGTAGTCTGAAAAAGTGTATATTGTAAACATTGGCTTAATTGCGGCAGAATTGCTTCGATGCTAAAGAAGCGTAATAGCGTATGCTGTTACAGTCCAGATAATAGTGCTGCTGAATGCAAGAATAAAATGTGTGAAACTGCTGTGCTTGGTTGATTCCTAAATTTAGGTAAAAACTCGAATTTCATGAGATTTTTCAGGCATAAATCACTCCATTTCGACGTAACAAATTACAATGTGAAAGCTACTGAAAAAAGTAACTGAACAAAAAACACAAATAGACGAAGGAAAAAAGACAGGAAAAAATTTGACGAAGCCACCTTGTTATCAGTTCAGGTCTTCCTTTAAGTTTCAATAAATGTAAAATATCACGGCAAACTGATCCGTACGGCCGAGAAAAGATTGACTCAAGAAAAATAAAGTAATTTTTATTTTGTTTAAGTTTCAACACTCTTGGTTTCAGTTCTTGCCTAAGTTCCGTTAGATTTAACGAATCAGAAATTTCATACTCAAGGAAGTCCAATTGGCTGAGTTTACCACGTTTATCGAGTTTCGTATTAAATTATTATTCGAGACTGTGAGTCGATGAACCCTCTTCATTGAAAACATTTTAAAAAGAGGACCTTTGGACTTGATTGATCCTGCATTTCCTCTACCCTTTTCAGTAGCTAGTAAAGTCAACATAAAAATGTCTCAATTAATTTTATGGAAACGGTAAATGTTTTGGACGCGACCAAGAGTGTGGGAGTCAGGTTAGAAGGCGAAGGAGGGGGGAGGGGGAGAGGAAGGACAAATACTCTTTCTCTTCCACCCTCCCAACCCCTTTTACTCCTCCCAGTCCCCAACGTTTTGCGAAACTAAAATGACGACCGAACACTAAATTTAATTCGGCACTCGTCCAAGAAACTAAAACGCCTAAACAGCTAAACATTCACAGCTCGTTTGCACCGCTTTGACAAGGGCAGCCGAAGGGAGCGTGAGGTATGATGGGAAGGAGGAAGACGCATTTCGTTTGATATTACATGAAGTATTAAATGAAGTACATGATGTTAATCGTGGGCTCATGGTACACAACATCAACAAACATGTCGGCTTGCAGAGCGAAATGTGGTCTTCGTTTGTCACAAATAGTTCACATCTCGAGGCGTCTTCTCTGCAGGAGACACTTCTGCACTACAACAAAGGTAGGACAGTACAAAAGCAAGGATGGCATATCTGCAGCATTCCAAATTCACCATTTTTTATGAGAGTGCAGTTTTTAAAAATTTTTTAAATGATTTGACCCCCAAAACATGAGGATGTGGATGAACTGGTGGAACCCCAAGTTCGTTTGAGCCCTGTCTATTCTGATAGAAAAACAAAGCATCGACAAAGCCAGAAACCAATTTTACCCGGATGTCCCACCTTATAAAAAAATTAGTGACGTCCTAAATCACATGCACTTTCACCTTACATCATTGTCACGCAGTTGTGCAGATGACTTGTACTTCCAGCTACTTAACCCTGTAAACCCTAAGAGCAGATCAGCATCAAATTTCTCCTTGCAATATCAATGCCTTATCAATCAAAAAGGTCATGAGAATTAAGGACATGATCACACAAGATGAGTTCTCTTGATATCTAAATAATTTCTTCCCACTCCTTCTATAGGAAATGTATAGGCCTAAAAATGAGAATTTAAATTTTGATGTTAGGGCTTAAAGGGTTAATAAACTTATTACTGTAAAAATAAATCCCCCATTGTCATAGATAAGGACAACTTCATAAATTCAGTTTTGGACATGTTATGCATCAGTCAATTTCAGCAATGCCCATTGTTCAGGCATTTGCTCATGTTTGTGCCTGGTGTCACATTACTGAATTAGCCTACCCTCAGTGTACACTGGGGTGTTTGATATCCTTGTGTTTTAAACCTCAAAGAATCCTGGCTCCATATCTGACGAGAAATTTCTTGTGAACTTGCTCTGATCAATTACAGAGGAAAACAACAACAACAATCTTTATTTTTGTGCTCTTAAAACAAAAGTGCAGAAATCATTAAAAGGAAATAACTGTGAAAGAAAAAGAGCACAGCCACTCAGAAATAGCAAAAGCTAACTGCACTGAGTGGCTGGGCCATGCGGAAGAGTAACTAGAGGGAAGACACTTCTCTGTGGACTTAGTTTGCTTTCAAATAACGTTTGGATAAGTCTAGATTTACTCAGTTTTTTAACTATACCCTGGGGCATTTACACAGCTTTTTTGTCTCCGCCATGGAGCATTTGCAAATTTTTTTTAACAAATTAGTAGATGCCCAGGGGTTTTCCCAGGGGAACATGCCAGCACTGATAAAATTGACTGATGCCTTGCCAAACCAATAACATCTCAAGCCATGATAAATTCACTTTAAGTGAATGTAGTGTTGTAAAATAAATTGAAACGCAAAGCAAATTATAACAAGTTGAAGTACTTTTTTGATATATTTTTTACAAGAATACAATTGATGAGGAAGAGGTTGAGAAACTGAGTAGGCCAACAAATGACTGGTGGAATCTCAACGGTGACTTTGTTGCTCTTCATTCTATGAATAAACTTAGAGTTTCTTTCATTAAGAAATCTCTCGACCATCTACATAATCAACAAAGCACGCTATCAAAACCTCTTGGAGGATTTAGAATACTGGATGTTGGCTGTGGCGGGGGTATATTATCCGAGGTAAGTGACCTGAACCTGGAAAGAAGCAAAGACTGCAGCCAGAGACAGAACAACTTGGAGGAGGGAGAGAGAGAGAGAGAGAGAGAGAGAGAGAGAGAGAGAGAGAGAGAGAGAGAGAGAGAGAGAGAGAGAGAGAGAGAGAGAGAGAGAGAGAGAGAGAGAGAGAGAGAGAGAGAGAGAGAGAGAGAGAGAGGATTAATGATGTTGATGAAGAAGATGAAGTGGTCTAAAAAATAATACATGTTATTTCATTTTCTGAACCCCATGAGCATGGGTGGGGGGTGTGCTCAGCTATAATTGTGATGGGTCCTATTAAAAGGTTAAAACCAGAACCCAAAAAAGTCCAACAGCCCAGAACATTTTGATCCCAAAAAAGACCCTTTTCTCTCTTCATAAAAGGGTTACCTTTTTTGCCCACCCCCAAAAATAGTCCTTGCCAAAATCTTTCACCCTTAAGAAGCCACCACAAAATTTCTAACCCCCCCCCCAAAAAAAAAAAAAAGATTGCAAATTTCAAACATAAATAGTCCTTGTACCTTCCAATCACTACTATACTATAGTAACCCCCCCCCCCCCCCCCTGGGAGGGGGGCTACAAGGTTTAGGAAAGTCGGTTATGTGACCAATAATATTGTCTATTGCTAGAGAACTGTTTTAAATCAAGACAATTTTCAGTTCCAAAGAATTTGCTGGTCATTTGACTTTCAAATGTTGTTTGCACAAATCCACAGGGAAGTCATGAAAAAAGCCAATACATTTTGGATCATGAAACAAATTTATATTCAAAGCTGAAAACGATTATCAGACAGGCTATGAGTGGACAATGGAGTGGCTACCTGTAAAATGTTCCAACTTGAAGATGTGATCCAAGATCACAACATAAGTTCCACTGTTGAAAGATGTAACAAAAGTGCAGTTAAACAATTTATTCAAACCTTTTTTGACTTTTTTTTTTTCTACAGCCACTTGCAAGACTGGGTGCAGAAGTGACAGGAATTGACGCTTCTGCTCGTAACATACATGTGGCATTGAGACATGCATCACATGATCCAATGGTGGTTGACAGAGTGCGATACCAGTGTATAACAGTGGAGGAACTTGCTGACAAGGAACCAGAATCTTTTGACTGTGTTGTTGCTTCAGAAGTTATTGAACATGTAACAGATAAAGAAACCTTTATTTCAGCTAGTTCACAGCTGATTAAGGTGGGTTTAAACAATTATTCTTCCCTCTCCTTCCCAGGATTTATAATGGTAATAGGACTGAGTGGAGTCCAATTCGGTCTGTTATCATATGAGTAATTAACAAAATTGTACGACCGCGAAGCGGGAGTCCGATTTGTTAAATCATGAGTATGATTACAGACAGAATTGGATGACACAAAGTACTGTTACCAATTAATCATAACTATAACAAAATTTGAGGATTGGTGATTAAAAACATAACAATTGAGTGTGTTTTTGATCGAGATGCACGCACAGAAAAAGGATAGCGCGTGCAAGTGACGCGTACTGTCCAATTACATCGTCTAATTACAAGCATGACGCATAAACTGTCCTATTAATGCTCTAATCGGGCCTGCTGATAACCAATCAGATTCGAGAATTTTGTAATTATAGTTTTGATTAAGATGGATATTGGCTTATGAGTGCCCATCTATTTAGAAAAGCCCCCCATCCGCCTGCAGAATATTTGAAATTAAAGATACAGTCGAACCTCCATAAGTGACTACCTCTCCTAAATGAACACTTTTCCAAAATACCAGATTTCTTCCAGTCAAATCACTATAGTTGAAGCCTCTCGTAAGCGACGACCATCACTTTTAACACTGGTGATTTGAATTTTTCTATTGTTTTTTAACCTCAAGTCAGCGACCACTCACCCATATTTCTATGCCGCTATACAGATGCAAAGTGAATTAAATGTGTTACAGTTCAAGTCCAATAAAATGAAAATTTTGTCCCTTCAATGGAGGTCAAAAGTAGGTGAAGAGTTTTTCTGTGTAAATGTCCGTTCGATCATCCAATCTCAACATTGCTTTTTTTTTTTGGGGGGGGGGGGGAGAGATTATTTGACTAGTATTTTGGTAAGTGTCCCAAAACTAATGACCTGCATAATTGTTGATTTAAAACAATGCAATATTTTGTACTGATGGTTGCTTTGCACATTGAAATTACTAGCCATAATTATGTACAGGTACAATTAAGTACAGGTTCATGGATTCAAAGTTAAGTCCCCCTGTAGTCTCACCTCTCATTAGAGACCACTTTGCCTTTGCATTTTCGGTGGTTGCTTATGGGAGGTTTGACTGCATGCACAACCAGATTTTGAATCCTGGAAGATGTGGCAGGGGATGGTTAAGGGGAGGTGTAAAAGTTAGTTTTAGAAATACTGTAGAATCCTGATAACTTAAACCTCCAGGGGAGAGGGAAATTTGGTTTGAGACATCGAAGGTTCGAGTTATCGAGGTTAAATTTGCAAGCAATCTTTAGCCAAGGGAAAAACGTTTGGTTTGAGTTAGCAAGAGGTTCGAGTTATCAAGGGTGTTCAAGTTATCGAGATTCCAGTGTATGTGTACTATCATGTGTACAAGAACACAATAATGACCCACTCTGACTGATACACTTAGACCGAAAAAAAAAAACAGAGTAATTTTATTACCTACAAGACAAGACAAGATGATTTATTCAACTCAACTCAGTTTTACATGACATATAGGTAAAATTTAAATAGGCAACTAAACACAAGTACAGCTAAGGAATAAAAGAAAAATAGACAATTGGACACAATACTAAAGTTGTGGGTGTTTCTATTGTTGTTTAGCTGTTGTGTTGTCTTGTACATGTGGGTGTTGTTTTTTGTCTTTTGAATCTTTTGCTTTACGTCATTTGGTGATCCAAACTTCCTTAACACCAAGAAACTGCCAAAGCTGTAGGTGGCACAAATGACTGAACCACTGTGCTACTCTGTTAATATTATTTTATTGCAGCCGGGAGGTTCATTAGTAATAACAACAATCAACCAAACAGCTTTGTCGTATGCTGCAGCTATTGTAGGAGCAGAGTACATTCTTAGACTTGTGACTCCTGGAACACATGACTGGAACAAGTTTGTTACAGTCGAGGGGCTGAGGGACCTCATAACGCAAAGTACGTTACCATTCACTTTTATTAATACCAAGAGAAAAATATATCTCATTTGTAGGATAATGTATAATGAAATTATAAAGTGAACTCTCTCTTAGCTGGACACGCTCAGTTCCAGCTCTGGCTGTTTGCCTTAGAGTGGTGCCCGCCTTATAGAGAGTTTAGTTACAGACAATTAAGTCAGCCAGCCATCCAGCCACTGATGTTCACCTTGAGAGAGAGTTGAGTGAAGTCCAGCATACCATGCCAGATGCTGATATTTTCAACCAGGGATTTGAAGGTTTGGCCTTGGAACCATGAAGGGATTAGAGACGTGGCAAGTTGAAAGATTTCCCTTGCACTGTTACAGCCAAACTTTACCCTTGTAAAAAATGTCAGCCATGCAGGATAGAGAGAGAAACTTATATAGTGCACATATCACATGCCTCATGGCGCTTTAACATACACTTATCAGGGCCGTAGCCAGTATGAGGCAAACCGAGGCATTTGCCTCAGTCATGATCCCAGTGTTTTGTTTAAACATAGTCATCATGAAGACCCTAAATAGCTAGGCAGGGAATTTAACCATGGATATTGCCTCAGTCCTTATTTTTTTCTGGCTACGGCCCTGCCTATGAGAATGAGATCAGACGTCAGCTTATGAAGGTGCCTCAGGCAGCCGCTATCGGTCCATTGTTGATCTCATCTCCCCCACCCCACCTATGAACAATGTGTGGCACTGAGGGTGGTCACAGCCAGTAGACAATTATTTTGGGTTTCCATCAATACGAACATGTCTTCGACTTGTTAAAGTAATACTAAATTGATGACATGACCTCTTTAAATAATTTCAAACTACAGTGTTATTATTTCCAGAATCTGGAACAGTACAAGTAAAAGCTTTCAGACTTAGTTGAATAAAATGGAAGGTGGAACTATTTTAGAAACCACTTACTTAATTGAAAGTTTCTGAGAAGTAAATATTGAAACACCCACTCATCAATTTCCAAAAATATCCCCTGGGCAGTGGCATTGCAAATTGCATCTGTGAAAAGCATGGTCACAACTAACATTAATGGCAACCGTGGTAGGCCAGACGCTTCCTCAAAGCACTTTTAAGCAAATTATATATGGTGTACATTGACCTAATAATAATAAATAATGTTATTTTACCAGGGTGTGACCTCATCAGCATAAAAGTTCTGTTATCAATAAGGGCCCTGAAAATTGAAAACAAAATCTGACTAATGCACTAAAAATTATGAAACGGTTAAAACTAAATCAAATACAAACTGTACTATAAAAGCATTAAAAAGCTAAGCTGATTAAAACTGAGAAAAAAAAAAAACTAAAAAACTGTTTACCTATAAAAATCCAGGACACGGTCTTTTAAAATTACAATTTACAGAGTCATAGCTTCAAGCAATGTTCTAAGATTTATTGTTTTTATTTATAGATGGTTTGGACGTTGTGGATGTGAAAGGAATGTTTTACCTGCCAATCTTTAACAAATGGTGTTGGATTACAGACACAAGTGTTAACTTTGCATCAAGTGCAATAAAACCTGAAATACCTGTTATGTCACCAGAAATGGCACAAGAGGCGCAAACAAATGAGACTGAGACATGATAAATTAACTTATATTAGAGAAACAAAATAAACTTTTTCAGTAAAACTGTGTAGATTTGGTATTTTAAAGGTTGTATATTTGTTCAAAATACCCATTTTACTATTTAATAGGTGTATAAAGTCAAACCTATATTATTAAACTAACAGCTTTACAAAAAAAAAAATTGGTCCGCTAAGGGGAACAAAACATTTTGAAGCTTTGATTACACTTTGGATAAAAGTGAAACACAGCTCCCCTCTACCTACTGTCAGCCAACAGTTGACTGACAGGTTAAGGACAGCTTATTGACGGGGCCAGAGTTAAAAATGATATATGACTCTTAAACCTAATGACAGACAAAAAGATCACACGTGATCAAACTTCATACTTGTATGTTGGTTAGACTTCATTTTTTTGGAACAAAAATGTATCTTTTTAAAGCTATGTCCCCTCTTACCGACTCTCAGTCAACAGATAACCAACAGATTCCCAACAAATCACCAATAGTTGGCTGGCTGTTGGCCTGTTCCCGGCATTTAGATTGTGGGGAGCAGCAAAAAAAAAAAAAAACAGGGCGCAGTGCTAGGGAAGCCCCTAGGTTTTTTCTCTTGCACCCAATTTTTCTTTTGAGTGCCACAAACTTAACACCTGGAACAGGCTAGCTGACTGTCGGCTAACAGATGATCAACGGTTGGCAGACTGTCAGCTGACAGGTGACCTAAACACTGTCGGCTAACAGTCAGCCATCTGACGGTGGAGGTGAGCTGTTCTTCACTTTAACCTTGCTTGGTTTATGCTGTACTTGCCTGGTACAGCTTTGAATCCATGAAAAATGTTCCTCTGTGAGATCCTTATTTCCTTTATAAGGACTGAGACTGGGTTCTAGTCTTGTTAATGGTCTTAGTTTTTGAGATCCCACATTGAAACAAATTTATTTTGGCATTACCTTGTGATTTAAGACCATTATTTTTAACTATCCCCCCCCCCCCCCCAGGCTCAGGATTGTCCACACAGTAGGGATTTTAACAAGCATGATTGGAAGGCTGGCCATTTGACCATGCACAAAACGTTTTTTGGAGGTTGTTAGCTGAAGTATTTCATAAACCCTTTTCATTAACTAGTTCCATAACCCTGTGTACTTCAATAATAAATAAAAGCATTGATAAATTCAAAATTGCCCACCTCTTCATTAAGAAGTGTGTTTAATGATGCTCTGAGATTTCCAGACCTTTGAGGCATTTGGCTACTAAATTGCCCCAATGGTTGGGGGGGGGGGGGGGGGGATTGACAAATACATAACACAGTCCATCCTTTGTTTTAACAATATTATTTAAATATCTCAATTACATTGAACCTACTACAAGAAAATCTTTATGGTAGCTAGCCAAGATATTTTTTTTAATAACAAAGCTTGACATTAACTTGTTCATTAGTTGAATCATGACACAGGCAGAACCTGAAATCATAATGTGAAAAATTAACAGATAATCATACATTATAAATATATTTTTACAAAATGTCAATAAAAATATCCCTATTATTAGTTTCATTCTTCTTCTATTTTACAAACATGTTCAGAATTATCGTTATTTCCCAAATCTTTGTTGACAATGACCAAATCTTCTAAGGGATGAAATGAAGGTGGAGTAATGGATATTGATGTGTGTTCTGAAAGGCCTGCAAACAGAGATAAGATCACAACAATTAAAATACAGCATAACTAGAACTAGGAAGGGTTCTTTTGAAAGAGCATGCCTTTTCCTAGAATTAATGATAAATATTAAATCTTGTCTTTGGTGACTTGTTTTAGAAGTCAGATTAAATATTCACAGCAAAGCTTTGTGATATTTACAATAAATTATTGCGAGCTGCAGGCAAGCCATTGTAAACATCCATACAGTGTTTATCTAACATTAAAAAACTTTGTCTAGAACTTACAAAAATTCTGTCAATCTGGTTTGCCATGGAAGAAATCCCATTATCATTTGTACACCACCAAACTTGAAAGCAAGGTCAGGATCTGGCATGCCACAAGTAGCTGAAATGATGGAATTTGAAATCAGATATACCAATATCAATTTGACAACACTGAGTGCAAAAGACAATAACAATATGTTATGTCCCAAGTTTAAAGCCAAACTGCAGTGATGTGAAGTGTGGTCACTGCTTTCAATGGTCAAGTTATCACTGCACTTTTTATTGACCCTTTAAGCCCTAAGAGTGATCAGTAGTAAATTTCTCCTTGTAATATCAATGCCTTATCAATCAATAAGGTCATGAGAATTAAGGACATGATCACACAAGATGAGTTCTCTTGATATCCAAACAATTTCTCCGCACTACTTCTATAGGAAATGTATAGGGACAAGAAATAAGAATTTAAATTTTGATATTAGGGCTTAAAGGGTTAACACATGGACTCAGAAGGTCAAAACTCAACCGACAGTTTTGTTTTCATCGCCACAAAAATTATAACGGACGTCTCAGGAAACAACAGTGCTTTACACAAAATGGTCCAAAGGTCATGTTTGTGGGTTGTGATTGGTGGATTTCAATCCATTTTGTCACTTTCTGTTTTCAGAGGTCCATTGTTTGTTTCCATAATTATGATTGATGGCAGCAGAGGTGGTGTAGTAGTGAGAGCACTCGCCTCCCACCAGTGTGGCCCGGATTTGATTCCTGGCCCGACGTCATATGTGGGTTGAGTTTGTTGTTGGTTCTCTCCTTGCTCTGAGAGGTTTTTCTCCGAGTACTCCGGTAAACCAACACTTCCAAATTCCAATTCGATCTGGAATCCAAGGGCCACAGCTTTGTTAGTCTTATGACTATTTAGTGTCACCCTCTGTTACGAGTGATCGATGAGAGGAATGGTAGTTCGCAGACTAAACAGAACTCAGGGTTGTTGGAACAGCAACAAGAAGATTTATTCCAAATGAACGTAGCCTTCACAACTGTAAAACTCTGCAACAACCCACCACTGCAAACTTGAATACACACGACCTCAGTCACACTTGAATAATCACGGCCTCTGCCAAACTTTCAGCTTGTGAAAAAGTAGTCAAACTTTTAGCTAATACTTGCCTGTTTATATACTTTTTGGTACAAATTATTACGAAATATAACAATTATAGCAGGTTACGCAAGGTCCTTAAAAATAATCTAGGCAAAGAACGTTCAAGAAACTTTCAGAATGTCACACAAGTCACGCAAGGCAGTTTTTCGTTAAATGAAGACTATTTATTTTATTTAATGTAATTTATACCTAAGTTGGGCTTTGAACTTCAGCGTATGCATGTTATTGAAAGGTGCAGTAATTAAGAATAGTTGCTGGCCTTAAGAACAACCAGTAATTAAAACATCCTGTTTAGAAATATGATGAATATACAACTGCAAAGTTGATTTGTTTGAAAAGCTGTGAAACTGCATAACATTTCGGACTGTCAAAAAAGAGCAAGAGAATATGGGATTAACAGCTTGGGCCACAAAATGGAAGCTTGTTTCTACCTCTATTCTCCACTGTAAGAAAAGAAAATAATCTAAGCTTGACTTTTGGAGTCAACTTTAAAAATATAAAGAGACAGTCACCTTTTAGAAGGCTGTTTAAAAGTTCTGGTTCCATTTCTTTTGTTGCTCTACTTTTTGTTTGGATTCCTTCGCAAAACTCCCTGGCAGCTTGCACAATGTCTCCTTTACCATCATGCTCTGACAGCAGGCTGATACACACCTGTGTGGGGGCTGACACAAAAGACGAATGTGATTAGAATAACCTTTTTACCCACAGAGGTAGTCCTGGAAATTATCCAAATCAAAGGCTCCTAAGAGCAGAGGCGGATCCAGGTGGGGTGGATTGGGTGGCTAGCCACCCCCCTTTAGACCAGCGGCAGGGGTTTCATTAAGGGCCGGGCAGCTAGGCAGTCGGGCACCGGGCAAATTGACCGGCTGTGAACATGAGCCCGGCTGCTTTGAACATCTAAACCTTATTTGTTTTCACCAACAAGTTAAATAAATTATTAAATTAGCTTTTTTGATGTGTGTTCTAAAAAATAAAGCATATTTCGACTTAAAAAACAACGAGGTTATTGCTTAGTTACCTCCCGCTGCTCCCTGTACAGTTAGAAACGTGACAAACAACTAAAATTACCCGACAATGCATTGCCAGCTTAGTGCTCTGCATTATGTTCTGCATGATGTCACTGAGCTGCAAACAAGTTCCACGTATGTTATGACGACCGGATAAGGGTCAGAACGGTCGATTAAACAATATTTTTGTACTCAGCTTGATAACTTGATGTCCATGACTATAGATATCTGTATTCAGTTGATTGAACAAACAAAGTACAATGTTTCAAGCAACAGTAAGATGCTTAAGTTTGTGCTTCAAAATGCAGGAAAATGCATCTCCGGGAATCATGTGTCCACCTGCTCAAACTCATTGTGTTCCTGTTCAAAATCTTAATGGACCTTATTGAAATCCCTGCATCCGTTTTAACAGTTTTCTTTTTTATTGCAACAATAAAAACAACAAAACTCATAGACTTTAAGTTAGGCATATACCCGTAGCCACCACCTATAAAAAAATCCTGGATCCGCCCCTGCCGTGAATAAGAAATGCTAAATATGCGTAACGCAATAATGTGGTAAGCTTATGTTTTCACACTGACACAGTTCGATATTTTTTTTTAAATTAAATGTAAGGATTTTTAACAAACACAAAAAAAAAAACAGGCGGAACAGCAGCATCAAAGGTAAGTCCACAGGGCTTTGCCACCCCTTCCTTCTTCCCCAGTCCGCGATTTTCACCTAACCCAATTCCCCAAAAAGAAGCCTGTTCACAGGCTATTGGGGCACCCTATGATAACTCTTAGAGCACAACCTTGGTACACACGACCCCACAAGCTTTGTAACTTAAAAAATTTATTGTGTCTAAATAAAGGTTTACTAAATACTACTACTACCATGCAAAAGTACTGCCAAAGAGGTTTCATTTGAATGGTCACACCATAGGATTTCGTCCACAGACTCAAAAGATAGGACTACACTATATATGTCTCCATAATTGACTCTGGGAGTGAAAGGGTAGAGGAATACCCACAGATAATTTGTCAAGTTAGAATCACATGACTAATAATACGCTTCAAAGCTAATTAACTGGGTGAAGTTCAATCGGAAATGCTTAATCCATTTCCTATTGTTTATTGAATGAAAATTGATAATAGGCATCAATTTCCATGTAACTTGAGTAACAATTATGATCAAGGACTTGGAACCCCACAGCACGGGGCAGGATACAATTGTTCAATACGCAGTAAATAAAAATCTCCAAACATCTAAGAATTTTCAGGTTAAATTATAGTTTATGCATATGATTTAAGCTTGAATCCATTCACAACTTAAGCTTACCTAACAATTCACAATCAAACTTTACGTCCTTTGTTCTCAACACAAAAGTATATTTGCTGGATTCATCTTCAAAAACTTCTCTTTGCTTCTGTATAATTTCGCTTGAAAGAGCTGCAGCGTTCTTCTTCAACACACCTGAACAATCAAAAATAAAACTCCTCTTTAAAAGTTGTTTCGCCCTATAGATGATACGTTATTATTTAATCACAAGCTGCCTATCAGGTAGAGCAACCGAGTACGTGAATTGCATCATGCAATACAACAGTTTAAGCAGCCTACCTTCTCTGTCATACACGCTAATATATGGTATCCCCATTGCCATTGACCAGACAATAAGCTGAGCAAGGTCGACAAAACTAATGTCAGACTCCAGAACCACAAAGCTGATGTGTCGTGGAAGTTTCGTGAGGTCTTTTGAGTCTTCCCTAATCTTTCCATAAGTGCACGTCCGTAAACTGATTGAGAAATAACTTCTAATTTGTTGAAATAAAATAGCTGTGACCGATTTTAGGTACAATAAAAGATGTATAAAACTAAGGAAACATTTGAAGACCCACATCGTGGACCAACACACCTAGAAAATTAAGGTTACCGGCTCAATGTCCATTTTGAAAATTTTCATTCGAACACCAGTGAAAAGTGACAGCGTGTGAGCATGCGCACGACTTGAAGACCACGTGCAATTTCCGGTTGCTTTCAACAGTAGGATTGCGTGACTTGTTAGCCTTTCCGGTTTTGCACTTGCTTGCATGTAAAGTTTTTGACAAAAAAAGACAAGGCAATTTCGAGTAGAAAAAAGAATTAACCAGTTTGTTACTCGAATTTAGCAAAGTAAAAAATAGCTCAAGTTTGAACTTCGCCGAAAGTTTCTTTTGGTCTCCAAGGGAACGGAAACGCCAGTGCAAAAATTCACCACTCCGTACAATGCAAAGCGTGGCACTTCGCAACCTTTTTATGTACTTACACATGTATTATAATAAACTTTAAAATGCTCTTTGGATGTTTGTTCTGAGGTAAAGAGATGTTAATGCGCAAAAGTGAATGGAAAATGAATGAAAAACAAGAAAACCGGAAACTACTCAAGGAGTCTGGGAGAGAGTGATCAAAGCAGAAAAACATGGCGCCTCTGGTGAGAACATGTTGCGGGTTTCTTCAGCTGCAGTCAGCCTATAAACTGGCGAATCCACGCTTGTTTATCCGGTCAGGATTAAATTTTGGATCAAACCATTTGTACAGATTTCCTGTTGTACAGGTAAGGAAAATAGATCATGAAAGAATAAGTATCGAAACAACATCAAGAACGAAAGTTACATGTTGTTACTTCATACGGGCCGTTCATTGGACTTTAAATTAACTATAAAGACATGTAAGCAAACAGAAATACCAGATGAATATACAAGAACAATTACAAAAACCTTCATTATGCTGATAAAAATAAAATTGGACTTTTTCCTCTCTTAACAAGGAAGTTTCTACTAAATGAACCGTTCGATAATCGAACCCAGTCGAACTTAATCGAACGATTGGGTTCGGTAATCGAACACAATCGAACTAAACAAACTGTTTCAGTGTTCGATTGTATTCGATTCCCGTACCCAATCGCACCTTCGTTTCCTTAAATGTAGTAAAATGGGCAAAAGTGGCACACACAACACCATCCCACATTTTATGGCCAGTACCAGCTAGGCTTAGACTTACATAGCCTACCGCACCACTGTACCACCTAGCTTCTCGGGTTGCTTAGTCCTAAATTTAACCACATGTATGTAAACTGCTACCCCCAACGGTAACTGAAAGCTAACCATTTACTCCGTTATATAAGTCTCAATAAGGTGTCCCATTTTCCTGTTGGACCCTCTTATCTATCCCTTCAAGTGTCCTCCTTCTCAGACAGCCTGAAGTCACTGGCACCCCCCCCCCCCCCCACCCCCACTCCATCAGACGTACTTTGTTTAAGGGCTTGTTCCTGATATCATCTGACCATTCAATATTTCCACCAATTAGAGTGGTTGTTAAACATTTTTCTCCCTCCTTTCCCTGACAACTTTTCCTAAGTCAAATGCGTGTGAATTTCTTATACATATTACCCTAATTTCTGAAAAATTTCCGATGACTTCCGAACATTTCCAAAGATTCCCAAAGATGTTCCGATGATTTCCAAAGGTTGCCGAATGTTGCAGTGCTCAAAAGCTCGGTGCGATCTGGCCAAGATAGCGCTTATCTCCACGAGATCACGCATATCTTGGCGAGATTACCGAGATCTCGGGACATCTCAGCAAAATCTTCAACTACAGTTCAAATGTCAGTTAACTTATTTGCTCGTTATTAACAAGTAGTCCGGAATTGTGAGTCAGGCATATGAAATCGTCCTGTATACGCGTGATCGATGTTTTCGATCCGCAGGCATAACACATGCATAATGTGTGTGAGTTGGTAGGTATACCCTCCACAATTTCAAAATTGGGACAGAAGGTATTCTGCTTGGTGGAAATATTCAATGATGTCAAGAACAATGAATGAATGAATGAATAATATGAACTACATATATGAACAAAGATGATGGCATACAAATATAGACAGTAAAATTCATCCAGATTCATTTTCATATTTTCACTGCAATCTAATTATTTTTCATTAGAGGTCATGTGGACATCATGTGAGACACAACACAGCTGCAACAACAAAGACATTACAGTCTATGAGTAGTAGATTTACATCTTGTAAGGTATGATTTTTGTATGATGATGGCAATAATATATAATCTGAAACAGAATGCGATCATCGCAGTTATGCATCAACTGGAGGAGTTGCAATTAGAACTAGAAAAAAATGTCAGGCCTCAACAGGATTTGAATTAAAGTGCCACTATGATCCAAAATATACATTTTCTGTTCTCTTCATATTTTGAAAATAAAAGTACTTGTTACTTACCTTGTGAAGTTTCAAGTCAAAACTGGTATGGGAAGTGCCATTATTTTAACTTTACATTTCGAATTCAGCTTGCTGCCATTACTCAATTCAAAAATGACTGGGACCGAACACTGAGAGTTGGATCGAGTCGGCCTAAAGATTTTGTGATGTCAATGACTCAACACATGCCTTTTGGCTTTGTTGTCTGTGACCTGGAGGGAACCAGGTTGAGTCATTGACATCACAAATCAAGTCACGTGTACCAGATTGCATACCAGTAGAACATGAGCTCAGATTTATGAACGGAGTAATGGCGGATGGATTTTACGTGATTTTCATGGGTTTTCGGCCAGCTATTTCTCAGCTGTGTAAGAATATATCTATCTAATTTATAGCAGTTCACATTTGTCTAAACCTATTAGATACATTTGCGTTAAAAAAAGCGGAAAAGAAATACAAAAATTTTCGTTGTAGTGGCAATTAAATGACCTTTGCGATTCCGGAAGGCCAGAGGGGAGCTTGGTCAATTATTATTGTGAGTTCTTATAACTAGACAACTATTTTGCTTGTATCTTTAGCCAGGGCTTTCTGTACCTAAGCGACAACAACATGGAGGTGCAAATGTGACTGGACAAAGCTTGAAGGGTGTAAGTGGCTTGGCAATACTCAAAACAATGCTTAAACATGTCTGGCCTAAAGACAGGCCAGATCTCAAGAGAAGAGTGGTTGCTGCAGTGGCACTTCTCATTGGAGCTAAGGTAAAGCAATCCTAATGATTTTTAGCATTAAAGGTTTCTTTGAAATGATCCAAACAGTGATAGATGCAATTAATGTAATTGCGATTAAATGTCTGAAAAATAAGAGGCTTAAATGGGATTTGAATTGTGTCACCTATGAATTACCAGTGCATTGCACTACCAACTGAGCTACCAAGGCCTCATATATTAGGGGAAGTCAATTGTGAATTCTATCTTGTTTCAATTCATCTCACTGAGCCCTTCAAAAATTGATCTAGTGGAACTAAACAAAGACATCTGGTGCAAACTGGTTGTAGCAGTCTGATGGAACTACATCTATGACCCACCATAGGAAGCAGGAGTTGATCAAGACGACATTATAAAAGTAGAGTCTGTCTCTAAAACTGGCAGGTCATCAGACTGGTACTTATCTTTGGTCTGTAGCATGAAACTAAGGCTGTTGCCCAAGAAAAATTCCACTTGAGCAACCCACAAATCCGAAAGCTTGAGTTAGGACCCTGCACTATGAAATGTTGGGTGTCATAACCAAAACTTAGGCACCCAGATCAGTTCCTTGGGAACCCCAGGCTACTGGACTCCTGTTAGGCAACAGCCTTGGAACCTAAGTACTCCCTCACTGGTTGAGATGCTATTCCATTGCAGGGTCAACCCTCCTAGTACAGTACAATACCTAGCAGGTAAAAAGATACAGTTGCACACGAGCCACAGATGGTCATTTAGCATGAGCTTAACCCGGTTTTCGGACTATGAAGCAGCTTGGAGTATTCCTATTTCCCCCGGATTGGATGGTGTTTCATTGTCTGTAGGGTCACTGCCAGCATTTTGCCGGTACCCATTTATACACCTGAGTGGAGAGAGACAATATGGAGTAACCTTTCTTGTCTAAGGAAACAACATTATGGCCAAGACCAGGCCTTGAACCACCGACCCCCCCCCCCCCCCCTCCCCTCCCTCCAGTCTGAGGACCAATGCACTTATGACTATGCCACCGTGCCTGATGAAGTATGTTTTCTAACATTGCATGTTACATGACTTGTATACTTTGTTTTTACAGCTTTTGAATGTTCAGGTCCCATTCTTGTTTAAGTATGCTGTTGATTTCCTTAACAACATGGACTCGGCTGCTCTAGTTCAAACAGCAGGTGGAACTGCTTTCACTGTGCTAACAGCACTGCTCTTAGGGTGTAAGTATTGGTACACAAAAGGGTTCATTTTGCCAATTTTCTGACTTCATTTTGTTAGTGTCCAAACCTCTTATTTTACTTCAATACCTGCAAACTGAAGTCAGCATGACCTGGATTTATTGGTTGAGTGATTGGTGGCATTAAAAAAATTGTCAGGTTTCACTGACCAGTAAATAAATGAAATCAATCAGTCAACTTTGGCAAGCCTGTGGCAGCCTCAGATTCCAGTCCAAATTGGAATTTGGAGATGCTGGATTCTCCCATTTATCCTCCCTACTCAAAAACCAGCATCTCCAAATTCCAATTTGGACTGGAATCTGAGGCCGCCACAGGCTTGTCAAAGTTGACTGATTGATTTCATTTATTTACTGGTCAGTCAACTTTGACAAGCCTGTGGCGGCCTCAGATTCCAGTCCAAATTGGAATTTGGAGATGCTGGTTTTTGAGTAGGGAGGATAAATGGGAGAATCCAAAGAAAAAGCCCTCGGAGCAAGGACAAGAACCAACAACAAACTCAACCCACACATAAGCCAAGCCACATTAGTGGGAGGTGCCGGAGTGCTCTCACCACCACACCATCACTGCTCCCCAGACACTGCTCCCCAGACATCTAAATTTGGAATTGGTTTGCTGCAAGTAATATATGTTATGCATTTTGCAGAACCAGCTGCTGTTTTTACTTTAGAGCCTGTACATATCCTCTGTTAAGTAAAACTAGTGATGTGGTTTATATAGTAATGATGATGATGATTTTGAGAATTTTCAAACCAGTTTAATTTTCAGTTAACATAATCTGAGACAATGGAAAAAAATCCAACTGGATGAAAATTTTCAAACCAAAGAAAAATTTGAACGAATGACCAAGAGATCATAATGGCAACAATATTAAATACAGCGTAAATACACAAGGCAAACCAGCCTCATTACAACTTAACATTTTACCAAAACTGTAAATAATTACATGTGTTTATTTTGTTTATGCAACCATGCTTTTAGATGGAGCAGCTCGTGCAAGTGCCTCTCTTTTCAATGAATTAAGGAATGCAGTTTTTGCCAAGGTTGCTCAAGGATCAATTCGCTCTATTGCAAAACGGACATTTCTTCATCTTCATAATCTGGACCTGAATTTTCATTTGAAGAGACAGACGGGTGCTTTGTCAAGAGCCATTGATAGAGGAACAAGGTATGCAATTTGGATGTCATTGGTTAACATGAGGTCACACTAGGGAATGTCGTTTTCAACTCATGAATACACGGAAGCATTACATTTGGGTCGATTGCTCACGTGATTGGTTGTAAGCAATGAGCCCGCAATTTGTAATGGTCACCTGCCTTACCCATGGGGACAGTGTTGGCAGGAGGGGAGGGTGAGGAGTTGGACACAGGGGGTGGGGGATTGCTGGAGCAAAATGCCTAGGAGATGGGGGAGTCCAAAGATGTGCAGAATCCTTTATTTACAGCATTTCATGTTCACAAGTTGGCTCAAAGGAGCCTTTGATTATTTAATTTTAGGAGATGAGGGGGGCAGTTGTTTTATGTAATTATGTTATTACTCATGCGCGAAGCGGCATGAGGTAACGTTTCGGCTCTGTTTTTCTTGTTATTATTATTTTTATTTTTAATTTTGTGTCACGATTTTGCACGCAAATTTATGCATGCATATTTTAAATTGTGCACTTCCGGTTCATAGCTTTGTCATTTACACTTCCTGTTTAGTGACTTCTGGGTACTCTCACTGCAGCATTACTTAAATGTCACGACAGCGTCTCCTACAACCCTACTTACATTACTAATGTTCACATTTGGTATATATAAGACTTAGAAGAATCACTGGCTTCATTGTGGTACAGCGTTCATTTACAAAACATTCAATAGTAAACAACGTGGTTTGCAGGAACGATGACTGAATGAAAGGAATAACTTATCTCCAGGTCGGACATCTTCTTATTGTGTTAAAATGTATCATAAAATTTTCTTATGCATGCGCATGAGTAAAGGCTGCTTGGAGCCTCTTGTTATTATTACTCATGCGCAAAGCGGCATGAGGTAAGGTTTCGGCTCCGTTTTTCTTATTTTTTTTTATTATTTTTTGTGTCACGATTTAAAATATGCGTGCAAATTTTTGCACGCATATTTTAAATTGTGCTCTTCCGGATCATGGCTTTGCCATTTACACTTCCTGTTAAGTGACTTCCGGCTACTTTCAATTCCGGTAAAACAACGTTACTGAAGTGTCATGCTCACAGCCCTTCTTACATAACTAATGTTCACGTTAGGTATATATAACATTCAGAAGAATCACTGGCTTCATTGTGGTACCGCCTTCACTTACAAAACATTCAATAGTAACAGGAGGTAATAAGCTCCTGATAGTAAACAACGTGGTTTGCAGGAACGATGACTGAATGAAAGGAGTAACTATTCTCCATGTCGGATATCTTATCATGTTTAATATATATCATAAAACTTTCTTACGCATGCACATGAGTATAGGCTGCTAGGAGCCTCTTGTTATTTTTATTTTTTGAGTCACGATTTTGCATGCAAATTTATGCATGCATATTTTAAATTGTACACTTCGGGTTCATAGCTTTGTCATTTACAATTCCTGTTTAGTGACTTCCGGCTACTCTCACTGCCGGTAAAACAGCATTACCTAAGTGTCACGACAGCGTCTCCTACAACCCTACTTACATTACTAATGTTCACGTTTGGTATATATAAGACTTAGAAGAATCACTGGCTTCATTGTGGTACAGCCTTCATTTCCAAAACATTCAATAGTAAACAACGTGGTTTGCAGGAATGATGACTGAATGAAAGGACTAACTCTTCTCCTTGTTGGACATCTTCTTATCATGTTTAAAATATAGGTTAATTATTGACGGTGAGTATGTTGCGTCACTAGCTAGCTGTATCAGGTTTCATGTACCCACGTGCTCAGCTCAGTTAGTCTCATCGCTGTCGGAGTGATTTCACAACAAATTTGTCTTCCCTCCCTAAATCCCTGGGGGAACAATGATCTTATCTTGTAGTTAAAAAAAGTTACTCTCTAGCCCAAATGTGTCTCAACTTATTATCCATGTAGTCCAGAATAACAAATCAAATGTGTAAATAATTCAGAGTTTTGATTGCCAGATCAAATATCATAAAACTTTCTTACGCATGCGCATGAGTATAGGCTGCTTGGAGCCTCTTGTCTTGTATTGTTTAGTACAATACACACATCAGCCTTGTGGTTTTTCTTTTGGCTTCTTCATCACCATTTCATTGTGTATCATGTAACAGAATACCCCATGATTCTTGGAGTATTTTGGCTGTCTTCTCTCTATACCCACCCTGCCATTTTAATAAAGAAGAAGGCCCTGGGAATGAGGTTGGTCAAAGGGAGAGACTGGAGAATTTGGGAGGGGCCTGGGGAGAGCATGGTCATACCCAGTGTTCACCACGATCAAACGTCCGAGGAGTTTTTCGTTTTATTTAATGGGATTTCATTTAATATTAAGTGGAAACATTGGCAAGAATGTATAAAATAATTAGTTTATGTAACTATCGTTTCATCTTTCTCAAAATAATGAGCTTCTTTTCATTGAAAACTGACCAAAACACTTCATGCCTGAGCAAAATTGTGTTGGCAAATGGCGCCAGCAATTCTGCAGTCCATAGTTTTCAAATGCTTAGAACGTTTTTAGCAAATTTTCAAAACGTTTAGAGAATTGACAGTGTATTGGTAATATATTAAACTTTAATCAGTGAAAATGACAACCTTAACTTTACTGTACTTTGCTTGACTTTTGCAAATTTCTCTCGTTTGCCCGCAGTGGATACCCAGTACACCTCTTCTCCCATGTTCTCTCTCCAGTCCCCTCTTAAGCCTCCAGCCTTGCCCTTAAGGGTTCCTTGCCTCCAGAGTTGCCTTTAAGGGAAGCAAGCGTATGATTTGATTTTAATATGTTACACTTATGTTAACTGTGTTCACTTGCTTTTTTGTTTTTTTTCAGAGGCATTAATTTCATTTTAACTGCACTGGTGTTTAACATCTTTCCTACAATCTTTGAAGTATCGCTTGTATCTGGAATACTGGTGAGTTTCTAAATTTGCCAAAGTTGCATGTGTCCCCGTGATGTCCTTATGAACAAGTTATACCATGATGAATAAAGCATAGCATTTCTTATTAAGTTGTAGTTTATATTAAATTGTTAATGCCTGATGTATTTACCGTGTTTTTTAAATAAAGAAGATGATGATGAAAAAAAAAATGATGAATAAAGCCATGATTTGAAATAATAAGATTTTATTGAAATAATTTATGGCATCTTCAATAATATCATATCACAAAGCATTATTTATTATATAATGGAAAAAATGACAAAATCAAACTAAATATTTTTTTTTACAAACGGCGCCCTAAGAATGGTGGAGCTACACTATTGGTCGAAACATTATAAAAAAAACAAAATAGACCTTATTCATAAATGGTGGCCGATTTATTATTCTTTTATACTCATGCTAATCAGCCCAACTAGCCTCGTTAGCAGGTGTAAAATTCAAAATAATTTTTGCTCTAAAATGAGGCTAGTTGGGCTGATTAGCATGAATATAAAAGAATAAATAAATTGGCCGCCATTTATGAATAAGGTCTATAAATTAGTTGAATAAAAATTATTGTTCGTTGATTCAGTAGGGATTAAGAGTGCCGATTTGGAAGATGTATTTTAGCTTTAGATTGTTTCGGCTTTCCATGTTGCCCTGGTGTAGGAAAAGGCCGCAGATCGCCATGTATTGTTTAAAATGATTAAGGAAATTAAAGTCAAGCAGACTTGTCCCCCCTGCCAACTTAGTAACAACTTCATGAGCGTATCAGAAGAATCAAGAATTCCTTTCACTTTGAATGTTTCTTGTTTTTCAGACATACCGCTGTGGCAAAGAGTTTGCATTGCTAACACTGGTCTGTTTAGGAACATATGCAGCATTTACTCTCTCCATAACACAATGGAGGTAAAGTAATCCTGTTTATTTTTAGCTCTACTCTCTACTAGTTTCAATTCACTCAGCTATCACTTTTCTTCTGACTTCTGTTTTTTCATTCAGTTTTTCCTATAATCTCAGAGCAAGCAACAATGAATAATATATAGTTGAACTTCATCACCAAACCTTTTACAGCCCAAGATGAGACTTACATGTAAGCAGTCGCTAAAACGAGATCCTGTGTGAGATTTTGATCAAAAGAAAATTCAGAACAGAATGCAACTGAGGAAGTTGCAGTTCAGAGCTTCAACTCTTCTTAACTTGTTTTCGTTTGTCTGGGCATGAAACTTGTACTAACTGTGACTTAAATAAGCAGAACTTCTTTTAATTCAATCCTTTTTTGTGCGTGAAAAACTGAGTAAGAAGCTAAAGCATGAAAATAAAACAGCTGTTAGCTTTACTTATCTTGGTCTCAGATCCGATTGTTAGTTCAGGTAAAGTTTTTGTAATTTATGACATTCTTTTTAACATCTCTTGTGGTACTTTGTAGGACCAAGTTTCGAGTGCAGATGAATAAAGCTGACAACGAGGCAGGATCGCAAGCCATCGACTCTCTCATAAATTATGAGACAGTAAAGGTACTTGTAACTTTTCCGCCGTCCTCCGTGTAAGTTTTCGGCCGTCCTTCGTGTAAATTGCCAAATTACCAAAGTTTTTCAGTCTATGGAACATATGGCGCCGGGGCGCATTTCCCTTTCGTAAACGGTCGTTGCCATTTTAGCGACACTTAGAAAAATTTTCACCAATTTTAGAATTATTTTTTCTATCAGAAAAAGAAAAATGGAATATAATTACCTGGAATCGAACCCGGAACCTCTGCATGCTAACATCTCTCTCTTACCACTAGACCACTGGGTTGATCCGGCAAACCCAAGAAAAATTTAATTATAAAACATGCTTTTCTTAATATATATCAATAACGGGTCACCCTAACCCTAAATCTCACCTAACCGTGAATCTAGCTTAGATCTAATAATCGCTTTACCTAGGCCCAATTTGATCTAATAATGATAGCCTATTTTCGTCCCAATCCAGGCATAAACTAGAGAGAAATAGCATCGACCATTACAAGAAGGCTTGGTTACTAATAAATGCTAATGATGGCATCGACCGTTAAAAATGGCATCGACCGTTTGCTAATAATGGCATCGACCGTTAAAAATGGCATCGACCGTTTACGAAAGGGAAATCAGCGGCGCCGGGTGACTTTTAAAGTTTTCAATTTGGATTTAAAGGTTACATTGGAATGTTGTCTTTACGAAAAACTGTTTTTTTACATCAACATACAAGCTTTACAGTGAAATCAAATCAGTGTTTCTTTGCGCGCAAAACTGATTGCTGTTAGAAATTTACAAACACCATGAACAACTTGCTCGCTGCCGCTGCAGTTGCGAATTTGCTCTGTTGTGTCTGTTGAATATTTTCTCGCTAGCTTCTTCGGCAGACTCTTTTCCAAATTAAAAATTTTACTCAGAACATTATTCAGTTGATTAATTTTGTCGTGCGAATGACATGAAGCAACGGAAGTCAATCTGGCCGTCTAAGAAAATTTCAGAAACGTGACGAAAATTAAACAGCAACAAATTTTAAAGTGGCAAAACTGCAACATGCCACTTCACAAGAAGTTCGTTTATTGCAACAGTAAATCTTGCTAATAATTTCTTCAAACAGACGTTTTCAGTCATCAGTTCTTCGTTTTTGCGACATTCTTTCGTGATATTACCAGTGTCAATAATAAAGTAAACTTTTATACTACTAAACGCGGGGGTGCCATTGCAAGACATATTGTCACTATAATAAATATTCCTAATTTCACAGCCACATAATTCAAACTTTTGCCTTCTTTTCAGTATTTTAATAATGAGAAATTTGAGGCTGAGAGATACGACAAGCTCCTAGCAGATTACGAGAAAGCTTCTCTCAAAACTACCACAAGTTTGGCTCTGCTGAGCTGGGGTCAAAACTTCATATTCAGTGCTTCGCTGAGTGCAATCATGATACTGGCTAGCAGACAAATACTGCAAGGTACTTATCTTGGCTAACACAGAACAAACAGCCAATCATAGCTGGGCACGCAGCATAGAACAGTCTTCCATTGAGTATCGAAAGTAATTTCGCGGTTTTCTTTGGTTTTACATTGCTACGGCTTGTGATTGGCTTAGAAATCTCGTGCCACTTTCTCGACCAATCAGAAGTAAAACCAAAACCAATCGTGACTTGCTCCCACGCGTTTTCCCGCGCTTGTGGCCGGCTACATGTATTTGCTTTGAGTCCTGATTGGTTTATTGGATAGTCTGTGTCTGTTGTGATTAGCCAAAGTTAGAGCACTTTTCAATTGAGTGTGAAAGGTAATTACACAATTGCTTTGGTTTTTCATTGCTACGCCTTGTGATTGGCTAAAAAATCTCGCGCCACTTTCTCGACCAATCAGAAATAAAACCAAAACCAATCGTGACTTTCTCACACGCGTTTTCCCGCGCTTGGTGCCGCAGACATGTAATTGCTTCGAGCTCTGATTGGTTCATTGGATTGTTTACGACTGCTGTGATAGGTCAGAGTAATTACTTTGGTTTTGGTTTTACCACAGACAATTGAAAACTGCTGTATAAGTAATTAATTATTTTTTGGCTTTACGACACTCAATTGAAAACCACTCTAATAAACCAATCAGTTTTTAGAGCAAAATCTTGCAGCAGGTGCAAAGCGCGGGAAAACGCATGAGCGAGTACGAATCAAATCATGTTTTGTTTTAATTTCAATCCCAACAAATGTGCTTTTAAACATGCTGTTGCACGAAGCAATTTTTTCCTGCAACTTGCAACGCAACGCTGACGAGAGCCGTTGCGACATGTTGCGACACAAGTTGCTGATTACATGTTACACGTTTGCAGTTTTTCTCACAACGTTGCAAAAAGTAGATAAAGTGGTCAACTTTTTCTGCAACTCGCAACGCAATGTTTCGTTGTGAAACAAGTTGCGCAGAGGTGTTACACGCGCAATTTCATCCGCAACTTGTCTCGCAACGGCTCTCGTCAGCGTTGAGTTGCAAGTTGCAGGAAAAAATTGCCTCGTGTGACAGCACCTTAAAAGAGTAAATGGCCGTTGAAATAGCTTAAATATTATCACGCTTCAGTTCGTTGTGATTACATCTTATAACCCCCTTAAATTAGAGCACTTTCGTTTCTTGCTGTTCGTTTCTCAGTTTTCTGCGTTGGTAAATAATTATTATTTAGAAATATATATATATATATATATATATATATATATATATATATATATATATATATATATATATATATATATATATACAGAACCCTGCTAGCAAGAACTCGGATAACTTGAACACCCCGCTAACTCGAACACTGACCCATTTCCCTTGGATCGTTTTTTCAGTCAATTCCTGTCGGATAACTCGATCCTCCACTCGAACTCGAACAATTTGTCGTTTCCCATGGGAGTTCGAGTTAGCTAGGTTCTGCTGTATCTCCAATTTGTACTGTGTTTCCATATGATCGTTACCATCGCTGCAATCGCTACGATTGCTACAAAAAAAGTTGAGCGATCCAATTGTTGCGTTGACCGGTTTCCATATGATCGCTGATCGCCGAGAAAGAAAATTGTTGAGAGGTCCTGCGTCTAACAACTTCGCGTTCGCGCCATAAATCAAATACAACATGGTAACAGTGAATTGTAGCTCGCTTTATCGGAGAAGACAAAGAAAAAAACAACGAAAGCATAGACTTTGAGCTTCTTTGAGTTCGAGAAATTTTTAAAGGCGGGAAGAGCTTGGAGCTTTCAACCAACCGTTTTAAAACAGTTCATCTATTTGTACTTGTCTATATAATCATTGAAGAATTTATTATATTAAACAGTTGTATCGCTGGATTTCTTCCATGAAGACGGCCATATCGACCACGTGGTTGGTCGCTACATCACTTGGAATGACTCTGTAATTCGCAGTGCATTCTGGTATTTATGCGGTCGCTGCAATCGCTGGAGAGTGGTTTCCATATGATCGCTACGATCGCTGTTTTCAGTGATCACAGCGGTCGTAGCGATCGTATGGAAACCAGGGTTTAGATGGCAATAAAAGATTTATTTCATTTTTCATAAATTCTGTATACCTTATTGTTGTTTTTCTCTCCCGGCCAGGTACCCTGACTGTAGGAGATTTAGTGATGGTGAATGGTCTGTTATTCCAGCTCTCCGTGCCACTCAACTTTCTTGGGTCTGTTTACCGTGACATCAGACAGTCAATTGTGGATATGCAAACACTGTTCGATCTTCACAAAGTCTCCTCTTCCATCAAGGTATGAAACGATGAACTCCCGTGAAGCACTACCCCTAACCTCAACTGAAGGCTAACCAGTTACTCCGTTATATAAGTCTCAATAAGGTGTCCGACGTCCTTCTGGACGGTATGATTTGGGCTTGATCTTGAACTCTCCTCTCCCCTCACCCCTCTGTCCTATCACTTCTCACCCCTATCCCCCTCCCCTGGGCAAAGTTTTGAAATATTGCTCTTCATTGAATAGGCCAATTTCGATAGGCTTAGGGGAATAAAACAAAAGACATAAGTAATAATTTTGAGATATTGAAAATGGGCTATTCCCGTGAAGAATCCCTACCGAAATCCGCGCCCTTCCCCGTTCCCTTTCTTACCGTGGCCTCCACTTTCATCAAGTAAATAACCTGGCGGTGTTTCAAATCTAAAAATGGTGAACTCCCATGGATGCCCAGTGGAAACTGCCCCTTTCATATTATCCTTTAATCATTGTAAATAAATAAAGTAGAATTGAAAAGACATGTGAAGGCTGCGGATCTATTAGTTCAGTGACAACAAATCTTTAATCTAGAACGGAGCAATTCCATACTTTTTTTATCTGTGCATAGTTGAAGCCCGGTGCGTTTCCTCTCGTTTTAAAACCTGGTGATGACAAGGCACACGTGATTTTTGATAATGTGGTGTTCAGCTACCTGCCAGGACAGCATATTCTGAATGGACTCACCTTCACTGTTCCCGCGGGAAAGAAGATTGCTGTTGTAGGAGGAAGTGGCTCTGGGTATGTTTCCACTAGAATGACAAAAGTTTGTACACTGATATAAGTTAGAAAAAAATACATACAAAATATCCGCAAATATCACCATTTTGCTATTTGGGGGGACTAAACCACACGAAAGTTCTGCTCAGTAGCTTTATTATTTATTTAAAGGTAGATACGTATGTCTCGAAAACAGTAGAACGCCATTCCAAGCGTGTGTTCCTGCCTAGAGTCCAGGCAAATCAAAAGCTCCTAAGAGCCAACCCGTGAATAAGAAATGCTACACGCAACGCAATATTTCGGTAAGCTTATGTTTTTACACTGACACGGTTTTATATATATATATTTTTAAATTAAGTAATGCTTCACATAAGAACTATAGCAAACTTCATTGTTCTGCGGCAATGGCTCTTTCCCACATAGAATATCTTTGATTTTAAGAATAGAGGAGGGGCTGATGGTTCATAATTATATTTCATTATAAACTAATACAGAAAATCCATTTGCGTCAAATATATGTTAGGAAATGTTCGTGCTTAACCAATCAGAATAGCAGAAGACAATAGCTACTAATTTTGTTTCTTTGATGAAGTTCCCCAAATACAATATCTTTTAAAAATTGCATGTTGTGCGATTGGGCCGTCTCAAAATAGTTGAAACCTTAAAAAAAATAGACTTCATGCACCTTGAACCTTAACTTTTTAGCGGTTTTTGATTCTAGGCCAATGAGATCACTAGTCGTAACAATGAAAATAGTTGACATTCCATCGTGCATTGCCGTTCAGCACTATCCTTATGTGGATCATTACTTAACCGTAAAGATTTTTGACGAACTCAAAAGAAAAGGAAATCACTTTCAAACTGTCCAGTTCGAGGAAAAAAAAAGAAAGTCACGGGCGTGAATTGAACCTGGGACTCCCGAGTGCAAATCCGGCGCCTTAGCCCACGAGGCCATCAAAGAACACATGCTCAATTAAGACTAAATTTTTTTATTTAAAGGTAGATACGCATCAAAACGCGTGTCTCGATTCGAAAATCCTTTTAGATCGATTTTAATGTTGCATTAAAGACTCCAAATGCGAAACATCTGTAAGCTTATTGTTGTTTATATTCGTTTACAAAAAAAAAATAGTTGTTATCGCAGGATTCACGCTGTTCTTGTTACGAAACACATTCGTAACAAAGCATTACGTCACTAAGTTTACAGCTGATGGAAGGAGTGAGCGAGTGAGTGAGCGAGTGAGCGAGTAAGTGCTCATTTACATTTCTGTCAACGTTACTCACCGGTTAAAAACGAGGTTAAAACAGTCAATTTGAGAAGCATTCTCAGTCAGTTGCCGTTTGTGACTTCATGGTAGATTCTTTTCTGAAAATGGCAATGTTCGGGTACTTAAATCTCATGTAACACACAAAGGCCTTAACATCAATTCGGCCAAAGGACACATACAGTTACTCAAACATCAAACCTTTGCTTTTCTGTTTCAGAAAATCCACCGTTGTTCGGTTACTGTTTCGGTTTTATGATCCTATCGACGGGCGCATCCTTGTAGCAGGCCATGATATTCAAGATCTTACCATTGAGTCTTTACGAAAAGCGATTGGCGTTGTACCGCAGGTAAGTAGTTTGTTCTTGAAATCAAAGGCTCCTATGCTATAACTCGTTTTCGTTTTCACAAGTTAAAAAGTGACCTCGACATTTTTCATAGTTTTGCAGTAGCAGTGCCTTTCTAAACCAGTCTATTTTACAGCTATTTCAGTCAAATACCTTGCCGGATGCAAGAAGCCTTGACCTTGAGCGACAAGACTGGTGCCAAGCGCGGTAAAACGCGCGTACGACAAGAAATGGTTGGGTTTGGTTTTTCTGCTAATTGCTAATATCGTACCAATATTTTTTTTTAACTCAGAAGAGTGAGAATATCTGGGTACGAGATAAGCTAATTGCATTTAAAAAAAGAATGTTTGTGGTTGCGCCTGTACCGTTTAAACAAAACACAGAGTTGAAAAAGCTGCTTGCAATGTCTTAATTACTGACAACTGGCCTTTCTTGCATAGGACACGGTGCTTTTTCACAATGATGTGTTCTACAACATCAATTATGGCCGTATTGATGCGACACCTGAAGAAGTTTACGAGGCAGCCAAGATGGCGGAGATTCATGACGCGGTGCTGCGCATGCCTAAAGGCTACGACACTCAAGTTGGGGAGCGAGGGTTGAAGTTGTCTGGCGGCGAGAAGCAAAGAATAGCTATCGCTAGAGCTATTTTGAAAAACCCGCCGATACTGATGTACGATGAAGCTACATCGTCACTGGATTCCATTACAGAAATGGTAAGACAAAGTGAAAGTCGGGGGGGGGGGGTGTAATGGCCATCAGCTCATTATTTTCAGTATCAGGCACCACCAACAGTTTTATAATAACAAAACTGATGTCATTAAAATGGTGCAACTTGCCACATGGCTTGAGTAGTGCTAGTGACAAACGACAAGCTGAAGTACACGTAACCTTTGAATGGACTTAAAAATGTGGCCAAAATGCTACTGAAATGCAATTAATTATACTTTAAAACTATAGCAAATACGAAGCATTCGTCTTGTCGTAGATGGCTTGTTGTCTAATGTATGGTGGACAAAACTTAAACTATCAAGATTAGAATTGAGTTAAATTGGAAGAATTGTACGGAAAAGTCATCCCGGCTTTTATAACAAGACGGTGTTGTTCTCTTCGGGTTTCCTTAAACTGTTAAAGAATATAAATCGAAAGCACATGAAAAAAATTGTTCAAAACAAACTATTCACCTCGTAGAAATAGTGAAGGTCAGAAAAATATTGGACCCTGACTATTGTGCCGTTCGCGGGAAGAAAACAAACACTGAAATGTTCTTCTCATCGAAGGAAGTTTCTTTTATGCACCCACTAATACCGTTGTTAACCTTTTACGTTGCAGAACATCCTGAGCAGTCTGAAACGTGTCACTAAGGACAGAACTTCCATCTTCATTGCTCATCGTTTGTCCACTGTGGTGGACGCTGACGAAATCCTTGTGCTGGAAGAAGGGCGCGTGCGCGAGCGAGGCTCTCACTACTCACTTATTACTGACACAAACAGTTTATACGCTCACTTGTGGCATAAGCAACACGAGGCACATCAAGCGGAGTTTAGAGTAAACATCAATGATGGTTCTTCCACTTCCAGCATTTGAACGAGGGAGAGGAAGTGACGCTGTAATGAAAACGAGGTTCACGGTACCGGAGCCGGTGTAAACACTGAGACAGCAATGTCCTTTTCTGGCATAAATGAAATTCCGCCGCCGTGATAGCCCGCAAAGCAGGCGTATTTGGGGGGCGAACGAGCGCTGCGTTTTAAAAACCGCAGACTGAGGCGAATCAAAAGATGCGACCAAGGGTGTGGGAGTCAGGCTGGAAGGCGAAGGAGGGGGGAGGGGGGGAGGAAGGACAAATACTTCTCCTCCCCCTCCCCACCCTCTTTCACTTCTTCCAGCCCCCGACGTTGTGCAAAACCAAAATGGCGACCAAACACTACATTCAGCACTCTACAGCCGTGATCAATCCGTACCAATCCAAACACCAATCAGAACCCGAAGCGTAAGCATGCGGCTGGTATCATGCATGGGAAGACGTACAACGAGTGCCAACAGTGGGAAAACACACTTGCCAAACACGGGAAAACACAATCGATGTCAAGCGCGGGAAAACACGCAACCGTTGCCAAGCGCGGGAAAACGCGCAACCGTTGCCAAGCGCGGAAAAACGCGCAACCGTTGCCAAGCGCGGGAAAATGCGCAACCGATGTCAATTAGCGCCGAAAATCATGCAACCGGTGCCAAGCACTGGCAAACGCGTGTAATTCAAAGCACGACTGGGTTTGGTTGTGTTTCTTATAGATATTGTAATTCTTGTTATCGGTTCAAGCATGTTGACTAGTTCTACTAGCCGAAATTTTGGCCATTGAATCTGCGTATAATTTCAGTTTTTCTAGCCCTACATTGTGAATTGTTTTATATCTACACCGTAAGTGACGTCTAGTGCAAGCATCCCTACTTTCCCGGCTGATATATCGTGTTTTCATGATTATGCCCAGGAGCTTGCGTTTAGCTTGCTTTATTATCTTGAAATTGGAAGAACAAATCGCCAAAGTGATGAAAGCAAGGAAATATTCAATAAAGAGATAAAATAAAGGCTAAAAAAGTCAAAATTCCACAAGAAAGACAAGTTTGATTTCTTGACCGCCTGTCACGAAATCAAATTTGATGAACTGTCATCCACTTCCGTCCTTGCAATCCTGGGGCCGGATTCACGAAGCCCTCCTAAGTTAAGCCACATCCTAAGCATTGCTTCTTAATAATAGCCTATTGTTGGAATGACAATGGAGGTTTTGCACGGCAGCAATGAAAATGTTTTGCATTAGAAAGAACATTCTTTCCCATAGGGAAAAGAATCTATTGTTCCTGCCATGCAACATGGCTGCCGCGCAAAACCTCTATAGACTATTGTTAAGAAACAATACTTAGGATATGTCTTAACTTAGGAGGGCTTCGTGAATCCGGCCCCTGCACTTTATCTCCAAGTTACTGCTTCTGTTCTGCACTAGTGGATCTTTTAATCCAATTAAGTTGTATATTTGGTAGCATCTGGCAATATAACATGGAAATAATGAAGCGACATTTTGTTATTTTGGCCAGACAATGTCCCTTTACTTACAGATAGAGAGTTCCCAAATAGACTTCTTCGTGGTATATATATGCTATATATAGATGGGACCTCTGACATCATCAAACTGATATTGCGCGTGCGTAACTAGTACCAGTCTTTAACTGCGCCACGAGGACTGGGCCGAGAAGACGGGTATTGTGAAACAAATTACATATTTATTATTCTATAGCTGTGGATTTCTATTTTTATAAATTCTTAAAAAACCATTGCTATTCGATAAGCCGTGTTTTAATTTTATTGTTTTGTTGTGTGGCCCAGTGTTGTTGCCACAGAAATAAAACTGACCTGAATCGTTTTGCGTGTGTTTGTGGTTGAATATGAATAGACCATTTTGCATTTGTGTGCTTAGTATCCAGGCCTTGGAGTGAAAATGAGGCTGGAGTTGTCTTTGTTTTGATACAAACCTTCCTTCTTTCCATAAGTAAATCACGCTGAACAAAAGCTAATTAGCATAAGAACAACATGATTTACATATGAAAAGGAGAAAGGTTGGTATCAAAGCAAGGTCAACTTCAGCCTCACTTCCACTCAAAGGCCAAGTCACTAAGTAGACAACTGTAAATAGAACCGACAGGGTTAACACTTATTTACATCTGTCAAACTGACTTTTCCTTTTCACTTAAAGTTACATGAAGTAAAACCTATTTCACACTTTAGAGTAAAATTAGAAAAAAAGATCAGAATAGTGTATGCATCGAACCCGAGTGGTTCGCTTCATAACTAATATCCTTATCCACTGTACCAACGAGGACTAGCTAGCCTCTTCCGAAGTTGAGTTAGTGGGGCGCGAAAGAAAAATCGGACGCAGGAGAAAAAAAAAACGAGGGGAGGCTGGGGAGAGGGGGCGAAAGAACGCGAAAGAACGCCCCCTCTCCCCAGCCTCCCCTCGTTTTTTTCTCCTGCGCCCGATTTTTCTTTCGCGCCCCACTAACTGAACGCCTGGAAGAGGCTAAGGACTAGCTGATGGGAGCGGTAATTTTTAACATATTTATAGAGTTACCCATAACAATAAATGAAAGCTAACCGTTTTCAAATCAGTGCTTAACCCTAAACACTGTAGATCAATGCTAAAAACCCCAGATCTTTGCTTAACCGGCCTCTGTTCTCTCAGTTTTCTGAGTAATAAATTGGGTTTTGTTCCCGTATACGTCGGTAATACAACAATGAAGAATGCTACATTGTGTAAACCTCATAATGTGTCCAACGTCAGTTTGACAGATGGAAATAAGTGTTAACAATAAATAGGCGTTATCCACGATGGCCGCCATGTTGGTTTCTATATTATTATGCAAATTTACCACGTGATTTCTGAGGGGGTAAACAACGCCAACTCGGGAGATTTTAAACCAGTCGTTTATTATGCTGATATTTTTTACGGAGCTAATGCATTTTTTCAGTGTTACAGTTGTTAATTGATTAAATTTAAGTTATTTTCATTGCAGTAGTATTAAGTTAACAGTCTACCTTGTTAACAAAAAGCTACAAAACTAATACAAGTCAGATATAGAGGAACCATTCCAAACTTCTAATAAAAAAAATCATAACCGCCAACTATCTAGCTCTCAAATATGATTTTTACAAGGATACTTCACTGTTAGAAAGAACCGATCATCGAAAATTGTTGTTTTATCCATTGTTTGCCCCTGGCAGAGCACATGGCTAATTTGCATCATAATGTTGCCACCAACATGGAGGCTGTCGTGAATAAGGCCTATTGGGCTATTAATCGAACGCAGTTTTTCTATAGTTATGAAAATGAGGATAGTCCAATATCGATTCCAAGTATTCGATGTCATAGATAGCCGGATATCGTGATTGAAAAATATCGGTCCGTTCGGCGATACCGTTTTTCTGTCCGCACCATCGCCACCAAGAGGAGTGACTTGTTCAGGATTTTATACTCCGTGTTGTATGCCGGAACATTTCCGGTTTTGCCCAATTAAGTTTGTGTCTCATTCGTTTGTGTATTTGCAATCATCAGTTCTCGCATTCTTGGTTCGTTGAAGCCTAGACCCTTCCTGCGATGACATAATTTTGGTCTCGACCGATGACGCCATAATATTGATATTGATATTGGAAAAAATGCCAAATATTGGTAAATACGTATCGTATCGATTTGAAAAATTGTTCTTGGCCCACGCAATGCCCGCGCTCAGAAATACTGTCGAACCAAGTGTCCTCATTATAGAGGTGTTTGTATTGTGGAGGTTGGGATTGCTTGAACTTTGGTATCTTCTGGATCAAGTTAACTGTCTGTAATAGACAGAGGTGATCTCCGTAACGATAGGTCCGACTGTATAAACTCCTGTAAACTGTTACCGACCCACCCTCTGTCAGAATATTGAAGATTTTTTTATAGAAACCCCTAGAAGTTCTCGTTGGCAGAGAATTTCTCGTTCTTCCAAACTTCTATGATAGTTTATTTAAATTAGGTAAGTTTAGTTTATTGAGTTTGTCACTAAAGACTGGTTCTCATATATTAATCGTCCCAGTCGCCCCGGTCGTCCGACTCGTTTCAAAAGTTTTTGCGAACGACTGAGACGATCGGGACGACTCAAGCGATTTACGTTCTCAATATGATCGTCCCAGTCGTCCCGAACGTCAATAGCGCGGTCATAAACTGGGTCCGACAACATGTTTTGGGCGCGAGAATCGTAAAAAAAAATGGCGGCTGTTAAAGCAGAGTCAAACTCCGAAGTTGTCGCCATTTTGGAACTAGAGCTATGAATACTGGGAAATAATAGTGCATTCTGGGGTAGAGTTGGGTCGCTTCGATCGCCTCAGTCGTCCCGGTCGCCTGAGAGTAGTTCTCACGATATGATCGTCCCCGATTTTTCACGATCGTCCCAGTCGTACGGATAGAACACAGTTCTATCCAAGCGACCGCGATCGTTCCAGTCGTCCGGCCCGCGGTCGTTTGCGATCGTCCCGGGTCGTCTCAGAAGTGTTCTCATATAATCGTCCCGGTCGTCGGTGCACTTTTTAAAAAGACTCGAACGACCGGGACGATAGATAAATAACATTACATCAAAAACCAAAACAGAGAAAAATATACACAGCATAAACGTGTGACATGAGACGGTAACAGAAATAAGTCCCAACTGACAACTGCCCCCTTAAGTTGAGAAATAGAAATAACTGATAAAAATTAATTTGGACTCCTATAACACAGTGCAGCTTGCTTCGTAGACGAATTTAACCACCCGTTTTAAAAGTACAAAGAACACATTCCCTCACTTCGGGCATTGAAATACTGCTTCCTAAACTGTGACGGAAATGTTTTTGGTCTCTGCTTGATCCAAGTGCTTTGCTGTTTCGCCTTAACTTTCTTTTAATTTTATGTGTATGTGAATATATATATATATATATATATAATTATAATAAATTGGTTCAAGACTTCAGAGGTAGTTCATCGTTTTATTACTACAGCACTGTTTCGTATGGTCAAATGATGGCCACACTCATCAGGTAATATCAACGATCGAATATCACTCATCAGGTAATATCAACGATCGTTGATATTACCTGATGAGTGTGGCCATCATTTGACCATACGAAACAGTGCTGTAGTAATAAAACGATGAACTACCTCTGAAGTCTTGAACCAATTTATTATAATTGTCAATGCTCCTCTAAGAGTTGAGCGCTCTCTGAAATACATTCAAATCAAGTTCAAGAATATATATATATATATATATATATATATATATATATATATATATATATATATATATATACACCAAATTAAAGAAACGTTGACCCGTGTAAAGCATAAACCATGAACGATGAGACCGAATGGGATTCTGTGTAGACAGCATTGGCAAGCTAGTAATATTCCATTTCTTGATAATCAATATGTTTTCTTTGTTTGAGATATTTAAGAGCATGGATTTATGCATTCTTTGTTAATAAAATGTGTATTCTGTGACAGACGAAGATTAATTTTTCCAAAGCCTTTGGGTCGCATCGTTCATGGTTTACGCTTTTCACCCGACAACGTTTCTTCAATTTGGTACATGGTGTATATGGTCATATACAATTATGTATACAATGTGTATATATTTATTCTTTATAGAATTAGCACATGGATAACTATTAATAAGTGACTAAAGGAAAACAGCTACGAAAAATGCAACACACGAAATGTTTATAGAACACTTAAGACGATATCGAGTGAATTTTCGAAGAGAGAATAAACTCACACTCAGATTTTTAGCAGGTTTCCCAAGACACAAGGCGATTGACAACAAATATTTCCCAATTTTTTTCAAGTTGCGCTCTCGATTTCCGTCCTGGTCATCTACAGCCCAAAACACTAGTGGAATAATTTTAAAGAAAACTGGACCACTATTAATTTTGGGGTTTCTACCGATATAAATGTTTTTTTTGGCTTCTTAAACCACCTTGAAGTATATCAAATTTCTTCTCCGCTGTTACCAAACGTAGCAACCAAATTCTTTTATCGTCGCCGGGGGCTGTTACTTATTAAACTTTGCAAGGTTTTTTGGCCGGCAAGCAAAAACTATTGTGATAAATAAGCGTTGTTTTAGTTACTTAGGTGCAAATTTTTGAAAAGAATTGCTGTTAAGGAACTGTACTGTGGTGTGATTATATATTGGAAGGGGTATTACGGAATAATGTTTTGTCACCAAACTGCATGATATGGGCCTACAACTGAAAACTAAATGTAAGGCTGATCGGACAGCTATAAAGGGTATTTTATTGCCCAATATTTCGGTTAGGCAAAATTAACCTTCATCAGGGGCTGCAAAGAGCTAAGAAAAAGGGTAAAATTTAGTTTTAAGTTTTTTTCAATACTGCTGATCCATCCTGATCTACACCAAGATCCGGATTCACTTCGCCGTGCTGTTCGTCCAAGTGGTCCTTGCTTTATTTGAGAGACTGAGTTACCTATAACTGAAAGGCCTTTATGGGTGACAACATGACAACATAAATGGAAGATGCCGGCTTTAATCTGAGACATGTAGACTACGTGAAGTTCCTCACGTCTCCATGAGGGACTACTCGTACGTTCGTAAGTTTCAGCTTCAGTTTCATTTTTATCGCCATTATGAGCTAATATGTTTACCCAAGAGAAAAATAACTCCAATTTTCTATTGATTTGCTACATGATGTTACTGAACATAAAATGTAACAGGCATATTTGTTTTCTGCTCGGTACCTTAGTGGTCACTATTTATATCTTAGCATAAAAGTGCGGCGAGCATAAATATGCTCGGTATATTTTATGCTCATCAGTCGGTTCGTGGGTTTTGGGTTTTGTGTTGCGAAGGGAAGGAGGTGTACATCTCCGAGATAAAAAGGTATGTCTTATGTCTGGAAATTTACGACATTTGTCTTTTTCTCTATAGCAAACTAAAATAATCATCTGGGTCGGTAGGATTTTTAAAACTCGCAGAAAATAGCTATTGATTTTAGAAAGAGAATCTTAAAGTATATATTGATGGGCAAACCGAGCACTTTCACCTCTCGACCGCAAGCTTATCCATGAGTACTTTAGGCGTGATTTCACGAAACGCTGCGTAAATACCCCAATGCTACTTCATTCTTAGATTTATGCTGGGCGATTAAAACTTTGAACCGTTCAGTTCATCAGTTTAACTTCGTCAAGAAAAACTGCAACATAACGCTAAAATTTCTCGCCTTTTTCGTTCAATCATGTGATGAATAATTTGTCTCCTTTTACTCATAGCAATAAGCGATATTTTTTTTCTCGACATATGGCAGCATTTCATCATTTCCAAGCACTTTTCTTCAAAATTCAAAATTATAGACCGCCATCGCAGGATAGCTGTGAGTGATCAGGATCGTATTTGGGCAGTGTATCAATGTGTTGAATATAATAAACAGTTTGGGTGAACCCCAGATTTGGGGATCCCGGTTAGAACGGGATTTCATTCTTGTAAGACAGACTTTGGTCAACTGCGGGAGGAAAACGACAAAGGGATTTATCTGCATCAGACAGTGATTCTGATGTAAATGCCGTGAGTCACAGAGCACGAATCGACAAATAGCCTGACAGCCAGCCGCCCCTCCTCTCCGATTTTTTTCGAGAGGAGGGGTGCCGTCTTTTCGTCTTTTTGATCGTCTTTCATCCAACTGCCGTTAAGAGAAAAACGAATTTTAGCGTGACAGTTGGAGTGTCCGGGATGGTTACAAGAGGCATTATATTATTCGACTATTTTAGTCAGTGATTTAATCTTATTTTATTTTTAAACAATCTATCGTAGGATGCCTATTTTATTATTATTATTATTATTATTATTATTATTATTATTATTACTTTTAATGTTTAAATTATGTCTTGCGTTATGGTCGCCCCTTGCAGGACTATGGAATTTTGAATAACGGTCACCCAAGAGGTTGAAAACAAAGAAAAAGCCAAGTTCGTAAATCTCAGAGGTGGTCGCGGTCTCAAACTTTCCTTTCGTAAACGGCCGATGCCATTTTAGTAAAATTTTCAACAGTCATATAGAATTTTCTTTCCATCAGACAAAGTAAACTGCTAGCAGTCGAGCGGGTGAGCAAATACGCGATCGGCGAATGACCGAGCGAGGGAGCCGAGGGGGCTCTGGGTAAGAGGCGGGGGGCGCCTCTTCTTTAGTTTCCCCTCGGTTCGTTCGCTCGCTCCAGTCTCGCCGAGCTTGTTTTCGCGATCAGCTCGCCCGCTCGATTGACTGGAAAGGGACAGCTAGCAGTCTACAGTCTACAGTCTACAGAACACGAAACCTCTTGCATGCTAACATCCCTCCTTCACCACTACACCACTGGGTTGATCCAACAAACCTACGAAACATGTAACTATTAAAGGTGCTTTTCTTAAAGATACATCAATAATTGGTGATCGACCCTATCCCTTTATCTGACCTAAGCATGAATCTGGCTTAGGTCTAATAATCGCTTTACCTAGGCCTATTCTTAACTAGTGAATTCGCGAAGCGTAATAAACGGTTTATCGAAGACGGTGACAAATATGCAACTTTTCATTCACTCACTCCTTCCATTAGACTACGAGCGGATAATGGTCACGCGAAACTGGGGGCGAGGCAGGCGCGCGGGAAAAGAGAGACTACAGACTAAGGGCCCGATTATATGAGCCGGGCTGGCCCGGTTAGCCGAGATGGCCATTTTGCCGAGATGACTTTCAGCCCGGTATTACATGAGGCAAGCCAGCCCGGGCGACAACTAAATTTAGCATCAACGGTTTTGGCTGAAAGTTGTTGCTTTGAAAATGGCGCAAAGTGTAGAATATTTCAATGAAGGATTTTTTTCTGCATTAGTTAGTCTGTAAGTCTCTCTTTTCCCGCGCGCCTGCCTCGCCCTCAGTTTCGCGTGACCATTATCCGCTCGCTTATGTATTTTTGTTTCTCGCTCGACAGACCAAGCTGGGAAAGAGGGACTGCTCGTAGTCTATCCTTCCATCAGCTGCAAACTTTTCTTGGTAATTCCGCTGACCAGTTCATAAGGTTTTCGTGGTAAATGCAAAGGAATTTTGTGTAGAGAATAGACGACCGCCGAAAAAGTGGACAGTATGAAAGCGTTGCTCTGATGTTTTGCATTGGAGTCCTCTGATTTGCAGACTTCAAATGGGTTTTTCAACAGGAACACGCGTTTTTACGCGTACCTACGTTGAAATAATAAAATTTAACCTGAGTGGTTATAGACTTGCTCTTCTATGCCAACAACCCGTGTTCGAATTCTGCCAGGAAGACAAATTTATTTTTCTTTTTCCTTTCTTTTCTTCTTTTTTTCCGAACTGGACCTTGTGAAAGTGATGTACTGTTTTTCTTCTTTGCGTTAAAAGTCGTTCAATTTTCAAAAAATATCGAACCGTGTTTATAAAAACATAAGCTTACTGCTTACGCGTTTATAGCTCGCGGTAAAAAGTTCAAATGACATGCTGGCATTTATATCATGTTTCCTTTGCATATTTTATACACTTTCGGATTCCAGATTTAGATAAGCATGAAATTTGCATTTAATCTTTAATGTTTTCCACAAACTTAATTTGTAATATCGTTCCATGTTTAGAAACAGTGATAGCTCCAGCAAGGTAAGGATTCCTTTCCCATGGGAGACTCGAGACTTGACTCGATGAAATACTGCAAATCGCATTCGCGATCGGGTAACGCAAAATCCTTTAATACTCCTTTACGGGACTTTTTTTTATTCACAATATAAATACCTTAGTACTGCACTCGGTGTCGTACTCATAACCTTTGCAAATTTGGTGAAGAATCTTTTATTTGGACGTTTGACATTCACGAGTTGGCTCATAGGTGCCTTTGATTATCTAATACTAGCAGTAATCACAGATCATGGAGACGCGTTCGAAGGAATTTCCGGCGGAAATGAGCCCCTGAAAAAAAACAATAGGGGCGGCCATTTGGAAGACCGTCTACCAAAAAATCTCAAATTTGTCTCCAACACGAAATTAGGATTGCGTTCTTCGAACGCGATAATGGTTGCCTACTTTCGCCCTAATCCAGGCATAAATTGGAGACCCATTGGAGTTGAAATGGCATCAACCATTACAAAAGGCTTGGTAACTAATGAATATATGGGATGAATATTTACAGCGACTTGTAATCACAGAGTTTCACTGGCAATTTAAACTTGTTTTCGTGGGAGTGGTCGCTGAGGGGAGTTCGTCGTAACAGATAGTAGTCGTAAGAAGAACTATAACCGCATCAAGAATCACAATGAGCTATTAACGACCCAAACCTCGCTTCGTGTCTTCCTGTAGATTTGTAGGAGTGCTTGGTTTAAGCGACCGGTTAGAGAGCCTGGTTAGAGCGACCGGAATACGAAGACGATCGAAGACACGGATTCAACACCCCTGGGGACGTAATTACGGGTTACTTACGATTGTTTTAATACCACTACATATGGCCTACACTCTCTGTCTTACTATGGAAGTAAATTATGGAATTCCCTTCCAAATACCATCAGATCATTGTCTACAGTTGCAGCTTTTAAGTCAGCTATTCGCGATTTAGAATTCGACACCGACTGTTGTCCTTTCTGTAATTAGTTGTAAATAGTTTGATAATACTGTTGTTATTAATTACGTAATTGTACATATTGTAAGTTTATACTCTTATCTTATTACTCCATATTTATCTTATTTTTATTTATTTCTTTTATTTATTTTCTCGAAGACATTAGCAATTTTGCTATTTTAAATTCGAGGTGAAATAAAGGTTATTGTATTGTATCGACAAGCTCAACAGACTGAACATTTTTCTTTTTAACAATTAGCATAATCCTCTGAATATGATTCAGTTTTCAATTAAACGTGGATTCACCTTCGAAACTTTGAGAGCAACTTGCAACCCACTTAATCGCACTGCTAAAAATTTTTAAATGTTATATCTCCAAAGCCATTTTAAGTCAAAGCTAAAGACGCATCTGTCGGCTGGCTTACAATTTGTTTTAGTACTTTTAACATTTTTAACATTTTTATATTTTTAATATTTTATCGTTTTATCGTTAATTGTAAAGCGCTTTAGAATATTTTTATAATTTTAGCGCTTTAGAAATGTTAATTATTATTAATAATAATAATAATAATAATAAATGTAATGTTGAGGAGTCTTTCATTATTATATATTTTGTTAATTATTATACATGTGTTGTAATTTTATATTGTAAATTTAAGATTGTTTTAAGAAATTTGTTAATAAAGTATTTTTATTATTATCATTATTATTATTATTGTTATTAAAATTTTCAGCTATTCTTTAAAAAAATGTATATAAATATAGAAATGTGATTCTTTTTAACTTTCATTTGTTTTCAATTATCAATTTATAGTTATTGTAAAGTATTATTGCTATTTTTAATAAAGTTATATAATTTTTAATTATTATTATTATTCTTTTTAACTTTCATTTGTTTTCAATTATCAATTTATAGTTATTGTAAAGGATTATTGCTATTTTTAATAAAGTTTATTATTATTATTATTAAATAGTTATTTTAATTGTTAATAAACATCTTGTTCATTATTATTATTATTATTATTATTATTATTATTATGTAATGTATTGACATGAAACTTGGCCGTGTAGGATAAGCTGTTTAGATTGTAGAATTTGGTTGACTTCAGGTGAAAAAGAAGAATTGCCAGGCATTTCAAGAACAGTTTGAAAACAGCATGACCGTTAGATAAAATCTTCTGTTCATTAACTTTATTTTTCTTTACGTTTCAGTCCGCCAGATGAAGTTTATCAAATATTTGCTTATTGTTTGCCTTTTCTTGGCTTGGAGCATTTCCGACGGCGAACAAGAAAAGAAAGTTCGTTTACATCAAGACAACAGAGAA
>JAJGOT010000279.1:275000-480000 GCA_022457155.1 Cladopsammia gracilis
AAAGTCAGTGCTAGATCACATGGCAGCCAACAGCTTATTTTCTTTTCTCCAGAGCGCGTACCGGCAGAATCACAGCACTGAGACTGCGTTATTGAAAGTTAAAAACGATGTTTTGTTGAATATGGACAAACGCCATGTCACCTTACTTGTCATGTTAGATCTCGGCGCTGCGTTGGATACCGTGCACCACGGTATACTTCTGCACAGGCTGCAATTCAAGCTTGGTCTGCGGGACAATTTGTTCCGACGGCAATGGAGGTTCCCTTTAAAACTTAGTCGGTAGTAGCTGGTAGTTTTATTAGTTTTATTAGATTCTTTTAAGCACAATTAAAAGAAGACTACCAGTACTCATCATCTGATTCATCATATTCACTGCTCTCATCAAGCATAAATTCTTCGACGTCCCATAAATCCCAGTCGGTTTCTGCCAAAGCATTCAAGACCTTATGACGCAACAAAACGATCTGAAAGTCTGTGATGAGTTCACTTGGAAGACCTTGACTTCTCACCAAACACATTACTTCACTTGAACACAGCTGGCCAAATGCGTCGCCCGTAAACTTGCAATCTATAAATACTCTTGATGCCAGATGAACCAATTTGCACATACTTTGTCCAAATAGCATGGGAATCAAGCTGACTCCGAAATGTTTTAGGTTTACTAAGGACACATCACTTGCATTGCCCCAAGAGACATATTCAAGAACCTCCAGCAAAATTTCTTCAGTAGAGAAATAGCCTTTATCTACCAGAGGGGCAAGTTTGCGGCAAACGGCAGACGTGTTCTTTCGACCAATGGACGACCATGGGATAATGGCTGCCAGCAAGGGAGATATGTATCTGAAGATGAAAATGTACTTTAAAATTGGCCGTTTTTATGCTAGAGACGTTAAAGTCGTCTAGACGTATTTAACGTCTCAGACGTTAAATGCGTCTGGAATAAAAACGGGACGCATTAAAGTGGGCGGAACAACAGAAAAAAACACAAGATTGTCTAAAAAAAAGCTATTCTCGGAAGTGACTGGACACGACTAAACTCGTCGCCAAATAAATTTTAAGAACGCGAATATACAAATAGGGCTAAATTCGTCCCAGTTAAAGCCGTCTCGTTTTTATACTAGACGTATTTAACGTCTGAGACGTTAAAGTCGTCTGTTAAGTGCGTCTGAACGACGCACTTAAAATAAGACGTTAAAGTCGTCAGACGTTAAATCCGTCTGGCTTATTTTCCGTTTTTATACTGAGACGTTAAAGTCGTCTCGAGACGACTTTAACGTCTCAGACGATATTAACGTCTCTAGCATAAAAACGGCCATTGTTTGACAATTGCCACAGAAAAATCCATCATATGTCCATGTAGAAGACAAATAGTGGACACACATTAATAAGATTTCTACAATTTGAAAGATCCAAATAAAGGAAATTAATAAATCATAAAATAAATGGGAAAGGCAGTGGAAATCCACAGAGTATCTTTTCTATCCATTAAGTTTCAAGATTGTAATAATTAAGAATTATTGAGAATGTTGGTTTTTGAGGAGGAATTATGCAAGTTTACATACAGTGAAGTAAAGAATTTAATTAAGTCAAGACTTGACTTTGATTTTTTTCTTCACAAATTGAGCTTCTAAACCCATAGTGCAACTGCTCTGTTAATGTGACTTTTCTACCAGTGTTAAAGAATTGAAAGTGATTAGTCTATGCATGAAAAAGTGATACGGCACCTTCCATCTGGGCCCAAGCCACGCAAGCTGGGATCTGCTCCATGATCGAGAAGAGTCTTTGCAACTTTAAAGTTAGCTGACTGCATGGCATAAAACAGAGCTGTTCTGCTGTGAAGCCCACAATGGTTTATCTTGAATGAAAAAAGAAAATCTCAACAATATTTTTTTCATTTTCATTTTCAACAATAAGGTCCCTTGAAACAATAACAACCTATTTTCACCAACACACATGGCAGTAAGCAGGTTGAATATTCATAGGCACCCAACAAGTCAAGTTCACTGAAGGCTTTAGAAAGTGATGAATTAACCCTTTAAGCCCGAATATCAAAATTTAAATTCTCATTTCTTGTCCCTACACATTTCCTATAGAAGTAGTGGGGAGAAATTGTTTAGATATCAAGAGAATTAATCTTGTGTGATCATGTCCTTAATTCTCATGACCTTTTTGATTGATAAGGCATTGATATTACAAGGAGAAATTTGATGCCGATCACTCTTAGGGCTTAAAAGGTTAATGCCATTTAAAGTGCGAAAATTTAAGGTGGCTCTGAACCCCATGTACAGAATATTTTTAAACTTTGCCAAAAGTTGCATCTTATCCTGCTGATCAAATTCAACAATAAAAATGGGGTTCACCGAGTCATTTTTAAGTTATTAACACTTAAAGTTAAAATGAAGGGTGTTTTCAGCATGTTATACTGTTGCTATAGTAACATATTGTGTCACAAAAATGATAACAACGTGTTCACCAGTTACTGGGCATTCGTTTGATATCATGATTGTAGCATCAACTGATAAAGAGTGGTTATAATGACCCATCAAAATCTAAGTCTTAGAAAGTGCTGGAAACTGTTGGGAGCCACCTTAAAGGGCTGGCAGCATAACCAGCCTATGTCAAATTTTTAAAATTTTCACTCTCAAGGAGTGTTTTTTTTTAACCAGAAAAGCTTTCTATTAACTCACTGCAGTGGTTTTTAGAGAGGTCCTGCCAACCTAAAACTATGTATGATCGATTAACTACATAATATAGTGCAAGACAGTACATCTGGGTCATGCTAAAAAAACAGACCATTAACAATAATTACCTTTACATTTTCAAATGATAACAAAAATCGCAAAGCTTCACTAATGTCACTGTCAAGACAAGGTCCTTGTTCAATGCCATTACGCCATGGCAATGGACAACAAAGTGACATAAGAGGTGTGTTTCCTTGGCAGTCAGTTGCCAAAAGATCAGCACCATTATCACACAAGGCTTGTGCCATATGCAAGTCCCCTGATCTCAGCAGTGTGGTATGCAGTGGTGTCTTAAGCTCTGTGTCTCGAACATTCACTTCAGCTCCATGGCCCAACAACAACCAAACTACATTTATTAGTTCTTCAATTAGGTCTGCAGTGTACTTAATGCATTTTCCATTAAGTGACAATACTTCATGGGTGGAGAGGGCTTCTTCTGTGACAGTGCTATCCTTGTTGGTTACAAGATTGTAAAAGTTCACCACACATTGCAGAGGAGAAATTCCTGGTCCAATGTACTCAGCACCACAAGTCTGCCAAGGAAAAATATAGGTAGAGACACAATGATAAGGGTAATTTATCATATGACCCATACAGCCCTGTGAGCCTTTTCTTTGCAAGACCATTGATGAAAGTCCTGTATAAGGGCCGTATGCATTTGTGCGACCGGAGCTGGATAAAGCCATACAGCCCTACTATAAAAGCATATGGCCTTGTGTGTTAAAATTTCAAGCAATTTTGTGACCAAATTGGTCATATGATAAACTACTTAATATCAACTAAGTTAGTTTGGGCCGGATGGTAAAATATTTTCCTCTTGGTCATGGTGCATGGACCTCAATGTGCTTGGTCCTTACACCATGACCTGGAGCCAAATATTTTCCCATCCCCCCCCCCCACCCCCTCCCACTTAGTCAATAAGTACATCTTATTTTGCTGGAGCCTGGATAATGAGCTGATGATGATTTACCAGCCTACTGACCAAACAACTGATTCATTGATCGAACTGAATACAGCAAGAACTTCATTGTCTCTGGTATTTCGTGGTGTAAAACTAATAATAAAATTGTTGGTTAGCTATTTGTTGTGGTGTGGATATTGTTCAGGTCTTTTGAATCTTTTGTTTGACGTGATTTGATGATCACATCATATGCAACACCAACTGAAGTAACTCATGCCACTGTCTCCGAGTGACCAAATGAATGTCCTTCTGCCCAACTGACCCAACAACTGACCCAATGCGAATGAACTGGATAAATGACTCAATGACTCTGTCAACTGGGTTACTGACAAATACAACTGACTTATTGACCCCCACATCTGGCCAAACAAAAATTTAAAGTACATTTACATTTAAATAATTACTCATATAATATCTGAACAAATGAACATAAAGATTTTAAAGACTAACATTAATAACAAGTACCTCTGGAATTCTCATATTCGGATCAGCGCCTTAAAAACGAAAAAGAAAAAAAATGAATACAACTTGTGACTAATTCTTCTAGAAGTAGCAGTCCCTCTCTGGATGGCTGAGCATCCAACCTGGTTCCCAGGAGAGACCATAAAAATGAGGTTGGTTAGCATCACCCCAGCAGTCGACCTCAGCTTGTTCACTCCCTTCAGACTGTCTCGCCTAGCCTGTTTTGCCTGATTAGTTCACCCGCTCAAACTGACTGAAAAGGGGCAGCTACGGTACCAGTTTTTTTCTAGAAGCTGATCCTCAACTATTTTTCACAGGGCTCTATCCTTTTACATTCCAAGCCCTCAACTTATAAATAATGGATGAAAACAAGACAGGGCACTTATTTAGTATGCCATGAAGCCATTAGGGAACTTAAGCAAAGAGAACATTGGCATAGTAAGTAAGTAAGTAAGTAAGTAAAGCCTTTATTTAAAGAGGGTAGCACTTAATAGCCAAAGGCTAATAAACTTGTGGCCCTCAGGCATCCCAGACATGACATGGCAATCAGCAACTAGTGTTTCTTTTTATGGCAAGCTTCCCCCCACCCCCATAAAAGGCAAGATTCTGACATCCTGGTTCTTTGTTGGGTTTTTTGAAATATCTGACACTCCCTGTGACAGAGGCCTCTATCCATGGGGTGTGTGTGTGGGGGAGGGGGGGGGGGGTTGTTTTCAAATAATTTTTGGAATGTACATGTCCTATTGAAGTGAATTGAAAGCCTAATTTACCTAATTTTCCGTTACGTAAATTGACGTATAAATACATCACTTTTTGTTTTGTGGGGGCTGAAGAGAGAGTTTTGTTTCTCTTAATCCTGTGTAATGTGTAATCACTAATGGCGGGTTTTACGGTCGTATATTTAGTATTTGCACTATATTTGCCCCACTGGCGGATAATTATAAGTTGCAAATTTTATTGGAACCTTACTTTCAAGATGTCTTACCTCTCTCTATTAACCGCCGTGCGATCTTCAAATGGACTGGAATGGCTTCGCCATCAACAGCAGAATTATCACCAGAAAGAACGATATAGAGCGGGATCCTTTGGTAAAATCCCTCATCTAAGCACATTCCGTAACGGCTGTTGATATATTCTAGTGCTTCATCAAAACGTCTGTTCTCAAGGGCGTGAGTTAAAGGAGTTTCATTGACTCCAAAAACAACGTTAAAAGCCACAGGAGCCGCCGCCATGTTTGTTTTTAGAAGGAGATTTATCCATAATGCCTTGCGTGAAAGTGGTCTGCTTTGCTGTCAGGCCAGAAAGTTTGACATTTTGAGCTGTACGGGCTGTACATGTATAAAGAGTGTATAAAGTTCTTATGTAGAGCCGGAGGAAGAAAGTCATTTTCATGGACGACAGATCATTGAAGGAAAAATTAAGCTTTCACTGCATTGTAAAATACTTCCTTTTTGCTACTAATGCTGTTTTGTGGGTAAGTATTACTAAAGTTCACGTCCTGTAAGTCACATAGCAACGTGTTTTCCTGTAAATATAAGACTTAAGCTTACCAAAACCAATACTAACCAAAGATATCCCATATAACTAAGTACATCCACAAAGAGGATCATCTGATTATAAGCTAAACTTAGCTTTCCTTTTCCCATTCCTACTTTGCAGTCGGAAAACTGAAAGCTATTCAAACTCAAACTTCTTATAATAACAAAATAATGTTTTGCAGTATCAGTTGTGACAGCTGATCTGATGTCATATTTGTGGTTTGTTCGACAGTCCCCCTCCTGATCCCCCCCCCCTCCCCCACCGACCACTGGTCGCCAACCCACACACGCACACGCACAATGTGGTACCCCCATGGAACAATATTAGGTTATTTATTTGTTTCTTTTATACATAAATGATTTACCAAAATATACCATTTTACAGTTGTGTGCTTAGTACCCTGGCCTTTGTGTTGAAAGTGAGGCTGGAGTTGACTTTGTTTTGATACAAACCTTCCTGCTTTTCATTTGTAAATCATGTTAGTTAGCATAAGAACAACATGATTTACATATGAAAAGAAGAAAGGTTTCTATCAAGACAACGTCAACTCCAGCCTCATTTCCACACAAAGACCAGGTTACTAAGTAGAAACTGTAAAATGGTCTGTTCCCAGGCTAGAATGTATGCAGATGATAGTGACTTTAAACAAATATCCTTACATTCGTAATATAGATTTGGGGAGTGAAAAATGTTAGAGCCTGATAAAGATTATGCCTTACGTTTTTTGCAATATAGGGGGTGGGGGTGGAATCAATCCTCTTTATGTGTGTCACTCTGTATACGATGCCACACAAGAGAATGTACCACTGCCTGTTCTTCGCCACCTTTGCCAAGTCCAACCATGTCTCATTTATGGAGTCAAGAGAAAAATTATACATAGAATGTCCGTGTATCAACGTAATAATAATGGTACATTTATGGCTTTCATCATTTTTAGTGATGCTGCACACTAGATAATGAAAGATAACTTTCTGAAAAATGAGTGCAAATGAGGAATTTATATGATTATTAATATATATTTTTAAATGTATGACGATTTTCATTGCACAATTTCTTTGCTGCTAATTTTAAAATGAATCTTTTTTTAAAAATGTGGTTGTTGTTCATCGTGGTGTGTAAGATAGGTAAACGCTTTTTTCGTTTGTCTCACGATGGAGTCACTTTAAGATGTTGACTCCAAAAGTCTCTTGACTCTTAAAGTGACTCCATCGTGAGACAAACGAAAAAAGCGTTTACCTAATCTTTTTTTAGCTTGCGAAATGGCATCACTACGATGATGTTTGATTGCATGGTTACAAATTTTCCTTATCTGCTGGTGTGCACACAGGGGACCCAGGCTCACAAGAATCCTCAATGACAAAAATATGATGCAGTTTAGAAGCCATAAAGCCACCAAGAAACAACAGACATCATTTAATGAGATATGAACACTTAAATGGCTGTTTACATGTATTTATAATTTTGATATTTTATCAAACTCACGATAAAATACAATACAAATCCTTATATTTTTGTCGTTGAGGATTCCTGTTGTGAGCCTGGGCACCCTGTGGGACTGCTAAAAGTAATTACAGCCACATTTAAATTATAATGAATTTATGGCTCTTTCAGTCCACATTTTGAATGGATATCCAGGTCTTGGAATCTTGTTTTTTTTTTTTTGTAAAGTAAAGCTATTTCAGCAGCTCAGTATGGATCTCACAATTTAACCTCTTATCCCCCTAAGAGTGTGCCATTGAAATGGCACTCTTCCATTGCTTCTCCAAAATCTGAACAGTGCCATTAATGGCACTGTTGTAGTTGCTAATTGTTTCAACCAATCAAAAGCATTGTTATTGTGATCAATTGATTGCTAACTAAAAGTCCCTTAGTCAAGAAGTCTTGGGCTAGCAGAAAAAATACTGGCCGTGCCATCTCAAAAATTCTCGATTTTACCATTTGTCGCCTCTTCGTGTAAGTGGAAAAATATCTGTTTAGTTAATAATTTTGTTTTTTATGTTATATGAATCTGCAGATAATCAGCATAATTTTCATAGGAGTGGGATCTTGGGCCCACGATGAGAAGAAAAAGTACAATGATTTTGAGAGTCTGGCCTTTGACCCTGCTATTCTGATTATTGTCATGGGTTGTTTTATGTTTGTGATTACATTCTGTGGATGTATTGGAGCTCTCAGGGAAAACAAGCTTTTACTACAAATAGTGAGTGAAACGTTTTAAATTAATATTATAATATAACTTTATGGCCCCGCTGACGCAATCCTACAGAAAATAGAATCACAAGGTGACGTGAGCCAGTCCAGAAAATGTCGTCCGGCCCAGCTCGAGTTCAAGCGACCTCGCACTGCATGACTATTCTTGTACTTTCTAGTCATATTATAAAATACTGAGTTAGATCGGGCCAGACGGGAAAATATTTGGCTTGAGGTCATGGCGTACGGACCGAGTACAGCGAGGTCCGTGCACCTTCCCACTTAATTAGTCAATAAGTGCATAGTATGCAACAGAAATACCATGTTTTACAGCCATGCTTCGTCACACGTGACCAGTATTTTTGAAAATTTGAATGGAGTTTTCAAGTGTATGCGTCTGTTTTGTAAATTCCTTCCGAGATTCGGAATTCCCGTAATTTGTAATCCTGTGAGAATTTTACCGCATTTTCGGAAACAAAGAGCAACAAAAGATTTGAAATGCTACATATCCGAACGATATTAGGTTTTTATGCGTGTAGCAAAGTTATTTTTCCACCAACTCGTGACTTTCAAAGTGTTTTCCAGAGAGGTCTCCAAGGTTTCATTCAAATCTCGGACGTTACAAAGAAATATTCAAATGTTCATTTCAGTCTTGTGGATTACTGGTCACACGCACGGAGCATGACTATAACGCCTTTCGCGGTGTCGCCTTACCCGTAAGTGGCCAAAGGCAACTATAATTCCCATTGGGAAATAAAATATTTAGCCACGGAGAGAATGAAATTTGAGGACACTTGGCTGTGGAAGGGGTAATAGAGCTATGATAATACAAAGGGAAGTTTGAGGGGAAAAGAAAAGCTGTTCGTTTAATTCCTCCCTTCAATCTTTCACATAAAAAAAACCATTAAACACACAAGAGTGCAAAGCAATGTTTTTTTAGGGCAAGATGGAAGTGATCATGTCACAAGCATGGGGATAAAGAGAAAGAAAAAATCTGAGTCCCGACAGTGATATCCAACCCATCAGACAGTATTGAGTTTCATTCACATCAGGGACTCAGATCAGATTTTTTTCATGACATACCCTTTCCAGGCTTTCCGTGCTTTTCCACGCTTTTGTTGCATGGGATGTCATCACTTTCATCATGTTATGTTGACATTGTTCTTCTTAATCAGTTGTTTGCTTTTGTTTTTTCTTAGTTTATGGGAACTTTGATCATAATCTTCATTTTGGAACTTATCACAGGATTTGTCGCATTCTTTTTTGTTGACCAGGTAAAAAAAGTTGATTACACTGTATCATCCACATTTTCACAGCTTCCATAGAAAACTTGGTTATTTACCAGTGATGATAATAATAATAACACATTTCTCAGCGATTCAAAGGTGCTAAGTAGTATTTTTTTCGACAAAATAATAATCATGTGTACGGTCGCTGTCAGTGCAATTTTGCAAATGCTGCTTGAATATTCAAACTGGCAATAGTGAATTAAGCAAGTGAACTGTGACAACAACAACAACTTTATTTCTACCCATACAATCAAAAGAAAGAAATTTACATGAAATGAAACTACTACACACTATAAATATTAAGTAAAATAATGTATTTTTACTGGCAAGTAAAAAGGTAAGGGTAAGTCTTCACAAGCCTAACGGCTCACATCTGCCAGAGCGTAACCCAGTTTCTGTAGCATAAAGCAACTGAGAGTATTACTACTCCCCCCTGGAGGGGATGTTAGTCCATCACAAGGTTACCCCCCAGTATTATGTCTGCGGTACACATTTAAACACCTGGGTGGAGAGAGATAATGTGGAGCAAAGTTTCTTGTCTAAGAAAACAACACGGCGGCAGAGACCAGGCTCAAACCACCAACCTTCAGGTTGAAAATCCAATGCTCTAATTAGACCACTGCGTGTCCACAATAGTGACCGCACCCATGTGATTTGCAGAGCTGTGGTGGTGTAGTGCCTTGGGTTTCAGATCTGATCATGTGGTCGGTGGTTCAAGGCCTGGTCTCTGTTGTCGTGTTGTTCACAGCCTTGGACAGTTCAAGAAACTTGGCTTCACATTGTCTCTCTCCACCCAGGTGTATAAATGGATACCAGTGACATAATGCTGTTGGTAACCCTGTGATGGACTAGCATCCCATCCAGGGGGGAATAGTAATACTCTTAGGTGTTTCATACTACAGAAACCAGGATAAGCCAAATGGGTTGCCTGTGGCTTATATGTTCCTTTACACCTTACGATCTTTATGTGGCAGTCCCCCCCTCCCCCCAGGGGGGAGATTAACTCATAAACCACCAAAATCAGAAGTGAATGCCTCATCTGCAGACCCGCAACAAAGTGAGGGAAGCAACACACAAGGTGATCAAACAGTACAGAGATGATCCTGATCTTCAAAATGCGATAGATGGAATACAGACAGGCTTGAAATGCTGTGGGGGATACTCTTACCATGACTGGGAGCTTAATGACCATTTCAACTGCTCAGTTAAAACAGTGCACGCATGTGGAGTGCCCTTCTCTTGTTGCCGGGAGGTAATTGTTCGTGTGTATCATTTGTGCTAGCCCTAAGTTTTTACTTCAAAAAATGCATACAAGCCCCAAAATGGGAAAACTCACAAAATGTTTTTGTAAATTTTACAAATCAACTGCTACATTACCTTTCGAAAGTACTGTTCATTAGCTGTCATTTGAACAGTCTCATGGTAGGATTTTATCCACAGACTCAACAGTTACAACCATCTTTAATAACATAATGAACAGCACCACAGGAAAGTATTGCTCAACAATTTCATTTGAATGGTCACACTTTAGGATTTCATCCACAGACGCAAAAGATAGAACCACCTTGTACAGTATAATAAACAGTACCACAGGAAAGTACTGCTCAGTAGCTTTCATTTGAATGGTCACACTTTAGGATTTCAACCATAGGCTCAAAATTAAAGGGGCAGTATCACGAGGTTCCACGCGCGGCACTGTTCACTATTCTAGCACCGGAATTTTGGACATATCACTGTTAAAAGTGATTTTTTTCTTTCTTCCGGCAATCAAAACGGATTTTTTTATTCAACAAATACCTCCACTTCTCGATGACCTTTTTGAATTTGTGGAATCAAACTTGAAAACGTGGGCCGACGTTTTCAAGTTTCAACCTCGTGATACTGTCCCTTTAAAGTTAGAACCACCTTGTACAGCATAAGAAACAGTACCACAGAAAAGTACTGTTCAATAGCTTTCATTTGAATGGTCACACTTCCGGATTTCTTCCACAGACTCAAAAGTTAGAACCACCTTGTACAGCATAATAAACAGCACCACAGAAAAGTACTGTTCAATAGCTTTCATTTGAATGGTCACACTTCAGGATTTCGACCATAGACTAGAAATTGAAGTTCAAACCACCTTGTGCAGCATTATAAACAGCGCCACAGGAAAGCACTGCTCAATAGCTTTCATTTGAGTGATCACACATCAGGATTTCAACCATAGACTTGAAATTAAAGTTTTCACCACCTTGTACATCATAACAAACAGCACCACAGGAATGTACTATTCAATAGCCTCAGTAGCTGTCCATTTGAATGGTCACATTCTAGGATTTACCGGACAGATAAGTACTGCCCGGTAGCTTTCATTTGATTGGTCACACTTCCGGATTTTATCCACAGACTCAAACATCAAGTTGGAACCTTATTAAATACTTTTCATGGTTTAACAGTGAGAGTAAAAGAGTTCATCAGCAATTTAGGAAAAAGTCCCAAAAATGTCTCATAGTAACACTAATTACTACTAAGGTCGTGTTCTATTGGGATCAACCATTTTCGGTTGGTTGGGTTGGATTTTTTTCGTGTTCTATTTGGAAAAAACCGTTTTCGGTTGGTTTGGTTGATCAACCATTTCAACCAGCTCTGAACCTGGTTGAAACCGAAAAAACCGAAAATGGTTGAAATGTGTTCTATTGGGACACCTCAACCAAATTAACCAAAACCGGTTTAGGTTGAAACGGTTGTTCCCAATAGAACACGACCTTAAATGTACAGGAGGTTTAATGAATTGTCTTGAATATTCTTGACGATTTGCATCGTCTGGCTTGATTAATGTTAGTTAATAATTATTGTCTTTGAAAAGCCCCGTTGGGAAGTCAATAAAGTATGTATGTAGAGTAGACTACAAAAAAAAGATACTTGTTCCTTCGTTTCCCTAACATGACCCTAACACTGATTTTGTTTGTTGGACAGGATCAAATTAACACACAATGTGGATTTTCAGTAAGAAAAGAAAAACTTGTAAGTAACTTTTAATTTTTGATGTCTAAGGCTATCCCGTTTTGTGAACTGTCATTGATGTTTCAAGATTTGAATCAGTTGTGTAGGTGAAAAAAAAAAGGGAAAAAAAATAAAGGTTGACATTCTTTCCAGTGCGTGGGAGTTTTCACCAATTATTGCTCCAGGATATAAGATAAATATAAATATCAGCTTTCATTTATTTTATTTTTTTAATAGAAAACGGAAGGCAATAAACCAAAAATTGGAATGTCCTTACATACTACCAAAAGCTTCCAATATATACTGATTTGGTGGGATGCGAGATATTATGAATTTTAATAAAACGATGCAGGATGACAGCACCGTGAAGGGAAGTGGAATGTCATATTTTTTGTAAGCAGAAAGGAGGATATCAGGAGGCGGGATGAAAAACAAAAGGATAAGAAAGATGGTATTCTGACTGGCATGGTATTAGACAGTGGGATGAGATGAGTATGATATGGTGGAATGAGTATGGGATGGTATGAGACGGTGGGATGGCGGGAATTTGAGATTGAAAACGTCCGTTTCAGTTGAAGTCTTTGGCAATTTGTCTTTTGTTAAACGATCTCAAGTTACTGAATGTTGTTTTTTGTGTAGCGTTAACATGCGTGTATCCAAACGTTTCTTTGTGGAGTTCTGAATTCAAGACATTTTTTTGTATTTTGTGTGAAGGAAACAGAAACTGACTCTGTGATATACACGCAGGGGTGTATTGATAGCCTGACAAATTGGATTAACGACAATCTTCATATTGTTGGTGGTCTTGCGTTCGGTTTCGCTGTTATCCAGGTGTGTATTTTAGCGTTTCAAGGTGCACTGAGGGTCAGCTACCCTGAAAGCAGGGTATAGCTTTTCGGGTTTTTTTTATTGGGGACTCTGATGTAAGGATCAGCGTCCTCTAAAAATGTTTTTGAGTGAAAACGAATTGCGTGTTGACGGCTTATAAACGGTTTAAATGTAACAATAAAAAAACATCTCTGTTAGAGCAGTTTTCAATTGAGTGTCGAAAGTAATTACACAGTTGCTTTGGTTTTGCATTGCTTCGCTTTGTGATTGGCTAAAAAATCTCGCGCCACTTTCTCGACCAATCAGAAGTAAAACCAAAACCAATCGTGACTTGCTCGCACGCGTTTCAGTCCCGCGCTTGGCGCCGCCGACATGTAATTGCTTCGAGCTCTGATTGGTTCATTGGATTGTTTACGACTGATGTGATTGGTCAGAGTAATTACTTTGGTTTTGGTTTTACGACACTCAATTGAAAACTGCTCTATGGAAACAAGTACAATTAAGCTTAAAAGCAATTCTGGCAAATCACAAACGGAAGACAGTTAACCAATCACAACTTGAAGCAAAGACATTAAACCGACACTTGCGCGGCAAAATGCGCGTAAGCGAGGTAACGATTGATTTCTGTTTGTTCCTGATTGCTGGGAAAATGGCAGACCAGCTGATTGTTAAAGCACGTTTTGCAAGACGGTTTTTTTACCCGGACGCGCGCACGTGTCGGGAAGCCCGTAAAAAATTTTCATTATCCCGAATATACTTTTTGCTTTGTCACTGTAATTCTATCTGTTACCATCATATTTTGTCATTCCCAGTAGAAGCTAATAGAATGTGCGAGCTCTTATATACAACAAATATAAATTGTAGATAGTTATTTCCCTTGAGAGACGACAGAGGAAATGTCGCTAACTGAACATAAACTGGTGAAGGATGACCAGTTAGTTATCTATAATAATAATAATAATAATAATAATAATAATAATAATAATAATAATAACAATAATAAATAATGATAATAATAAAACTTTATTAACGTGTCAATAAAAAAAACCCTCAGCTAATAGGGGACACCTAACTAAAACATAAAAAGAATTAAATTGACCTAATCTATATAAAAACATAACTAAAAAATCTCAAACTGTACATGTATAAAAGTTTAAGATATATAAATATCTATAAAAAAAAACAATCTAGGAATTGCATAGATAGCAGCCTGTACAATCATCTTTTAAGATGCTTGATAAGTCACGCTTTCTTACTTGCGATTTAAAGGTATTAAGATTGCTTGCAAGTCTCTCCTTTCTGGATAGAGTGTGACCGAGGCTTACTAACTCGACTGTAACTACCCTGCCACTTTGTCTTCTTTTCTCCTTTAGTTGCTTGGCATTCTTGGCGCTTTTAACATGATCCGGGACATCGACCTAATTTTGAAGTCACAGGACACGGACACCGGAATAAACTACATTCTGTAAAACAAACCACAGGATACCAGGCTTACAAAATGGCTGAATCAATGTCAATGCTGTTTTGTTTCAAGCCACCATCCTAACTCCGTTTCGGGCTTTGTTTGCAGTTAGCGTCTCAAGGCTAAAGAAACCCTCTCACGGTCTGTCTTCAAACATGTTCTACTTACAGTTGCAGAAAATGGAGCGACTGCCAGAGAGGACAGTCGTACTATCCAATCAGGACACAACACGAGCACTCTCCGAAAATCACGACGTCATTGTGCTCCGGCGAACTGCAGCGCAGTTCATTCAAAACTTCAAGAATCTATCTCAAGGCTCCTGATGAAATCACGAGCGCGAACAAAAGTCAAATGTTTATCACGGGAATTTTTAGTTGCGCGCAAACGATCGGATTCAAGTACTGTTTTCTACGTCTGTGACGTTTTGTAATAAAATGTATAGTAAATCTTACATCTGTACAGTTATTTTGTGAACTTTTTTAAAAGACAAACCCGAGCTGGTTTGCGCGTTTGAATTATTCTCTGCATACCTGTTCCAGTGCAATATACCATTCCCCAGCTTTGTTTTCTTGAACCAGCAAGACCGAGAGAAGAGAAGAATGTTGTCGAAAATACCATTGGTATTGGTATTCCATCCATCTCCTTATTACTTGGGCGTAGCGACCAAGTATTAAAATGCAGTTTGGTCGTCCACAAATGTGCAGTATTGCGCAACTCTGGGGATGGCGGGATTGTTCAAACCTTCACCGCGATCACACGTCCGAGGCGTTTTTCGTTTTATTTGGTGGGATTCATTTAGTATTACGTGGAAACGTGGGCAAAGATGTATAAAATAATTAGTTTATGTAACTATCTTTTCATCTTTCCGGCTCAAAATAACGAGCTTTTTTCGATCGTTGAAAACTGATCAAAACGCTTCGTGCCGGAGCAAATTTGTGTTGGCAAATGGCGCCGACAGTTCTGCGGTTCATAGTTTTCAAACGCTTAGAACTTTTTTAGTAAACTTTCAAAACGTTTAGTGAGTTGACAGTGTATTGTTAATATATGAAACTTTTAATAAACAGTAAAAATGACAACCTTAACTTTGAAGTACTTTGATTAACGTTTGCAAATTTCTCTCGTTTGACCGCAGTGGAGTACACCTGTTTGTTGATGCGAGGCGAACGTCACAAAGTGCGAGTTGTGTTTTCTCTGTTGCATCTAACAGTTTCATATTCAATATGCGTAAGGAAATTACTCAAGAAGACACTGCGAAAGTATTTGGCACTCGCGATTTAATTCTACGATACCTTCATGACGGAAACCCGCTAAAACATGTTTAAACGAACATGAAGAAGATAATTTAGACGAATACATACATAGCGCTTATTTAATAAGAAGTGAACAGTGGACAGCGAAGGAAGAAATATAAGCGGGGTAGGAATCCCAATTAATTTCACTTCTTTCGGTTGTTTGCTTTTCATTAATTTTGATTTCGTGAAGTTGAAGGAACAGAACAGCCAACTGAAACTTTGGGTGCAAAAATTCACCGCCGAGAGAAGATGTAAACAATGCACGCGGTGTCTTGCGAGACGTTTCTTGCGAGTTTTGCTTCCGCTAGCTAGTTAGTTTCTCGGGCGAAAATAACCTTAAAGCGATCACTTTTTCATTTAATTTTCTTTTCTGTGTTTCGGATACAGAGGAATAAAAACTGGATATATTTTCGTGTGTCTGATTGCGAGATGTTTTATGAAACAGCTGCGTTATGCGTTACTGGAAAGGTTTCAAATTACTTTCACATTATGCAAATTGCAACATTTTTACCTCAACTGAAAAAATATATTTCAAAGGGCTAAATTTGTTTCTCTCCTCCTAAATTATCACTGCTGTCGTTAACTTTGATTAAATTTATGTTTCATTCAAACTTTATTACAATAACGGCGGGAATACTTCCAGCAAAACTTTCAATTGGAAAAGTTGTTTAGACCTCGGGCCGGACCAGGCAATTACATCATGGCTTCGAAAAGCCACTTTGCGGCTACATTTGCATTCACTTCAAAAGTGTCGGAAACACAGACCAGCTAGTTACAAGATTTAGCTAAAACCAATAACAACCATCGGGAATCTCTGACATACGGCCTTTATTTTTTCAACGGTAAGTACAAAGTAGGCATCGATTTGTATTTTTCAGTATGTACGGCGTCTTTTGACACAGTGGACACGCTACTTTAATAATTTGCGTGCGATCTCGCACGCTAAGTGTACTGTGTCTTCTTGTTTTAGACGGTTAACGCGCTTCTTTGTTAGACTGCTCACACTATCCGAATACTCCCTATCATCAAACCGTGAAATAACGTGCATGCAGATTCCCAAGACAATTATTCTCCAATATGCCAAATACAACGACGCCCAAGTATACGCTCCCACAGCGTCTTGTTTCATATATAATGGAAAATTGTGCTTTGTCTTGTGCAAGCACGCACACCTGCAAAGCACAGGAAAATATGCAACCGGTTCAAAGTGTGGAAGAAATGCAACCGATGCCTGGCGCGATTAAAACTGTAAATATTTCTCATTAGTTTCTACAACTTTCTTTTGTTCCATCCACCAGCATGGCCGCTGTGCTTTTGTCTTTTAAATCCTCAGGGAATGGTTGCAAACCACCTATAGCTGAATGATTGAAAAGGTAGAGCCTACCCTCTCTAGCTCAGGAGGTCGGACACCTTATTGAGAATTATATAACGTAATGTCGACACTTTGAATTTTAGGTAATACGTTCATGATAACCGTCACGAATATAGCATCTCCAACGTTTAAGTCTATAAGAATCACATACTAAACTTTCTAAGCTATCCGTTCTACAAGAACTACTGAACTACAAGAACTACCGAACTACAAGAACTACCGAACTACAAGAACTACAAGAACTACAAGAACTACAAGAACTACCGAACTACAAGAACTACCGAACTACAAGAACTACAAGAACTACAAGAACTACAAGAACTACTGAACTACAAGAACTACCGAACTACAAGAACTACAATAACTACCGGAACTACAAGAACTACAAGAACTACCGAACTACAAGAACTACCGAACTACAATAACTACCGAACTACAGAACTACAAGAACTACAAGAACTACCGAACTACAAGAACTATAAGAACTACAGAACTACAAGAACTACAAGAACTACAAGAACTACAAGAACTACAGGAACTACAGAACTACCAAAACTACAGAACTACAGGAACTACAGAACTTCATGAACTACAGAACTACAAGAACTACCAGAACTACAGAAACTACAAGAACTAAGAGAACAACGGGATCCACCAGAACGGATAGCTTAGAAAGTTTAGTATGTGATTCTTATAGACTTAAACGTTGGAGATGCTATATTCGTGACGGTTATCATGAACGTATTACCGAATTTTATTTTCAATGAATTTTGAAGCGTAAAAAAGAAAATCTAAAAACCCCACTCAGGATTGAACCTGTGACCTCGGCTAGGCTTACATAGCCTACCGTACCACTGTACCACCTAGCTTCTCGGCTTGTTAAGGCCTAAATTTAACTGTATAAATTACTAACCCCAACCTCAACTGAAAGCTGACCAGTTACTCCGTTATATATCCTCATTAGGGTGTCCGACCTCCTTCTGAGCTATAGCATTTAGACTCTACCGATTGAGAACCTCGTCGCCAAGGTGTTCAAAATGGAGACGTAGAAACCCCTGGTAAAGGCAACCTCGTTTCCAGGGTCTGTCATCTTCCCGCCCCAGGATCTCTCTTCTCTCGCTCCAGGGGGCGGGAAGATGAGAGACCCCTGGAACCAAGGTTGTGGTGACCTGAATCGCAGAGTATGATGTCGCGTGAAACATGATAAAATGTTGTCTTCAGAGGTGAGTTTCAGCAATTGGCATCCATATTTGTTCCGTGTATTCAAGAATCATGGGGTATTTTGTCACCTAACACGAAGGATATGAACAATTCTTCGGTTTTTTGCGGCGCCATTTTTAGGAAGAGGAAGCACTAGGGACGAAGCAGCTGCCTTTCATCGCTAACGGCCTTCAATTAGATGCCGTGTTCACGGGTTGTAAGGAGACAACTGAACAATCGGAGAAAGAAATAAGTCTTTATTTCAACATAACACCGGAAACAATTAAAACAAATAACCTTTAACAACTAAGGTGGATTTTTTTACGACCTTAAGCTGCTATAACACGGAATTGTTCTTCGTGCCAATTGTCTCGCCCAAAAAAAAATTGTTGCAAATTGCACGTACAACATTACAAGTTACAATTGTCATGCAACTTGCCTCGCGAAAAAAATGCGTAAGTTTAAAAATGACCCCAGGGCTGTGGTTTATTGACTTAAATGAAGAGTGTGGCGAAACAAGTTGTAAGAGCCATGTTACACGTCAATTTGTTGCGCAACTTGAAGAAATTTGTTGATAAAAGTAGAAAGCAATTTACTTTTCGCGCAACTTAAAAAAAAACTTAGTTGCACGAGGGGGTGTTCACACGTAAAAATCGTGCGTGCAACTTGCAACATTTTTTTTATAGAAAAGTGGCATGAAAAATTGTTACGTGTAACAGCACCCTTAAGAATAGAAACTGATCTGCTAACTGTAGCTTGTTCCAAAATGGACTGGAAATTAATCTGAGAAAACTGGGAACCAATCCAAGAATTGAGTTTTTGTACGGCACGGGGATTCAATTTCATCGTATAGCTTTAGCTTCTTCGTAACTTTTAGTGCACACGATTTTCATAAGTTATAAAAAAGAAAAAAAACAAGGGCACATTCAAAACAAAGCGCGACCATTAACAACAAATTATAGATAGACTACAACCATAATTCAAACTTAGTTCCATTCCTTTACAACTTGCTTACGAGGTAGGGACTGGGGCAACATTTAGGTGTGATTACTTGGACAGTTGTCATGCACACGAGTTGCTAAGCAACAAGAGGTATCCTTTCAAAAAACAACTTTCGGAGTAAACGCAAACTCTTACGAGTGCGAATATGATGTTAATCGTTTGGTCTGTTTGAATTAATAAATAAATTTAAATAAATAACCTACATGAATAACACAATATTACAAAACATATACACCTAATCGCAGGAAAGTCGGCAAAGAAACGTGACAAAAAAAAAAACACAAGACAAATGAATCCTTATATTAAAATTTCAGATCTATTTCATTATAAAATATTTTCACAGCTTGATTTTGGGTATACTGTGCTAGAATAATGAGTCATTTATCTGTGAACACAAAAAGTTTTTTCCGCTTCCCAGAAAATGAGGCGTATATTTAAATTGCAAAAATTTGATTATCACGTATTACCTAATAAAAAAGGAACAAACAAACATCAATTGAAGACAATAATTTTGTGTGGGAATTGAAATAACTGAATTATTTTACTATCTAGCCTACAAAAAAAACATGGTTAATTTTGCACGAGTTATTTTCTAAACGGAATCGGAAGTTCGTAGAAGTTTAAGAAACTCGAAAAATTCGCCCACGGTTCGTGTTCCCACAAGAGCTTCCTGTTTTACTAAACTTTTACTAGTTTTTCCATAACTCTAAGGAATTACACAAAAAGTGTTTCCAATTTCTTAAATATAAACATTCAAACAATTTCATTATTTCGGCTTCTTCCTCGCCGTTTCTACTGTTCGCAAGTGCAATATAAATTACACAATTGCTTGTATAATTCTGAACGAGATACGTGAATTAATAATTCTATGAGAAATTAACCTCGTAATAATTATTATTTAAGTGTCTCCCGCCGATCCATGGAACACTATGAAAGGTGCACAGGACAATGTGAAATAATGTGGCCATACATCTTAAAGAGGTAGGTATTTTTATATTTGATTACGTTTATCTACTTGCCTGAACAAATTCCAAAAACTAAATTAAATCCTAGCTAATTTACAGTGAGCAGTTTGCACCATCAGTGGTTCTGTTAATTTGACTACAACTTCTGGAAAATCGAAGTTTGAGTGAGAAAAAGAAACAACATATTCAAGTGTTTGCAGTCAAATGAGGCCGTGGTGCATTTTTACATTATTCTTTCGTCTTCGTCGCAATTCACAAACTACTTATTGCATAACCTAAGCGCAGTCATCTCTGAAGGAATGAAATGTAACACTTCTGCGTGCAGTGCATCCTTGCGATAAACACAGCTACAATAAAACACCCTACACCCTAACACCACGATTCAAAAATTATTCTTCGACAGTCAGGTTTACAAGTCATAAAAATAAACTGATCAACAAGGAGAAAATAACACCGTATTTCCTCGTATAACACGGAGCATTCACTGGAATGACAGCCATCCCAGGATTAACCTTCACTGTACTATCCGGCTTTTGACTCACCCTTCAACTAACCTTGAATAATCACTCCTTTTAGAGCAGATTAAAAAAACAATTATTGTCACCCGGTTATTGTTCGAGGTTAGCCAATAACGCAGGACAAAAGCGTTGCGTGACAGCTCGATAACGCCTTTGAATAACGGTACTGATGTTCAGGTATAATAAATTAGTTCTGCGCCTGATATATTTTAGCCTGGTATTGTCGAGGAGCGCCTCCATTTCTCTGCCACTCAACTTCAAAATCAGACATGGTGATCTCGGCCCCTTGTCGCATAGTAAGTCTTGTCTCATCCAAACTTAACTCACACATGTCCAGATCATCTTCTCCTGCCACCAACAGCAAGGCTGGCCGACCAGGGTGCAGCTCCATTTGACGCGCAATCCACTGACCATCGAAGTGTGCATACCTGAAACATACAACACATGCGGTTTAAACACCAATCCCGCAAAGTACAGAATTTCTCACGATAGCGATCTCAACCCAAACCCTTTTATTTTTCCTCCCCTTTATCATCGGTCATTAGAAGCGCGAAAGTGTACAACGTTAGGGCATACCTCAACGTAAATAAGTTCATTGAAAACCATGAAAAAACATTGCAAATCATGTTTCTATATTTTCTTGTTAGCTATGAACTTGGGTTCTACGTTGCGGGGATTTTGCGTTTATTTTATTCAAGCTGTGCTTAATCGGAACCCCACGCTCATACAAATAAATCCATTCTCACACCAAGAAAGCAATTTTAAGTGAATTCTCAAAGAGTGGGCAAAGTATAATATATTTTTAATGATTTTTTTGTTTCAAGATACAAAGCTAGAATTTTATAGGCGCCGCAGTTGAAAAAGCAACCTGAAAAAAATTCAGGCTTGAACGGGATTCGAACCCATGACCTTGATACCAGTGCAATTCTCTATCCACTGAGCTATCAAGCCACTGAGATATCAAGCCACATGATAGTGAAATATATGAATATGAATATGAATATGAATATGAATATACCTAATGCAATAAAGGCTGCTTTGGTCATTGGTAATTGGGCATTGGGAAGCTATTGTTTGGCGGTCACTCAAGCAAAGCATTCCATTGTTTTCCGTATGCCTAAATGCCAATACCCAATTACCAATGACCAATTGCCAAAGCAACCTTTATTGAATTAGGTATACAGCTATTTCAATTAACGTTGTCGGATGAAAGCTTAAAGCCAAGACCGCAAGGTAGTATGGGTTAGGGTTAATAGCCATTGCATCAAAATCCCATACTACCTTGCGGTCTTGGCTTTTCGCCTTTTTCATCCGACAACGTTAATTGAAATAGCTGCATATGAAAATCATATATGTGTGAACTGCGGATAAAACGAGTGAAACTTGTGATTCTCGCAGTGTGCTATCAACTTAAGAAGTTGAAAAAGCAACCTGAAAAAAATTCAGGCTTGAACGGGATTCGAACCCATGATGAAGAAGCAGACTTACCACCAGCCCTGCTTCTTGAACTCGCTATCTCGGTACTGATTTGAGCGCCGCATGAACGGCACACGAAAGAACCTCTGTGGCCTCCGTGGTGGGAGGGATGGGGGAGCAGCCTGGTCAGACCGACTGGGTCGGGGAGGGAGGGGCGGAGCTTGTTCAGCTGCGAGAAAAGACAAAAGTCAGTGAGATAAATTCTTAATTTCTCCTTATCCTACAACAAGCATCTGCCTGTACTATATGCGGGTGACATTTTACCACTGGCGGAGATTGAGGGTCGCACACCTTATTGAGACTTAATAAATTTTTAAGTGTAAAAAAGAAAATCTAAAATCACCACTCAGGATTGAACCTGTGACCTCAGCTAGGCTTAGGCTTACATAGCCTACCGTACCACTGTACCACCTAGCTTCTCGGGTTGCTTAGGCCTAATCGTTAACTATATAAACTGTTTCCCCTAACCTCAACTGAAAGCTAACCAGTTGCTCCGTTATATAAGTCTCAATAAGGTGTCCACCCCCAATCTACGCCCGGGCGTTAATTTTTTCCACTATATGCTTGAACAACGAGTTGTACCCAGCCTTCGGGATTCGGGTTCTAATTGTGTCTCCTGTACAAAATGGTTCTAACTTCTGAGTCTATGAATGACATCCTAGAGTGTCACAATTCACGTGAAAGCTACTGAGCAGTACTTTCCTGTGGTGTTGTTTAATTTGCCGTTCAAGGTGATTCTAACTTCCGAGTCTGTGAAATGACATTCTTTTGTGTGACCATTCATAAGAAAGCTACTGAGCATACTTTCCTGTGGTGTTGTTTAATTTGCTGTTCAAGGTGATTCTAACTTCCGAGTCTGCGAATGAAATCCTAAAGTGTGACCATTCAAATGAAAGCTATTGAGCAGTACTTTCCTGTGGTGTGATTTAATTAGCTGTACAAGGTGATTCTAACTTTCGAGTCTGCGAATGAAATCCTTAAGTGTGACCATTCAAATGAAAGCTATTGAGCAGTACTTTCCTGTGGTGCGTTTATTATGCTGTACAAGGTGATTCTAACTTTTGTGTCTGTGGGTGAAATCCTAAAGTGTGACTATTCAAATGAAAGCTATTGAGCAGTACTTTCCTGTGGTGTCATTTAATTAGCTGTACAAGGTGATTCTAACTTTCGAGTCTGCGAATGAAATCCTTAAGTGTGACCGTTCAAATGAAAATTCACTTTCTGGCATGTTGTTCATTCTTTAATAATTTCCCGACCCTTAGCAGGTAATTGCTTAACTGACCTGCTTGCATGATGTCCTGAGGGGCCCTCTGAGGAGCTCCTTGTGGGTCTGGTTTTTGGGCCTTGTTGTGTTTCTTCCACTGGTGATAAACTTTCAGTCGGCGATGGAACTCCTGCCTGCAGGCTTCTAACAACTCAATATCTGCAATGACCACGAATAAGATTAGTGAGCGCACAAGCTGGATGGGCTAAAGGATATCTAAATTAATTAATCAAGACATTCTATACATGAAGCGTTATATATCCAATCCCCATTTCCATTTCCTTTACTACATTCTTTATGTTAGAAAATACTTTTTATTAGCAGCCCACAGCATATCCGTTTCTGAGAACTGAAGACATTACTTGTAATGGTGTCTAGACAGTTGCTTATCTAAATCATCATTCATCACGTTATCCGACATTATCCAACTCTGTGTGAAAATCGAGCACGTTTCTGGTGTGTTTGTTACATTAAGCGAATGATACACAGTTCAACATCATGCAACATTTGTTGAGCAACAATTGTTGCACTATGTTGCAACTTGTTGAATGAGTGACAAACACATTCAACATTTTAAAATAGGTAGTCAAGGACTACATGTAGCTACTTCTGTAGGATGGAAATGAAAAAAGAGAAATAGACAGAGGAATGCAACTTATTTTGGTCTCTCGACCAATTAAAAATAGGCCTCTGTGAAGACATGAGGTTACCGGTGGGAAATACAGAAGTGCAAAACTAATGAAAGTAGGAAAAAATCGATTGAAATGACTATCAAGCCTGTGGAACTGCTGCGTATCAATTTCACCTCACTTTAAAGTGTCTACAAAGATTGACTTCTCATCATTTTTTTTCTTTTGTTTAAATGAATCATAGAACTTATTAGTCACAAGGCAATGTTGTTGTACAATTTATGTTTTAGTGCAAATTGGTTTAACATTATACTCAGTTGTAATTAATTCCTGGTCTTTTTATTGTAAAATTGTTTGCACTGTACTGTACTGTAATGCTTATGTTTGTTATTTTTGTTGAAATTGGATTGAATTATAAAAAATATAATGTATGCAAGTATAATTATAAGAAACAAATTGTAAGTAATTATGTTATGCAAGTGATGTAGCTCTCTATTGTAAGTAATTAATGTGTTGTACAATGTAAGTTATATGTTAAATCTAAATAAGTATTCACAGTCGGTGAGGCAAGAACGAGAACGAGAACGAGACAACGCACGAGTGAGCAGCAAAGGGCTTCCTCGTGCTGAACCCTTTTCTCGCAGATTCTCTCGTCTCTCAGTCTCTTGGTATAACATTTCCTTGATCAAATATAAGGTAACACTGGAAGTGAAATGTTAACACGGAAATTTACACCATAGCTAGTGAGTGAGTGAGAATGACGTCAATGATTTATACCACAAGATGAAAAGCGAACATTTTATTTTTAACACAAGGTACAATAGTTGCTGCCTTTGGTAATAACAATTTAAAATCATCTATGGGTGTAGATCAATCTGCTAACAGCAAATGGAAGTGTATTTAACATTTGCCACAATATTACTTAACCTAAACAACTTGATCCTTTATGAAAACTAACTTAACAAAACAACTTGATCCTCTAGCTATGGATCTATGTATAGTTTTAACAGCAGCAGGTCTTAATGGGAACTGTTTTCTTACCACTTGTACAGTTCTATTCCTACCCTAATTGGTTTGACTGGTGTCCATGTGGATTCAATACCTTCGACATAAGCTTACAACTGTTTTGAGGTTTTGATAAAAAAACAAAACACAATGCGTACCAGAGGACTTACAGAAGGAAATATTTGGTTCCCCGAAGGGAGTTACTCAAATCCGCATAAGGGTTCGCCAGATGATGTACATGGACCAATTCGAGGTGTTTCGCTGCACGAATCGCTCCATCATGGCCGCCCAACGAAGTCAAACATCTCGGTTCAGCGTTGGTTTTTCTGGTGGAAATTCTGAGCAGACCGTCAAACAACCTAAAGAAGTCTTTTCTAGAAAACATCGTGCACATTGCTTGAAAGCTGTGCCTGGTTGCTGGTGCAAAATAGCAAAACTTTGTAAACAAATTCTCTTACCTGTAACTGTACATCGACCACATGAAAAGAAAGCACGTCGCTGGAACGTCTCAATCGATAAGTAGTCGATCGTTGACGAGAGCCGACGAAAATGAATCGGGTAAACGGGTAACATCGAGATTAGTCTCGGCTATCGTCGACGTGGTCGAGTTTCATCGAGTTTGGAATCGTAGTTGAAATCGTATAAAACCGATAATCCGAAATAAAACCGATATATGTTCCGAACACAATCCGAAGATTGGACCACTTACGGACTTACACACTCGATGACAAAGTAGCTAGTAGCTACAAAAACGATTGACTGACGTCGTTCAACAAGTTGCAACTTGTTGAACGGAATAGAGCCAAGTTCTATTTTCGTTCAACAACGTTCAACAACGTTCAACAACTTTCAACACGTTGAACGGCATATTTCAACATTCAACATCAAATGATACACTGTCAACATTTGTTGAACAGCGGCTGCAACATTTGTTGCTCAACAAATGTTGAACCGTGTATCATTGGCTTTAGGCTCCAGAGTACTCTGTTACGAAAATTAACCACAAGTCACAGCAGCATTACAGCGCAGTTTAACTCACCACATGACGTATTGATGGTGTCTCGCAACTCCGCATATTTCCAGGAAGTCAAATCGTGCTTCTTCTTCTCTCGTGATGGCGGCACAGCTCTTTGAGAACGAAAACAAAAACACATGGTTTACAAAGGGGGTTTGGTGCATTCATGCACAAACGAAATTTGCAATTGCCTCAAGTGGTCACATGATAGTCCGTAAGGAGCAGACAATAAATGGATTCATGTCCCACCATCTTAGACTCAAGGTCTCGCAAACCAAGTTGGTATTTTCGAAGTTGCATCCACGATACGACACGCTGCTGGGTGAGACATCAATTGCTTCATATCGACCGTTATATTTCAGATATGTTTATTGGCAAAGTCAGGCTAAAGGAGTTCTTGTTCTGACATAATTGGTCCGACATAAAGATACTATGTATCTGCGTAGCGTGATAAAACCGTTGGGGTAATGCGTCAAAAACTCAACGCACCTTTGCAGGGGAATTTGGGGGGCCTGTTGCGCTTCCGTGTCCAGAGCATCGGGGTCCTGTGCAAGTCGTAAAGCCAATTCACGGTCCCTGCGCTCCTGTTCAATCATGGCCATCCTGGAAACATACACACCACAGGTCAGATATCAATTTCTTAATTCTTTGAACAAAGGCGCAAGATAGTTCAGCTGACAGTTTGGTGCAATTAGTGTGACGGTTAAGAACAAATGATTTTGGTATTTGCTTGTACGCTATCACGCAAGGATTTCGCAGCAGCCACGCATTTCGGCAACACAACGTGTAGACACGTGACTAGAATAAAGGAATTTCGGTAGAATGGAATATGTAAAACTTTACCTTCGTTGTTCCTCCTCCCTCGCTTGTTGTTCTTCTGCAGCTCGCAAAGCCTGTACAACAGTAGAAGACAACCTTAATACAAACTACTCATCATCATCTGTCCTTATCAGCACCCTGGGACGCATAAGACCTCAATACAAACTACTGGCGAAGATTAATTGACGAGAGTTCATAACCCCAGAGAATGAAGGGAGAATGACCAATTGTAAAAGGACAAAGAACACTATTAATTTGACTTTTTACATGTCTGCCTGCCTATCTGTCTGCCTGCTTGCCTGCCCATCTGTCTGTCTGTCTGCCTGCCTGCCTGTCTGTATGTCGGTCGGTCTGTCTGTCTGTCGGTCTACCTGTCTGCCTGTCTGTCTGTCTATTTGTCTGCCTGCCTGCCTATCTATCTGCCTGATGGACCGTCCACTCACCTGTAATTTCCTGTCAGCCTCTTCTTTCTCTCTCCTTATTCTTTCCTCTTCTTCCCGCTTGCGTTGTTCTTCCTCTTCTAGTTTGCGTCTCGCCTCCATTTCCATTCGCCTGTGAAAAATAAAATAAGAAAAACGTTTACGACAAACCTGACATGAGAGTAATTTGAAATTTGAGCTTGCAAGTCGGTGTAGTTTTCCTCCCATAAAAGCTTGCAGGCAGGCTCAATACCAGGGGGAAATGAGCCATGTTTTCTCGCCAATAATAACTCAGTGACATGAACTCTCTCTAGCGATCTCGGTTAATTGGCAATCCCTGATTTTCCTTAGCGGTTTGTTAAGTCATCTTCTCTTTATCAAATTCGTTATGTAGAGCGATTGCGTGACAACAGAGACTGCGTGATAATTCACAGTGACCATTTTTACTACTCACATTCTTCTTTCTTCCTCCTCTTGTTTTCTCTTTCTCTCCTCTTCTTCTCTTTTCTTTCTCTCCAGTTCCATTTGCTCCTGAATTTTCCTCAGCCGTTCCTGTTCCTCTTCAACCTTCTGCTGTTCCACACGCTTCTCTACGTCCTTCAGCTGTTTGTTTAATTTGCCAACGAGATCAAAGTAGAGTGCATCGATAGCCTCTCGCTTCATCAATGTGTTCTACAGTCAAGAAAACAGCGTCAGTTTTGGTGGATTTACTTCATATTTGACAAAGTTATTTGTCATTTTCATATTACTTCATGTGACATGCAGTTTTATGAAATATGGGGTGAAGACACTTGGTGACGTCTGTCATGGGGTACCGTCCCAACACGGCAGTGTAAAACGTAAACATTAGCTGGGCTTGGACTTTAGAGTTCGCGTCTTATTAAAAGACTCAATGGCCGTTTTTATGCTAGAGACGTAAATATCGTCTGAGACGTTAAAGTCGTCTCGAGACGACTTTAACGTCTAGTATAAAAACGGAAAATAAGCCAGACGGAGTTAACGTCTGACGACTTTAACGTCTTATTTTAAGTGCGTCGTGCAGACGCACTTAGCAGACGACTTTAACGTCTCAGACGTTAAATAAGTCTAGTATATAAACGGGACGTCCTTAACTAGGACGAATTTAGCCCTATTTGTATATTCGCGCTCTTAAAATGTATTTGGCGACGAGTTTAGTCGTGTCCAATCACTTCCGAGAATAGCTTTTTTTAGAAAATGTTGTGTTTTTTCTGTTTGGCCGTCTACTTTAATGCGTCCCATTTTTATTCCAGACGCATATAACGTCTGAGACGTTAAATACGTCTAGACGACTTTAACGTCTCTAGCATAAAAACGGCCAATAACTCTATAAACCACAAGTACAAAAGGGAGCATGCTAAGAGACTATAGAAGTTAGCAGTTGGCCCAAGTCATTGTCTTACCTTGACGTTCGCAATAGCATCGTCAATAGCTTTTCGGAGTCCTTCGACATTTTTCGCCAGGACATTTTGATCCTTCTTCAAAACTCCCACTAAAGCGAAAAAAAAAATAGTTACAATTCATGACAAGCCTCAGTGCGCTGACAGATCGATAGTCTTGCAGTAACAACCAACCTCGAACTTCCACTGCAGGCAAAACAACTTCATGTAGTTATAATTAATGGTTTTAAAACACGCGGGCTTAACTTGAGTAACGGTACGTGAAATGTTACGAAATTTAGGCCGCTTCAGTACACGTTTTAGTTCCGGTAGTATACAATATTTATCAACCAGACCTTTACAAAACGTAGTTTTACCTAACTTTCCTAAATGAGTAAGTTGAACCTGCAGTCGTCGGATTTTGATGATTCCTTGATATCTGCAAAAAAAGGTGAATTGGTTCCATCACAATTAACAGGTCTTTTATACGATAAATGCACGGTAAAAATAAATCAACTGAGAAATAAAACGTTTATCAAAGCGACGATGGATTTCCAGTGTTTTGTTATCACGCAAAACTGAACAAATGAAAATCATGTAACATGTTACATTTGTTTACTTGTCCTTAACACTTACCGTGGTTTGTGGCGACATATGGCCAAGAACATTTTAACAGTTTTCTGGATACGAATAATGGCTTCTGCTCGGAAAGCAATCTTCTTCATCACTGAAATACGAAACCAAAAAGTAGTAATTCTATAGGCCATAAAAATTAAAAAGCCACAACAACTTTTATTTCCATGCCTTACTCAGCAATAGGTGGTTTTCACGTTACGTCACGGCGGCCATATTGGTGCACACCTACAAAAGAATTTTAATGAACTTCTTTTTGTTATGTGCACCAACATGGCCGCCATGGCCTTTGTCATTTGAGTCCCACAGGACTGAAGGTCACGTGAGTGAAAACCATCTATACACTGAACATGCAGTTAAAGAGGCTATGTCGCCATTTTTAGCGTTACTTTAAAAAGCCAAAATACATCTTTATATCAGTGAAAACCCCATAATAAGGGTGCAGTTTTGTTTAAAATTATTCTACTGATGCTCTAAGAGTACAAATAGGTGTCTTGGGCTGCAGATGGCCAGGATGGAAATGGATTGAATCTTGAAAAACTTTGGCTTAATGTTTTCACGATTATCGCTTCTGTCTTGGAAAACTCGCTAAAACTCTGATTATGATCTATTTTCTCTTCAAAAATTCACTTGATATCTTCCTCTTAGTGTTCTTCAAGCATTTTGTGTACGACAAAGGTACTTAGTTTTAATTTGGGGCAGTTTTGACCCAAAAATCTCAAACTCATCGTGACATAGCTCCTTTAAGATGGGGGAACAAAAACCACCAACAACAACAATCTTTTTATTGACTCATACTTAGAATGATTACAAGAGAAGTATTACATACACACTTGGGCCTGAGGAACTAACACTCTAAATAGCCTGCACTTGCCCCTCCAATTACCAGACACTTTCCCAAGCGATCGCAAGGCTGTCCACTTAGTAGAGCTTTGATTGTACTTGGGTGTGTGAAATAAGAATCGAACGAGGTGGGCGTCATATACCCTGCGAGCAAAGTCCCCTTCGATCTTCCTAGAAAAGTCGGGAAGAGGATTTTTCTAGGAAGGTCGAAGAGGACTGCTCGTACAGTTAGAGTCATAAGGATTAGGTTTAGGGCAAGCTTACATTTAATGACGGACAGTGTTCCCCAGATGGCTCGTCTCCAGCGTGTTCTGATCAGCCACGTGAGAACTTTAGACACGATATTCTTCAAGCTGTCCGGATCAGAATGCATGATCTCGTCAAACTCTGCAAACTTCATAGAAGAATAAAACGTTTATTACTATCATCACCAGCTTTTCCTTCAACACATTTGCATCTTCTCTTCAAAAGAAAGAAGAAGGGTAAAACAAAACAAACATCTGAATTTGGGTGCACGCTGTACAGATCAACAAATCGTTTCACCCCATGACCAATAAATAGATGCACACAAGTAATTATCAGACTGTCAACGGATCGACTTCTACTTTTTCTGTCTGTCACACCGTACAGATCGCATGATCAATTTGACAGACTATCAGTGTGTCTCTGCGTCTCTGTTGAACATAGAAAGAGTCCAACATGTCTGGCAACAGAATGATAACTGTACCTTGCCAGGGCGGAAAAAGATCTTGGAAAGACCAAACTTGTAATCTTTGTCGTCCATCCCAAGAGCGTGGAACAAAGCCTACAACAAGAAAAGTAAGAGAGTGAATTAAAAACACTCTGAAAGCAACCAAGTTTTAACACAAACACACAAATAGTAGAGTTAACCTTGCAAAACATCCTGGGATCAAGCCGTGCAAGTCGGGGAGGCAAGTAATCTTTGTACCTGAAATGAAAATGAGCAATTCGGAAACAGATCATGCCTTGTGCAACTGGGAATTCAATCAGACAATGTTACATATGCAATCGAGCTTCCTTACAGGAAATATGTCATAAGGAGTTTGCTAAAACTATGCTAAATTATAACTATGCGCCCTTGTTTTTATATAAATCTTCGCTTAAACACAAAATGCTACTACAACACAAAGAGGAAGACCACATTCAGTTTTAAGATATTGTGTCACATGCAACGATGCAACTTTAAAATGTTGGCCCAACGTTTTAAAGTTGCCATCCCAAGCCGCCAAAGACATTTATTATAGTTTCAGTGCACTAGTTTCCGATATGATTTTTGGCTTTTCAAAGCGACTCTTCAAAAAAAGAGACGGACCAGCGTGTTTGCATTATTCCTTCTACCTTGGACGTAACTCAGTCTGCGGATGCAGCCATTTCCTGATGTGAAGGCTGGTATTAAAAGTCGAACACTAACCACTGGATAACATGACGCAGCTAGGAATATTAAAATTTATCCTATATATTAAGATCTTAGTCCTTCGCAGTGCTCAAATTAAATTAGAACAGGCACAGAAACAAGAATTCAAGAAGCCATCTCAGTTCCCCGCTTCTGGATCTTTTAGCGTACTTTTTGACCCCCGTTCTCGTAGTTGCCTTTACTGGCATTCTCCCGCATAAACCCGTGTGTTTTGCTATTTCAACTTTTTGCATTGCATTTTAGCTCGTTGTGCATGAGTCATTCATTAGTGAAAACAGCACTACAGTCCCCCATATCCCGCATGTTCTTCTCTTGATTTTCTACTCACATCTGATAGAGTTCTTTAAAGGGTGCCCTGGATGGCCAACCATCCTGCATCAATGTTAAAACTGACACCATCCCAGCGCATTCCAACTGACTCAAGATTGAGCCTCCTTCAAAATCCCTCGGCGCCATTTTGCCATTTGGCTTGATACAGCGAATGAAACTTGCACCCTAATGACAAATTAATCATTTTAAATAGATAAGGAGCAAAGCTTAATTATGCGCCACTTAGACATCCAAGCGAAGATTGTGAATGAGGGTGAGTTTATTCTAATACTTTCATAAATCTGTAAAAAAGTAAGAACTTCTCTGAAATAAATGGCTGCCAACAAGAACCAGCTACTGGAGCAGTTTTCAATTTTCAAAACCAAAGTAATTACTCTGACCAATTACAGCAGTCGTAAACAATCCAATGAACCAATCAGAGCTCGAAGCAATTAAATGTCGGCGACGCCAAGTGCGGGAAAACGCGTGCGAGCAAGTCACGATTGGTTTTGGTTTTACTTCTGATTGGTCGAGAAAGTGGCGCGAGATTTTTTTATTTTTAGCCTATCACAAAGGTAGCAATGCAAAACCAAAACAATTGCGTAATTACTTGCGACACTCAATTGAAAACTGCTCTATCCCAAAATGAAATTTACTCATGTAACGAAAGTTACAGTTTTAAAATAATTATAAAATTGTATTATACTTACAGTTTTGTTGAGTTTTTCCATCAGTTGTTTCAGCTGGGTCTGAAGAAAAAAAATGTTAAAATGCTTAACAGATTGTATAAAACTGAACAGGGCATAATTAAAATGGTCGACTTGGAAAATGTATTTGACTCAGCCGATTCAATGTTACTATAGATCACGAAACAAACTTTAACAGAAAAAGAAACCTTTAACAAAAAGTTCTTAGTTTACACCACGCAACGGCACGTATACCGTACGTTACACGGTTTTGGATCGGTTTATTCACTTTTGTTCAAGTTTGAAAAACCACAAGCATCCAATTCCTCTACTTGAAAAGTGCAAAACAGAGATTGCAAAGTTGAGAGTTGACGAGAGTGAGAGGACATGCGAGTTGCGATCAGATGGCATTTGAGAATCGACCTCGTAGATTCTTATGAAAATTTGGGCAGTTTCAACCTGGAAGAGAGTGTAAAATAGTCAGAGCGAGCGTGTGAGTGTTGAGAGTCAAACAAGAGAGAATTAAACTCTTGTAATCTCTAATTCTTGTTTGACAAGTCATTACACAAAACGAAACAGAAAATAAACATGGCGGGAGTTATTGTCCATTACCCTGAATTTGCTGCCAACACTGATGAATCCAAGTTTCTTGCTGCTACCTCTATTGATATTCCCACCAAACGACATTGAACCAATATCCTTATTCTTGGGGGCAACACCTGGAAACAGACTCTTTAGAAAAGCATCCTTGCTGTCCTGAATCAGCTCCTCGAGGTCACTATGCAGGGCATCATTATCCTTCTCTATGAACTCTGCCTGAAAACAACAACAAAACAGTTTGGTCAGTTTTGTGGGGTGTTTCTTGGTGTTGCGGAAGCCATTGTTGGTTAGCTTTTGTGTTGTGGTGTGGGTATTGTTCAGTGTCTTTTGAATCTTTTGTTTTACGTCATTTGGTGATCACACCATCCGCAACACCAAGAAACTACCGTTTTGTGCGACACTTAGGTTCTTTGGGTGACATTCAACCTATACAAAAATTTATCAGGGACTTACTGTGTTATAACAAACAGCTCCAGCAAAATGCCTGATAAGGAATCCTTCATCATCTCTCATTTTCTTGTGGTACATTAGATGAGACTTTCTTGGAATCTGAATGCAGAAAGATTAAATATTTGATCATTTGACAATGTGAACTTTATATTTAAAATGGACAAGTATCTGCTGCTTTTACAGCATTTGAAACAGTAGATATACTTAAATTCTGTGTTAAAATTAAATAACGATGCGTGTAAGAAGTAGGCAATGCTCTATTGTTCCGCGGCATTTAGCTTTCCCCACATAAGATCGTTTAGTTTTTTTTACTGAGAATGCATCAACCTATGGACAACATGTTTTTTAAATAAAATGTACTGGAACTTTATTTTAAAGTGATGTTTCTTTTGTGCTACAAGATTTCATCCAATCGTGAAACTCCAAAACAATGGCCAAGAAAGGCTTCTAATTTTACATGTTTCTCACATAGAATTTTGGTGGTATTAAAACTCAGAATAGTTTTCAATAAAAGGGAATCAATTAGTAAACTAGAGAGAAATAAATGCACTACCTGGTTAAGTTATGGTAGATTTTCACGTTTTAGCCAATGAGGTGGACGGTTTCAACAATATCACAATTAACACCTTTCTGCATTCCCTGCCGTTGGGTTGCCTACTTCTTACTAGGACCATTACTTAATCACCTTGCTGAAATAGAATTTAACTGGCAATTTAAGCGTACAAGTAGCAGATATTCATGGTCATTTTTCTTCCAAAACGTAGACACTTCAAAATCACCCTCAAAATGCATATAGGCCCTTTTTGCAGTCAGCCCTTCAATTGTGACAAGAACCAACAGATCCGGAAAGGATCTAAATCCACCAATCACAACCCATGAATCCTTTCGAAGCTGTTGAACTAAGATTCTCTCTAACAACTTGCTAACTGAGTTGACAACAAGATTAGATGCAACGTAGTGAAAGAAACAAGTAGCAATAAGTGTGGAGAATTGACATTTTAATCCAAAGCAGCTCACTCACCGCCAGCCTGAAGTGCTTTTTGTGTTTTTCATGAAGTTCTCGTGTGAAGTGTGCAGCTGTTGGTTTAGGCAGTTTGCTCTCCTCATCCAGAATGTCAATAATTCCTGTCTTTTTTGCTTCAATCAAGTCTGACAAAAACAATTAATCAATGCAGTTATTAGTTTGGCCAAACCAACAGAGTGGAGCACCCGGTCATTAGGTAACAAACAACAACAACAACAAAATCACTTCATTTAAGTGTGAATGTATTTAGCATGAAAGTACTAATTGCAGACACTGTTTTCATGTCCCCTACTGGAGAAGGGTATGTGATCATGCAAGCCACATCTGACCTTTGTAGAAATATCACAGCAAAGGTTGCATGTTCGTCCTCAGTTATTTCAAGACCATGAGAGTTGGTCCGGCCAGGGATCAAATCCACGACCTTCGGCTCAGCAGAACAGCAGAACCCTTATCAGATAAAATGTACCATTCAAAAGGGAAAAATTCACAAGACCAACAAGATCGCACTTTCTTTACATGCCACTACAGTGCAACCACTCCTTTGGGCCACCTCCATCCCGGGGACACAAAATTTGGTCCTGGAAAAATATTCATACATGTACAATCTTTGCATACGTTACCTCTATTGAAGGGAAAGGGATGCTTTTTCTGGGTCCCGAAGCCCAGTTTTAACCTCCACTCAGGAGATACCTAACCACTCAAAACATGACTGACCCCCTAAAAGCCGAGGGTTGATAAGATTAAGTGTACACTAATCACAATGATGACTCCTTTCACAACATGACCTTTTTAATACCGTACATCAATTGATGAAAGATAAAACTTGGTTACCACAGAATAACAGGAAACAAGCAATTGTCAGACCACATGCTAAGGGCATGCGACAATTTACAGGAAATGTCTACAGGAATACTTAAAAACAGTCTGACATCACTAATGTTTTTGTCCACTGACTGCTTTGTAGAGTCCGAGAGAATCTTATCAAATACAGGAGTACCGCTGTGTATGTTATAACAAGTAGTTCCAGTTTGCGAAATATACCCAATGAACTCTATTTTGTGACTGCCTATGGCACTTAAATTGATGTACTGTACATATGGGAATTCAATTAACACAAGTTGTAATATCGCAGAGTTATGTTAATCATTATTTTTTATACATTATCTAGCTGCTTGAAGTAATGACTGCAGCAGATTCCAAGCCAGAATAAAAAAAAAAGATGTTATTTTTTTGGTTGATTAATTATTAACAAACCCCAAACCCCAATATTTTAGTGTAAAGCCATGTGGCTGTATTACAAGGCTGCTATAGTTACATGCATGTCTATGCAAAGAGTTCATTGTTATAAACAATTTCAGAATATACATTCTCACCTATGCAGTCTTGATTGTCCATGTAAGTTACAGTTTTCACCCCCAGGCCCTCTCTGTCATACAATTCTTGTTCCTGTCATTAATTATACAGTAACTGTAAATGTTACAACTAAACATAATTATAATATTTTTATTAATCCTAATAGACCTTTTGAATGATATGGCAGCTATATTGAGTTGTTCCCTAGGCATCCCATAATGGCCATCAAAATATTAATATATTCCTTTGCTAACAATTAATTTCAATGTTCATTATGGGATGTGCAGCTGGCAAAATAAATATAGCTGCCATATCAGTAAAAGGTCTATTATTGCAGTACCATCTGGTAGCACATTATTTGCAATATTTACTACTTATATTACCACAGATGAACCTGTCATAAGCAACAATCCAGACTGTAGCCAGGACAGAGGTCTCAAAATGTAGTGATTTAACTGAACTCTGTATCCTGGACAAGTGATGATTAACAGTGGTACATGTGTAGTCATTTATGAGAGGCGGTTCTACAGTGAACTACACTGTAGGTCCAACTGTATATAAATTTTGTTAAAAAGAGTCAAGCCCAAAATGAGAGTGGAGTTGGTGCTCATGATAAAGGCAGTGAAAATACAATAATAATATTACTATTTGCAGTGATGAAAACAACAATGATGATGATGATGATGATGATGATGATGATGCCTGAAAAAATAGCAGTGAGTGGAGTGCAGTAATAATATTAATACAGCTTCAAGATACACCCCTTTATTTACTTACTTGTTTAAGAATCCTGTCATTAAAAAGTTGCTGAAGCTTTTCATTGCAGTAATTGATACAAAACTGTTCAAAGCTGTTGAATTCAAAGTATTCTACAAAACACAAAATAGAACCATACAATCATGTCAATTCCTTTTCAGGCAATTAAACTTTTGTGAAATAATTTGCATTGATTAAGGGGGAGGGGAGGGGCAGTACGCAGCTCTTACAAGGTCTTCTCTGATTTGCTGAGAAAACAATAGAACAAACAACACAACAATGGACCCTAGCCCTGAAAACAAAAGAGCTGTGTGATACGTTACCATAACATATACACCTTATGCATAAATGGCAGCTATTTTTTATTCTTTTATATGAACAGTCGAACCTCTCCTTACGGACACCTCTCTAATATGGACACCTCTCTATTACGGACAGTTTCCTATGTCCTGACAAAATTCTCACATAATTTTATTTTCTTTAAAAATAACCTCTCTAATACGGACCCTCTCTAATACGGACAAGGGACACTAAATCTCGGCCACAGAGAGCGAATTCATATAAACTTAACCTCTTTATTACAGCCACTCCGGTGATCAAGTGATGATACTTTGTGTATGCAAAACAATTTCCTGTTTGTGGTTACAAACAAATATTGAAAGACGTTTTCAGAATTGTACTTTATATTACTTTTTTACATGCAGCAGCATTGCCTTGTAGTTTGTTTCGTTTCAAAACAGTGATCGTATACAGTATGTAGCTGAGATGTACAATGTAGTACGCTTCTGATAGACGGTGTCTCAATGCTGTATATTAATCAAATTAAAAGACGAGTGTGGGCCTGTTTTTCATTACTGAACACTTAAAACTGTCAGTGGAGTCTTAAAAGTGACGTCATTGTGGTGACCTCTATAATACGGACATCTCTCTAATACGGACACTTTGCTCTGTCTCTTCGGTGTCCGTATTGGAGAGGTTTAACTGTATGTCAATTAGCCTGTATTTGCAAAAATTCATGTGCAAAATTCAAAAGAATTTTTATTCTAAAACAAGGCCAGTGAGGCTAATTAACATGCATAAAATAAAAGAATAATTAATAGGCCGCCATTTATGCATGAGGTGTATAAAGGGTGTGGGATGTTCAGATCACCTGTCCCCACAAAATTAATATATAGGGTGCCTTGCTACATGACAGTGAGTATCAGTAGTCCATTCAAGATTGATGAAGAACAATCAAGACTAGCAGCAAACATTTGGAACTTGTACAGTGTGTGTGGCAAGTACAAACCATCATCTGTCATATGATTATCAAACTTTAATGAATAGAAAGGCAAAATGGCATTTGGAGATTCTTATTCATTCAACAAAGTTTGAGACCAACTGCATGTAGTTCCAAAGCAGTTAACCTAAGTATTCTATTTCCAAAGTTAAACATTGATGAAATATAGTTTACATTAAATGAGGGGGGGGAGGGGGGGGGGTTTGTGGAATAAAGCCCTAAGTGACTTCTGATCAACTGTTAGATTCTCTTTCCAGTTTGTCTTGTATATGCTCATGTAACAAAGGGAGAATTTGGTTTCAGATCAGGGGTCACTTGGGGCCTCATTTCAGTTTGGGATAAGGCCCTAAGTGACTCCTGATCTATAGCCAAAATCTCCCTTTGTTACATGAGCATATACAAGACAGACTGTAAGGAGAATCTAGCAGTTGATCAGAATTCACTTGGGGCTTTATTCCACTCACCCCTTCATTTGATATCCTTATGGTGCTTCCAATTTTAAGTTTTGATGGGTAAACAGTTTCTCTCTGATTCAAACTTAAAGTTGTGTAGTCTGTAATGTCATTACAACTTTTACGCTTCTGCATGAATTTTTTAAGGGTGACAATAGGCCATTTCCGAGTTGCTTTTTGTCTCGTTATCAGAGTGAGGCTTGGTGCACAACCTTTCATGTGAGAATTAGTTTTATTTACTCGGAATAAAAACTTATGTTCATATGAAAGGTTGTGCACCAAGCCTCACTTTGATAACGAGACAAAAAGCAACTCAGAAATGGCCTATTCAAATGAGCCTTTCATGTGGAGCTGTTTAATTTTCAAGTTTCTCCATCCATGGTAATTACCTTCAGGGCACATTTAGTTTTAAAAGATAATCTTAAAATTCTTTCCAGGACTCACCAAATCCAGCAATGTCCAGCACACCAATGTAAGTGAAAGAGCTCTCAAATGGGAAGCACTGGTTAATCTGACTGACAATATGATCAAACAGCTTGGTGTAAAGTGCTTTGGCTAATGCATCTCTAGCAGCACAAGCTTGTTCTGGCTTCAATGGTACTCTGTGAATACAAGAAACAAAGCAGATCCCTTTGTCAATTTTAATACAACCATATGTACGTAGTTGTTATGTTCTGGTGTGTTCGAAACAACTCTATGACATCATGATATCGTTGATAGAGGCCAAAGGTCTCTGCCAAATTTTGAGACCAAGCAACAAGTTAAGGTCATAGACAAAACTAGTTTTGTAGTTGCATATTATTATGTAAACGTGTGTTGAAAGTAAATGCAGCCAAAAATCTGTTTACAAGGAATTGAGGCCTTTTGAAAATGGAAATTAACTCAGTATAGTTTTAGGAAGTGACTAGTCAAACATTACAGTTTTCACCACTCCAAAAACTGTGGGGATACTGAGCACCAGCTTTTAGCACTAAGATTTCTGGGGTCATTTCAGTAACCAATATGACCTATGATTGGTTAATGGTTGCCTTCGGAAACCATCAAACTATTGTAATGTTGGTTACCCAAAAAATCCCAGAAAGCCTAGTGCCGAAAGCTGGTGCTCGCGCGGTTCCCCCAAAGTTTCTGGAGTGACAAATTCCTCCATGGATAGGATGCGAATTTACCACAAGTCATCCCTGATCATTTATCAAGGTTCTGAGCCTGACAACGTGCTGACAAATACAACAAGATGTCAATGAGCATATTCAAATGTCTCACTTCTGAATCATGAGCTATACACAAAACCACTACAACTGTACATCAGCATGTGAAGAGTGAATTGATCAGAAACCTAATTCAAGAATAATACTACAAATCAAATCAGTTAATACCATCATGTTATGGCATTAAGAAAAACATGCAAGAATACAGACAAGGCTATGATTCATTACTTTTCTTGAGTTGAAATTGGATGTTCATTATTTTTAAATAAATTTAAGCTTAAAGGTGGATGTTGCAAAGCAATTTAATGCAAAAGCTATAAGATCATGAATTAAATGGCGTAAATTATTTATAATCAACAAATTATACTAACTTATTATGTTAAGTGGGGTGGCATCTATAAGCTATTATCATAAGCCACAAGATTTAATTGTGTTAAACTGCAATTTCTCACATTAATGAAACCCAATCTGCAATGGCTGGGACAAGGACTGGAGTTTTAATTGGTTGTTAACAGTGATTGATTTACTTATGTGAATGATGATAAACTCTTCAACCTTATGTGACATGACATGACATGACATAATGTGACATGGCATGACATGGCATGGCATGACATGATGTGACATGACTGTTTTATTAATTTTAACTCCCTGTTATGAATTAATATATCTGCATTCTTAACATTTGATCATCTTATTATGTTAATTATGCATTAACATTATTATTGCATCATTGATTAATGAACATTACGAAGCTGGTGCATTCAGCATTTAGTGATTAGATCCATTTATTTTAAGTTAATTAGTGGTTAGTAACTAAAAGCCATTGGAATGATACAGCACAATATTTGTTGATGTTGTCGTTGATCAGACCTCATGTCGGACCCTCCAGCCGACATCATTCTCGTTGTTAATGACATCTTCAGTTCTTCAGGTGACACGTCCAACAGCTGGGCAGCAGTATTCAGCGAGTTTGTACTCTTTGATGACATCACTGAACCACCTTTAAAACAAAATTCAAGCTTATAAATAAAAGGTAAAATGAAACTAATTACAGGGCTGTCACTAATTTTAAAGTAGCTGGTTCAACCAGTAGCATTATGTTTTGTTTCTCAATCAAAGTAGCAGGGTTCAAAAGATAATTAGCTGGGGGAAATCCCCAGTCCTAAAATTGCAGTAAAAGCTCTATTTAGAGCCCCCGGGAGTTCAAATTATACAATTTATGAAAACTCAAACACATTTTTCCCCAAAATAACAAAAATGCGGTTGTGTATCACTGATTTACAACTAAACATCATTTTGACACTAACACTTCTAGACAATGTTATAGACCAAGTTTCCCCACAAACTGGCTGAGACACGTTTACACATTTTAATGCCAGGTTTGGCGAGGGGCGGGGCTTTAATGGAGGGAGATTTCAATGCCTAGTAGGTGCTTATTAAAAAACCTGACTTCCAAAAGAGGGGCTTATTTGAAAGGGAACTTCCTAGTTAGGGCTTTTATGGTGGTTGACCCTTTTTGTGTAACAGGTTCTAATTTTTGCTTCTATGGATAAAATAACATAAACATAAAACTGCTATATTGAGCTGTGGGTTTTTTTTATTTTGCTGTAAAAGGATGAACCTACATTGTAAAGATTGACCATTCAAATAAAAGCTACTGGGAACTGCAAAGTACTATTGAAGCAAAGGATAAAAAGCCCCAAGAACTGACTGTGCTGCCAGAGCATTTTTTGTGTAAACAGGTGAGGTAGGGGAGATGTAGCAGGACTTGCATTCAGAACAGTATTTTTGTGGTCACCTGGGCCCAGTTGTTCGAAAGCCGATTAAAGCGCTAATCCCGGATTAAAAGTTAACCAAGGATTTCATTTCTTTGTTTAAAAATGTTTTAAAAAGGTCATTTATAGCTAGTAGTCAAGACAAGTTAAGGCCGAAACTGAAGGACTGAAAACCTTGGAAAATTTTTAACTATTGAGTTGTTTAACTGGATTCAAAATTGCCGCTAATCCTGGGTTAGCTTAATCGTGCTTTGAACAACCCAGACCAGTGAGACAAGCAGGCCCAGTTATAATTCAGACACACTCAGGCAAAATTGTACAGTTTAAATTAACGAGTTACCATCTTTGTCTCCACTGTCCTCAAAAGCGATATTTCCTACATGAAGCACAGCTGCAACAACTTTGAAAATATTGGCTTTCTCTTCTGCTGAAAAACCAACTTTGTTCATGGATTCATCCATTCTGCCATAATCTAATGAATCATTAAGATGTTTGTCTTTGATGGATCCTTGATTCAAGTACTGCAAAAGCAAGAAAATTATTATTGCTGTCTCAACAAGGCAATTAGGAATAAGACTATAATTGGAGAACAGGGTTTGAGCAGGGTTTGTAGCAGGGTTGGTAGCAGGGTTTGTAGCAGGGTTGGTAGCAGGGTTTGGTAGCAGGGTTGGTAGCAGGGTTTGTAGCAGGGTTGGTAGCAGGGTTTGGTAGCAGGGTTGGCAGCAGGATTGGCAGCAGGGTTTGTAGCAGGATTGGCAGCAGGGTTTGTAGCAGGATTGGCAGCAGGGTTTGTAGCAGGGTTGGCAGCAGGATTGGCAGCACGATTTGGGCAGGGTTGGTACATGTAGCAGGGTTTCAATGACCTGTCTAACTTGTGATCTTCTCGGTTGTTGGTAGTTACAACTAAAATGAATGATTACACCACACAATCTATATATGTACACATATTTCTATTACTGTCTCATGGTGTAAGCTTACCAGGAAATCTTCAGCCTTGGTGATTCCAAGTTTTGATTTCAGTTGCTGAGGTGCACCTGAACACAGTCTGTAAAACACATGGTAATTCCTCTCTCCTTTACTTTGTTTGCAGATGCGTGACTTCTCCAGAAGGTAGTGTGAAATGAACCCACCAACAACTATCACCTGTTCATAACAGCAATATTTAAGATTAATTCCGAGTCTATTTGGGTAGCATGTACGTTGTAGTTATTCACTCTTTAAGCCTGGGCAAAATGATGATCACAATATTTTTTACAAGTAATATTAATACATGTGCATGTACATGCATACACTGTGGAGATGCGCTGGTGTAGTGGTTAGGACATCGGACTTGAAGATTGGCGGGTTTGAGGCTTTGTCTCAGCTGTTGTGTTGTTTCCTTTAAACAAGAACCTTTACTCCATATTAAATGTCTCTCTCCACCAAGGTGTATAAATGGGGATCGGCGAAAAAATAGTGGATGTATCCATGCGATGGATTAGCATCCCATCCAGGGGGGGGGGGGGGGGTAGCAATACTCCTAACAGCTTCATGCTACAAAAGCTGTGGCTGAGTGGGCCACCTTTAATAATACCTATAATAATATCATACTAATTACCTGCAGCTTGTGTGTACCTTTTACATGCATACTCTAATGTTAAGAATATGAGAAACCCTGACTTCTTACCTTTTCATTAAAATGGACTTCAACATACTTTCCAAACCGACTACTGTTGATATTACGTAAAGTCTTCGCATTTCCAAAAGACTCAAGTAAAGGATTTGCTGAAGAGACAAACACACAGACATAAGCAATGTTAGTATATTGTACAAAATAAATGACAATATATTGCAAGAATGACATGTATTTATCTGAGTGTTGTGGTTTTATTAAATAGTTTGGTTTGAAATTTTTAAACTGGTTTTATCTTTGTTTTCCTTTGTCTGTGATTAAAGTAATGGATGTGAGACAATGGAAAACAGAAATCAAACTAATCTGAAAGCATAAACTTTCAAACCAGCAAAAAATTTGAACCATGATGCAAGTTTACAAATTGCAACATTACACCTTCAATTATCCTCTGCTCAATACGTCCTTGATCACCTGATCCCCACGACTCTGTCAAATATCTGGAATGAAAAAATATTTAACGATTGAAATTATAAAAAAACAATAGAAAAACAACTTCACACTTAATACAAGTTTAGAAGGTTACAGGATATGCCGTTTTGGAATTAATGCCCAAATATATAGATTAAATTTATATTTTTTTAATCTATCATTCACACTGTAAACACCTAAAAACTTTTTACAGTATTAAATCCCCATTAGTTACCTTCAGTTGTTACAGCCACCTCATTATTACACCCATACACTTTTTTTTTGGCCCAAACAGAAGCAAAGTCAAACAAATATACATGAGACCTGAGACCAATCTCATTAACCCTTTCACTCCCAGAGTCAATGATGGAGACATGTAGCGTAGCTCTAACTTTTGAGTCTGTGGACAAAATCCTATGGTGTGACCATTCATATGAAACCTCTTCAGCAGTACTTTTACATGGTACCATTTGTTCTAACTTTTGAGTCTGTCAATGAAAATCCTATGGTGTTACCATTCAAATGAAACCTCTTCAGCAGTACTTTTACATGGTACCATTTGTTCTAACTTTTGAGTCTGTCAATGAAAATCCTATGGTGTTACCATTCAAATGAAACCTCTTCAGCAGTACTTTTGCATGTTACCATTTGCTCTAACTTTTGAGTCTGTGGATGAAATCCTATGGTGTGACCATTTAAATAAAATCTCTTTAGCAGTACTTTTGCATGGTACCATTTGTTCTAACTTTTAAGTCTGTTGATGAAATCCTATGGTGTGACCATTCAAATGAAACCTCTTCAGCAGTACTTTTGCATGGTACCATTTGCTCTAACTTTTGGGTCTGTGGGCGAAATCCTATGAGTGTGATTATTTAAATGAAATCTCTTTAGCAGTACTTTTGCATGGCACCATTTGTTCTAACTTTTGAGTCTGTTGATGAAATCCTTTGGTATGACCATTCAAATGAAACCTCTTTGTCAGTACTTTTGCATGGTACAATTTCTTTCTCAATATTTTACAAAATGGAATTTGGGATTTTTCTTGAATTTTTGTTGTTTGGCACTCTTGCGAGTTAACAGCAACCCTGTCAATACAGCCACATTTTGGTGGGCCAATGTTGGCTGGATTAATGAGGTTCTACATTAATATGTAACACAATGCACTTTATGATGACCACTTTTGCGTGATTTGGGTCTAACCTCTTCATAGTTTACATAATATTCAAAATAATTTTCATCCTAAATTTCTAACCTTAGAATATATTTTGTCGATTCTGTTTTTCCAGCGCCACTTTCACCTGAAAACAAACAACAATAAAGCAGATAAATCGGCGAACCTGGTAACCGTGCAATGAACTACATATAGCATTCCATTCAAGGTTTCAAAAATCAGGCAAAGCGATATGCATATACATTTACATAGCTTTGCCAGCTTTCAACAGATTGAATGGATCTGTACATATGTACATGTATACTGATAAGTTCTTGCATTTAATAATAATAATAATAATAATAAAAACTTTATTTTTGTGTCAAGATAAAATATAGCAGTTACCCACTAAGTAAGGACACCTTATACATTAGTTCTTGTTATATAGCTGGAGTTTTTGTCAATACAACGCGTGCATTGATTGGTTGATTCATCGTCACATGACATCTAACAAGCAAACTGTTTCCCGCCAATTGTGTTGAGTGGGCAACATTTGCGAAAGCGGGCAACAATTTTGACGTCAGAGGGTAACATTGCACTGTTGCCCGCTAGCGCACGTGATCAGACCGTGACAAAAGGTGGCATGATTATGATGGATCGAGTGCTCGGCACGTTTTTCAAACTGTCTTGTGTTGTGTGTTTTTTTGTGTTGCTATATAACAAATCACTTAACGACTGATCCCTCGGGAAACAGTGAATTTTGTTTCCCTCGAATCTCGATGTTTCCCGAGACAAAGTCGAGGAAAACATAGAGATTCTCGGGAAACAAAATTCACTGTTTCCCTTGGGACCAGTCATTAAGTGTTTATTATGTACTGCAGGTCCTTGTCTATACAACAATGTAGTTTCTTCCCTTGAGTAGAATTTAACATATATAAGCTTACCACTGACAATCAAAGACTGGCTCTGTTTATAAGCTCTCATGTCTCTGTAAGCCTTGTCACCTGAAATCAAAAAATATAAAATCAAAATAATGTTTATACTGCATCGTGTAACTATCACAAGTACAAATTGATTTAAAGACTCAAACAATTTTCTAGGATTAAATTGCTCTTACCAATAGCAAACACATGTGGAGGCAATACACCCAGTGACTTTCCATGATACTGTTTGATTTTCTCCTTTGAGTAAAGATCTTTGACTTCATGATAAGGGTTGACGGCGAGTAAAATGTTTGCAACATAAGTCTAAGAAAATAACACAGTCATCCATCTCATTATTACACATGTACACTGTATATGCCCCTATTCTTTGGGACCAACTGAACAATATTATTTTTTTTTAAATCATAAAATTTTTCATTTGGATATAGGATACCTTAATAATGGGCTCTTCTCTCTGTTTTATACATCAGATTTCTAATTAAACTGCTGGAGTAGTGCGGTTTTCCATTCAGTGTCTGAATAATTTGGTAATTGTTTTGCTTTTAGAGTAGTTTTCAATTGAGTGTCGAAAGTAATTACACAGTTGCTTTGGTTTTGCATTGCTAGGCTTTGTGATTGGCTAAAAAAAATCTTTCAACGCTTTCCCAACCAATCAGAAATAAAACCAAAACCAATTGTGTCTTATTCAAGTTTGCTTCGAGTTGTGATTGGTTCACTGTATTGTCTGCTTCTGTTGTGATTGGTTCACTGTATTGTCTGCTTCTGTTGTGATTGGCCGGAGTGAATAGTCTGGTTTTGGTTTTACGACACTCGATTGAAAACTGCTCTAATTATGCCCCTTTAGGTACATTCAATCAGTTTACAAGCAAAAACCATTTATGTCAATTAATGCAAATTAAAACTTACATATATCTTATCCTTCTGGTATCTAATTTTCAAGTTGTTTAACAGAGTCCCTTCATTTAGAAACATCAAAGAACCTGCAAAAAGGTAGCAGAAAAAATGTTTCCATTTGGTCTTTGCACGATATAAACTAAAAGTTAAAAAGGGAGGAATGATGATTGCCATTTCCATTTCGGTGATCTGTTTTTATATGGGGTCTAGGACTCCTTTACAGTTCATCCTTTGGTTTTTAATCCATAGATTGTAATAAATAAATAAATAATGTACCTTTCCAACAAAAGTTAATTAATTTGTAATTCTGCGTCTGTGACATCATCCAAAATGGCCGCCAAGGTGGCTGCATTCTTGGATTTTACTAAAAATTCAAATTTATCAGAAAAATACGGACATTGCAAATATTGTCTGTTAGAGTTGCAAAATAACATACAATCGAACATTTTGATGCATTTGGTAGCATTTTATATGTTTTTTCGCTGAAAAACGGTGAAAGACAAAAATGGGTTGACCATATGTTACTTATGACATCATATCTCATTACCATAGCAACCGGTTGTCACCAAACTTTACCAAAATGTGTCTCAAGGATAAATGAACAGCTACTGAAAACGGCATGTGCTAATGTGCTAATACCAGAAAAACATTAGGGGGGTGGGGATGGCAACCACCCCCCTTGTATGTCTGAGGGTTAAGGGACATGTATGAGATCACTTATTTATTTTGTGCAGTGATAGATCATTTGCCATATGAAGATGGCTAACAGCATTTCATCAATTAGTAAGTTGTTTAAAAAGCAAGAGCGCATGTGCTAATGTAAAGACTTGCCGAGGGACTTGTCTACGCAAAATTTAATTCCTACTTACATCCATGCTCCGTCATTTTTTCAAATTTGAATGGAATTTTCAAGTTTATGCCTCGGTTTTGTAAATTCATTCCGAGATTCAGAATTCCCGTGAGAATTTTACCGCATTTTCGGAAACAAAGAGCAACAAAATATCATTTTATTTGAAATGTTTTTTTTTTTTTTTTTTTTTTTTTTTTTGACACAAAACTTTTATTAAACTTTACATAACTTACTTACATTGATTCACGAATTACATCATTATACTAACAGTATTTACATCACCTGCTATACTAAGTACATTATTTACAAACGGTACTTACACATCTGACTACTCACATTACTTATTTACACAGTTAATAACAATGGTGAGAAAAAGGGTTTAAAAACATTGTGCCAGTCATTACAGGGCATTTTCGCCAACTTCTACTGAAGGATATTGCTACAGGAGGAGGAGGGGGGGGGGGGGATCTCTTACCATAGAGTGTCTAGGAGTTTCCATTTTTTGGGGAGAGTGTCACCCGCTTTGACTTCGATTTCATAAATTGTTTTAAGGTATCGCAGGAAGCATTCGATTGTAGGTGCTGTTTCTTTGCATTTACAAATCCAGATGTAGTGTCTTGCTAGCAGAAAGCAGAAATTTAATTGTAGATGGTTTTTTGAAGCATCCGGCATCAGTCCCAAAGCAACAGATGTACTCATTATATAATTTTCTGAACTAATTTGGGATAGAGTTAACCGCGCCATTAAAAAATTCCAAAAAGAAACAACTTTAGGACAAGACCAAAAAAGGTGTTCAAGTTTATCTGGTTCTTTTTCACAAAAGGAACATTTTGGATCATTTTTTATTCCTATTTTATGTAGAAATTCATTAGTTGGTATTCGTCTATGTAAAAACTTGAATTGGAATTCAATAAGTCTCGTGCTTTTTGTGCATTTGGAGGCCAGTAGGAAATGTTACATATCCAAACAATATTTGGTTTTTTATGTGTGTAGCAAAGTTATTTTTCCATTAACTCATGACTTTCAAAGTGATTTCCAGAGAGATCTTCAAGGTTTCATTTAAATCTCGGACATTACAAAGAAATATTAAAAATGTTCATTTCAGTCTTGTGGATTACTGGTCACGCATGACGGAGCACGGCTGACATTTCACTGTCAGCTATGGTTCAATTTTCAAGTTTGTGCATGAGCACGAGCACAAGAACTCAACAACATTGTGCATATAAACAGTCCTTACTCAACAGAAGATCAGAACTTATTTCAAAATGCAGGCATGAAAACAAGTTTTATGCAGAAAACATCAAGTTCCAACCATCCATGCAAGCTATTACTTAACAACTGAAAGTTAATTAGGATAGAACTGATTAAGGATTGCCTCGACACTTAGAACTTTTAATTCCAACCTTTAATTCAAAATTTAAATTCAAATTTCTTAATGGTATGTTTGCATACAACATTTGATATGCACGCGCAAGCTGTTTCTTTAACGCCTTTTAACGACCTTTTTATTCAGTCTGATGATCACCACTGAGCGTGAAACTCGAGCTACTGTTTTGTTACATCACATTGTGTGAAAAATATATATACATGTCGCAATGTATTTTACAAGTCAGAACCGTCAAAAAAATGTGAGCAACAGTTAGTCACCAAAAATGACAACTACATTTGTGTATGTCGCACAAGTGAGAACCAGGCTTAAGGTAGTCACCAAATCATAGTTCCAAGGTTGTGAGTATTATAATCCTGGTTCAGCTTGGTGTAGATCTAAAATGGCTTAAGTCACATGATTTGCAAACCACTTCCCAACAAAGACTTCATCTCATCTACAAAATATTATTTGCTTTCCACTAGACACCCACTTCCGCATTTTCTTTCCATAGTTAAGTGTCTTTTTTTAGTATAGAGCATACCTTGATTTTTATGCCCTACCACACCTCATGGCACCCCACCAAACCTATATAAACTATGCTGATGTTGGACCAAAATTACTGACAAGCCTCAATCTTGAGGGGGACTGGAAGAGACCTCAACAGACAATTTTCTATCACTGTTTTTATGAAGTACCGAGCTAATTAAAAGGAGGCCCTGTCTTTTAAATTTGAATAAACCATTGAAAACCTCCCACTTAATAATTGTCCAACAATAGTCTGAAGCTTATTAATTTTTTACATTCAACATTCCAAACTATTAAATGAAGCCACTCATTTTCAAACAGGCCTTCAAATTAATATTTAGACATACTGATAATCTTAGTGCGGGTTGACCGAGCATTAATCTTCGGTGAAATGCAAAATGGTTCGTTGTGAAATTTAATTGTCTCGTGTTTAGGCAACGGAACTAAAAGCATATATCGTCAAAACATCTGCCAGGTTGAAATAACCAAAAATAAAAACAAACCTGATTTTCGCCCGGTCAGTGAAAATTTCATTCACAAACAAGCTATGACAGTGAGAAAAATCATGTTAAATTTAACGGTACAATGGATGACTGTCGCAGAATTAATCACCAGCTTAAAAATTAAGCTTATAACATTCCCTCCCCCTAATTCTCGTTTGCCCAGGCTTGCTCAATGTATTTGTGGTAGAGATATTGCTTTTACTTACAATTGTCTTCAAAATCTCTTGTATTATCCTTTTCCGATGGGAAAACTCGATCATACGGAGCAGTTACAACCTGTAAGACGTTTGCAAAAATATTACCTAACGTTTATCTTAAACGGTAAAAGTAATAAACTATCGAAAACAATACAACTCGATCAGACCTTTCCCTTCGGGCCATCGACTTCCACTGTGATCGTATCCGATCCGAGATCGACAATTTCTCCCAAACAAAAGCCATGTTCATTGTCAGGGACCCAGACTTTTTTTCCACCATCCATGATGTTCTGCAAGTCTCAAAACTTGTCTAACATTAAACATACGTGGAAGCTCCAATGAAGCTTCTCGCGATACCACCAACCTGGCGACTTTATTTTTTGCCGGGCCGCATGGGGTCACGTGGAAAACCAAATGACGTCATAGCAACAAGGCGAGAAGGAAGTCAAGCGAATAGACCTCTTTAGCTTGTACATTTTGTTTTCCCAATGTAGGTCATGTGATGTTACCCTAGAGAACTGTTTCTTTTAAATTTTGTTTTCTTCACGTGCATATGTATGCATAATTTATGAAAAGACAAAGAACAAATTCCCTTGAGAACATCACATGACCTACAATGGGAAAACAAAATGTACAAGCTAAAGAGGTCTATAGGCCATATATATTTGAGAATGCTATCTGTTAAATATTCCGTAATAAAAATACACATGCATGTAGATATATTACAACAAATCCTTTAAATGGGGAAATAACGGCCACTGAACTGCGATAATGTATTTGATTTGTGTGTCGGTAATAGTTTTCAGAAACAGAAACTGATCACGTTGCGGCTGTTATGAAAAAAACTTATAATTCAAGTACCTCAAAAACATCAAAAACCTACGTTTTCACTTTATATTGCGAACAACGCACTTGAGCTCTGAAGTTTGCTTTGAGTGCGTTGTAAATATGAAATTGATTGATAGAGACTGAGTGGCCACTATCTGATCACGGCATCCAGCTGTATTGTAAAAACAATATTAAGCTGGTTTGCAGGTCAACTAATGCGGGGGATTTTGGAAAAAGTCGCGAGCGGAAGAAGGCAATATTCTTCTTTTTCAGGCCGCCTGTCTCGGAGCGCCTGAAACAACAGGCTATCTTTGAAAACATCTTTTTGCTGAGGGTTTTGGTTTTCCGGTGCGGCTGCATATGAAAAATGAAAATGACCAAAGAGAAACAACAGTTATTTTGCTTTCCAGACAAACGGAAACACGGAAAGGATAAAAAAAACGAAAACACGGACACTGAAAAGAATAAGAAGACTGACTTCCTTTTTTATAACATAAAAGCAACTTTGTTTTGTTTTTTACGGTTTTGTTTTTGGTTTATACCTTTTTGTTTAGATCATGTCGATATTGCAATGAGTTAAGTGTTCAATTTAAACGGCATTGAAAAATTGAAAGCGGAAAGGGAAACTTCTAGAATCTAGATTTTATTGTCGTCTCTTTGATTAGTTTGCTACGTTTATTTTATTTTACGTTTATTTTACGTTTATTTGCTACGTTTTTTTTTCCACTAATGAATTAGTTGTCCTTGTTTGAAGTTTTCATTAGTTCTATTGTTTACTCTGTCTTTGGTATTATCACGACGCCGCTAAGGTTACGTAATTTGTCAAGTTTTGTGTATAAATTCAGGCCCTGTCCACACGTATACGTCTAAACGATGAAAATGGTCACCCTAAACGGATATTTTCGAAAACGCTCTCCAAAGTGGATATTTTCGAAAACGCCGTTTACCCGTTTACGTATGGACAGCGTAAACGGATATTTTCGTAAACGCTGATGTCAAAGATTCGGACCCAGTCCACAAATAAATAAAATAGAGCAGATATCCAATATGGCCGACGGTCTGACGCATGCTCAATACAGATTTGAAGCGTTTACGTATCGTTTTAGCGTTTACGTGCAATCTCGTTCCCAGAGGCCGCGTTCCTTTTGGTCAGCACGTTCGGTCTTCGCTGACCTGAAACGTGCGGGCTCTGGGGACGAGATTGGTTTAGGTGTGGACAGGTGAAAACGAATCGTAAACCATGGCTGGCTTCGTGTGGACAGGAGTGTTTTAGATAAAAAAAAAAGATATGTGTTTACGAACGTAAACGAATATGTGTGGACGGGGCCTCAGTATTTTTATCAGTATTTTTACGGGAGGTTCACCGTTCTGCAGCCTAGGTTTTTTTTTATCGTTAAGTCAGGACACCGTTAAGGTAATGTTTGTTAGTCGCATTCATACCAATTGTAGGTTTCTACGTACGTTTCTTTTTGTATTTGCTTTGTTTTCTGTTTCCCGTATTTTCTTAACTTTGTATTTCTCGTTCGCCTTGTACAGTACCGTTGGAGTGTGGATTTCTAATAAACAAAGAGCACAAGACGCGTGACTTCGGTTACACGGAGCGCAAAATGTTTCATCTATTGGGGAGGGTGCGGAGCGCAAAATTAGTGGCCCTTCGATCCTTATTTTCTTGAAACAATGATCCACCAATGATAAGTATTTCATAGTGCGTTTTTCTTTAGAACACTGACGAAAAAAGGTCGATTATTTATTACAGGGTAGGTTAAGAAAGGCCGGCATAACCCAAAGGAAATCATTTACTAGAGTGGTTTTACTTCACCTGTGAAACAGATAGTAGGATTTTATGCCGTAGTACTTCGTATCAGTTTCTATTATCCTCAAATATTAGAGCGACTACAGTTAACCCGTGAAATAGTTAGTGGAATAGTACGCACTATTAGACAATAATTCCATTGTTTTCTTTTGTTTAATTTGGACTCTCACACACTAATTGTTAGATTGTGTTTCACGGGTTAACTGTAATCACTCTATCAAGGAGTCTAGCGCACTCTATCAAGGAGTCTAGTGTAATAGATAGTGATAGATAGTGTTACACACTAACTAATAGTTTCTGTTTCACAGTTGAAGTAAAATCACTCTATTACCCTTTATTGCTGTAAATATTTGAAACTAAATGTTTCAACTAATACTTGAGTCCATTCGATTCAACTCATATGTCTTCGCGCTATTTTATTTTAAACAATACTTCAACAGAATAAAACAATACAGAAGACAAGAAGATTCGTTCCCAGGACCTCTCTTGTTTCCGTTCCGGGCTGGAAGACTTGTGCCTTTTAATGTCTGATTAGTACAATAAAATTTAATAAAACCAAAAGGAACGTATCTCAATAATTTAAATATTTTTATATTGACATTAAAGCATAAAATAAAGGTTAATGCTGGCAAGCAACAACTATTGAGCCTGTAATTATTACTGCGAATAGCCCCAAACATGTGATTTCCTTATTTGGCAGCGTGCCTTGTGTCTTATTCTATGCCAGTGGGTGCCAGTCCTTTCAACTGCCATTATCTCGGAAGGCTGCAAGTCGAGCAGCAGCAAAGTTTTCCCCTCCCACACTCCCATTTTCTCTTTGTTGCTTGCCTTTCTTACCCTTCCTATATTTGTTCACTCCCCTTGCTCTATCTCTAATCAGTATATTCAGAGATGTTTAATGAAATAATTTAGGTTGGGAAATTAATTGCTTCTTGCGGCACCCCTTCATCCCTGTGCTGAATCCCCGTCAGGGAGGGGGGGGGGCTATAGGATTTGCTGGAATTGGTTAACTTGGCCCAAGGACATTAAGTCGGCCATGCGTTTTCACGTGTGAACTATGCCCCCTTCCTTGCAGTACAGGTACGAGGCAACCCCTCGGTATGGCGCCATGTATCGAGTCCCCTCATTCGGTCATCATTTTATTCGAGCCTTCCCTGCCCAACTTTGCCCACAAAAGAATATTGTGTTTTCTCTGTGTCTGCGCGTTGTAACATTAATTAGGGAAAAATGATGGTGTCCTTTCTTGTCCTCCAGGGTTCAGACAAATAATGAGAAATGGGAAAGGTGTAATAGGCATCGTGTGTAGAGAAGTTTCCACTGGTTTCCACAGAGCCTATTTCTCGGCGCAAATTTGAATGTCTACATTTTTTTCTTGTCTGAGATTTTCCCGGGATACCACTCCTTCCATCCACCAAACTGACCTTCAAGTTGCCTAGCAACTGCGATTGACAATCTGTCATTGTTTCTTGCAGCAGCAATTTGTATGCCCAGCGGAAGACCATTTTTGTCAAGACCCAGCGGGCACTGCGTGACGGGAAGGTGAAGCACGTTGAATATAGAGGTGTAACTGAAATTTAAAGGCGCTAATGACGGTCTGTGATGCGAGAGCGCTGTGTTAGGGTGCGAGGGATAAAGCAAGACGCCATCATTGCCAAGAAGAGCTTCAATCTGCTCACGAAGTTTGATACCCATCTGTACAAAGTTCGATGAAACGTCTGGAAGACAGTTTGGTAAAGGATCTCGCAGATGCTCGATACCTGCCACGGCTAGTGTGACGTAATGATACTTTGAATATCCCAGGAAATACTTGAACATCTCGACAAACGGATTTATGGAGACTGCCTCGCTTTCACTTTGCAGAAACTGTGAGGTAATTTTGTTATTCTCTGCTGAGAGAACCATGGCTGACCAAATAAGGGGCGAGTACCGAAACAGCGTCATGTGAGCGTCTTCAACTGTCGCACCATATCGCTCCTGCAGAAAGGAACAAACTTGTTTTTGGGCCAACAACAGCTCTGGATCTACAGGTGAAGTCAAAAAGGGATACTCCAAATCATGCATGGTGTAAGCCTTAAGGGAGGACAGATCCACATTTTCATCCAAGTGAAGCTCATAAGACCTAGGGCCCGCCATAGCCTCCAGCATTGGGACCAGATCATCAGCGTACCTACAAAGTGGTCCCATCACGAGATACTCGTTAAAGGCCTCGCTGGTGCCCTGAGGAAAATGCCCCTGATTCGGCACAATGGATGGACTGGGTTTATGTCCAAATATTCCATTGAAGAACGCCGGCATACGGACACTTCCACCTGTAAAACAAAACAATAAACAATTTCATACACTTCTTCTAGTGATAAAGTAGAGTTCTGAAAGTAGGGGCCCCCCGAAAGTAACGACTACCCGAAAGTAATGTTCATTTTCGGAATTTCCTAGAAATTCCCGAAAATAACGGCCCACCCGAACGTTTGAGGTAGCGGAGGTCGCAGGCTAATCAGAGGCACATTTACAAAAGAAGAAGACAAAATTCTCTAACTCAGTTCGCATGTATCGCGAGTATAGTTGGGATCATTATATGTAGACGTTACCAGCGTTTCCGAATTCCAGAGAGAACTATTGATATCAGTGATTTTAGTCGGTTTTAAACTTTTACTATAAGAAGCAAGGGCTGACAACTGCGTAGAAAAAGTAACGCAACAATGGCATGATTGAGACCAAACCGTTTTGTTTATTTCTGGCTGATGTGATCTCTTACAGATCCTGCGTATACCAGCAGCATTTTCGTTCACGGTCTTTTGCTTTCTCGTTTCATAAATTTTTAAACGTTCTTTTTTTTTGTGGGGGGGGGGGGGGGGACTTTTACCACATGCACAGCTATGCAAGGTTTACATTTAGATTCCTAGCCAAATTCCACTGATGTACATGCCAACACTCGAACAAGGAGCTGAGGAACTTCAGTGTATTGTATATTTCGCTGAATCCTCCGAGTCATTCAGAGAAACCTCGTTTTAAAAAGTCATTAATAGGGCTTGTATTTGCTCTGCATGATTATATTCTACGACGTTTCGAAGTCATCTTGACGCCATTATCAATATATTATGTCACCTTTATAATATAAATTGAAGAAAGTTATTTTTAAACTTGATTATGGGGTCAAGATGGCTTTGAAATACATAACAGTTTCCTTTCGACAATAAAAAATGGGGTTCACCGAGTCATTATTTTTGAGTTATTAACACCTAAGGTGGCCCGCGACGATTTCATGGCGCGGAGGCTCCCTTTTATAAATCGAATTTTCGGCATGAAAGCGTTAACCGATTTTTGTAAGTTTTAGTAGGGCGATAAAGGAGTCTTTAAATTATACAGAACGTTAAATTTTAGTGTATATTAGATAAGCGATTAAAAGTTACAAGCGTTTTTAGAAAACCCCGTTTTTGAAGAAAACGCGAATATTTTCATAAAATCTGTCGTCGTTTTATGAAAATATTCGCGTTTTCTTCAAAAACGGGGTTGTCTAAAAACGCTTGTAACTTTTAATCGCTTATCTTATATGCACCAAAATTTAAAATCCTGTATAATTTGAGGACTCCTTTATCGCCCTACCAAAACTTACAAAAATCGGGGCGCGATCCATTCGACCAAAATTTCCGGAAATTCCGGTACAAAATCGAATGGAACAGAAATTTTCGAAAAATTCATTTCGGAAATTTTGGACAACCTCTCGAGGTTGTCCCGTTTTCCGGAAATGTGGAATTTCCGGAAATTTTCTGTTCCATTTGGCATTTCTACCCTGTGCGACGATTCAGCCGTGGTTGTTGCCTCGTGAAAAGCTACAACATGGTGACGCAAGGAGATTTTTATTATTGTTGCGTCTGTTTCTTCACGTTTAACGGTTTAGAATTCTTTCTTCGATATGTTTTTCGATGATTCAGGAAATATCGAACCTGCCGCTCAGGTACGTTGAAAACAAAGCTGAATGAACTTGAGCAATACGCTTGTACAATGCTCGAACTTCTTTGTATACGAATTCCCGCCAGTTGTGAATATTCCTTGTTTGTGGAACTGAGTTCGTGTTCTTACTACGAAAATAAACTTACTGTTTTTATAGGTACTATGGAAGAATTACAGCAAGTCTCAACAACATCACCTGCTAAAGAAACGAGATCGGTTCATTCAAGTGGAAAATACCGTTCCATTCGACATATTAAAAGAGGGGAGAGGAACAGGCAGTTAAATATCTCATCTCCCTATTTTTTTACCCATTTTTCTCCCTCCTCCCTAATTTTTTCGGCCATTTCTCCCTCCTCCCTAATATTTACACTTTCTCCCTGAATTTGGGCTTTTACAGCTTTTTATTACGTAATACTTCATGTCAAAATCCCCAAACCTCACCACAGTAACATCAATTGTCCAGAGAGTCTTTAGTGTCTTTAGTGGCAATTAAGGTAACTGTAGAGACCCATAGACCCTTAAGATTCAAGATGTGCCTTACCTACGAATTATGTAGGTCGATGTACCCCAACTTTGTGGGTCAATGTGTCAATGTGGTGGTAGTCTTCCTAAGTAACAGGTTCTTCTTCTCGTCCCATTGCATGGCTTTTGTTGTAGCTTTAACACTCGCGACGTAAGGTTTTGAAGATCTTTGCATCGGTCTTTAAAAAAAGTCATGGAACCTGGCAGGTGCTCTAACTTGTCTGGTGCAACGCGTGTGTGAAGGTATGTGTGTGCGGCAAATTTGATAGGTCAATTCATTGTCACTATCGCTATCTCCATTAGTCCCATTGGTGTCTCGAGTTTCAATTTCATGAGGAACAAGTTCACTAATGTCTTGCCTGATAGTTTGCAGCTCCTCAAATTGGTCTTCAGTGAGTGTGATACCTTCAGCTCCTACAGGACAATGAACATGAATGCTTGTGGGAACATATGCATCTACGCTTATTGCATGCTTGGTGCATCTCCAGCTGAAATGCAGGATGTCGTCTCTGTCTTGGATAAACAGGTCTGCATTTACCGTGGAATCAGCATCTAAAACATCTTCCCTTGCGAGTATAAGGACTTCATCTCCTTCAGTGCTTCTGTGGAATACGGTACCCTTATAGAATACGACTTTCCTTTGCGTGATAGCGGTATGCTCACCACTAAGAAATGACGAAAAGTCAAGATCAACACTTTCGGGTGGCTCCGCTTCGTACAGAGCAATAGGCAAAGTTGAAAATTTATGTTTGGTCGTATCGCTGCGCACTGTAGCCACTCTTACTGCTTCAAGCCACTTCTTCCTGTAATCGTGCAGCTTGGCAATGTCACGTGATGGCAGCTGCACGTGTGATGCCTTTGGGATGGTTGGCATGTCTTCAAACTTAATGAAATCCTGTGGAATTTCATAGTACGACTTAGGATGGGTGTAAAAGATGAAAGGAAGCTTTGTAATTCTCTTCATCACTTCGTCGACAATACTGGGAAAATTGATGGCAAAATCCAGGCAGCCAACAGCTTCATTGAGCCCAAGGTCGCGTGCTTTCGCAAACACATGTTCATTAATCTGTGTTGTCAGGGCTTTTGTAATGATTTTCAGGTTTTCATTGGTGGATTGCTCTGAAAGGTCACTGATTGCCCCCTTAAGACTCTCGTGTACCATGGCCAGCGAGTTCACGGTTTCACGGGAAGGCGAGCCCAATGATCCGTCTAAACTCTTGTCAGGTGGAAGATCAAACATTTCCCTGATGTCCGATTGACATTTTCGGTAAAACTGCAAAGCGTTCTCTACTTCTTGAAGCTTTTCACTCGCCTGAACGTATTTAACGTTGCTGTGAACTCCAAAAGCATCATACAATTTGCTAAATTGTTGGGTGGCCACGTACAGCGGCTTCATACTGCTTATTAGAGAAATAGCATTGACGCCAGTATCACAGACTAACAACGAGTGTCCTTCAGCAACAATCGAACTTGGTTGTCCAAATGAAGCCACGTTCACTAAGCCATACTTTCGTGCAGCATTCCCATTGCCGGCATACACTTTAACATCTGGCTCTGTTTTGTTAACGGGAAGGTGAAAGTACTTGATCTGTCGGCTCTTGATGTCAGAAAAGTAGATAGTGGAGTCTACAGCAGCTAGGCCATGTGGGACAGATGCGTCACTTCGATGAATCATTCTTGAATGCTGCCCAGTCTCGAGATCAAGTACAGAAAGGCCACCGCCAACTGCCAGATTCGTAAAAAAGAGCATAGATTCAATTAAACAGAGACTGCCAGGGACACACTGCTCTTCTCCAGGGAAAGGCAACTTCCTCAAAACGTTTCCATTAACTTCAAAGTCTTTGTAACTTAAAGCAACTTCAAGTACAGCATTCTCAGCAGTGCTGGCTAGGTAGAGTAAATCTCGTACACAAAACTCCATAGCCGTTACACCTTTAACCTTGATAAGAGTATTGTCATGCTTCCTATGGCTGTTGATATATCCCTTAGCTGTAGATCTAAGTTCCTTGACTCCTGCTCTGGGATCAACAGCGATGCCTCTCTCTGTGAGAAATGTCTTTATATCTTCCTTCCTGCTAGGAACTTTGGGAGACAAAAGCGATAAGTAATCATAGAAAAATACTTTCCCAGTGTCGAGATGACTTGTCAACAGGATACCGCGGTTATTGTATGTAACACAGGAAATGCTTTCAAAAGTTCCAGCAACAACTTTAAGCTGCACAGGATAGTGCAATCGAATACTGTAGACCGTTGACTTATTGCACACAAAGAATGTGGAGGGTGGTCCTCGGCAAATGCAATGGGGCTGCTCTATACTCCCTTCTTTGTTTTCTTCACTGAGTCTCCACTTCTCGGGAACCAGAGGTGACACAACATGGTGTTGACAAAAGTTGGAGTCATGGTCGACTTGTGTGCACCGCTCACACTTTGTTTCTCCGGGCAGTGATTTGCATCTTTCACATATATACTTACACGAAAACAAGTCCCACACACTGCTGTGACTTATTTCTCTAGGAGTTTGGGAGCGCATTCTATCTCGCTGCTTCACAGCTTCAAGTGGTAAAACTCTTCGCATTTGTGTGCCTAAAGGCTCAGTCTCTCGGATAACCCTCAGCAGTGAGGTGTTGATTCGGTAGCCTTCAACGATGAGAAACCAGTTGGTCATACTACAAGACAGGCACTTAACAACATGCACTATATCTGGCATAGCGCGCAAATGTTGTAGGTCATCGTCGATGTGTCCATTCGCAACGTTTTCTGTGTGTATTTCCATAGCTTTCTTGTAATTGGATCCACAGTCAGATGAATTGAAAAGTACGACTAGTTTTCTACATTGCGTTTCTTTATCCTTGCAGCAACTGCATGGCCTCAATGAGGGATCAACGCTTACATAGCCTTTCTCACTGCAGTCAACACAAAGGTTGTGCCCCTCTGAACAAATGGCGCATGAACTTTTGCAAATCTCGCCATTGTCTCTTATACAGGATAAGTCATGATTTACATTTTCAAGGCAACCCTCACAAATCTGAAATTGTTTTACGCGCAGCGTCAGGTCTTCATACGTCTCTTCACCATTTCGTTTCGCGATGTAGTTGACGCCTATAGGAAGAGTTGTACTACAGTCAACTGTTGTGAGCACTTCCGATTCTGCCTCTCTTACAAGGAGATCCCTTAGCTTGGCAGGATCTGGATTTGGATTTGCTAAGACATATTCAACATCTATCTTCTCTGTTGCTCCAATCAATTCATTTATGATCTGGTCTCGTTGGCAGCTGGCTTTCAATCCAAATCCATCAATACTTCTCACTACAGGGATGGTTTTGACTAACTCGTTGTCTACAATTGACTGGCCATGTGTCATAGCCATTTTAATGAAACCTTGAAGATACGGCTTTATGATTCCAGATCGTGGTGTGTACGACTTTTCTTTGTCCCTGGAGATAGTGTCAAGGCTAGGAATGGGAATATTGAAGGTGTTAATATCAAAGTCTGACCATCATCCTTTGCCTTCTTGAGCTGGACCCCTCATTAAACGAAGAACGCGCTTCTTCCCTACTTTACGAATGGATCGTAGAAATTCTTTTACATCTTTGTCCCATGTCCAACAGACTTGTTGTCGCCTGTCCTGTTTGGTCATGCAGTGAATATACCCGATGATGTCTTTAAGAAACTTGTTGCAAATATGTTCTCTTGGAAGTTCACCAGATGCCAGCAGCTCGTGCAAATTTTTAACTACAGTGTCACTATGTTCATACCAGTTAGACCCAAATGCATCAGTCAAATCATGAGCCGTTATCTCTTGTTCAACGAGCTGATTAGGAACGAGATTCGCTCGGGTTCTTAAATCATGCTGAATATCTAAATCTAGTTGAGACACTTCGTTAACATTCTCTGTATGCGTATCAGATGATTCTTGATTAGCTATTGGAACAGCGATAAGAGGAATGGATGTTTCTGTCTGACAATCAGCTGTTCTTTGCCTCGTTTCAGTGCTCGTTAACTTGGGCTTCTTTGAAGGAGTACAGTCTGACCAGTCAGTTGTCGGAAAATTATCAAGCACGAATTCATTTGCGTCGATTTCAATCTCCTCTGTCTCATTCACACGAAAAGAGTCAAAGGAGTTCAAGTGATATTCATCTGTGACATCTGTCTCGATATAGAAAATTGCTGAAGGATCCAAAACTGTTAATTCTGTTAAGGATGGACTTGCACTCTCTGCAGTCTCTGAGAACAGTAGTTCGGACAGTTCGGGTGACAGTGCACACCTTAACGTACTGAGTACATACTATCGCAATCTATTATATACTCTTGTTGTTGCCGTATTTTCACTTTTTCAAGAAATTGGCCCAATACTTTTGGAGCTTTTCTGATTTGTCTTCAAGTTTCCGTTTTTCGTTTTTGCGTTTAGTGCACATTTCCACATGTGCCCTTCTGACGTCTTTGATGGCGTTGAGTTTATTGATAGCAAAAACCGTGCCGCATAAACACTTGATGTTTCGTTCATCAAGTGCTTCGCACCCATCGTATTCTCGAGCAACGTTTTCTTTCCATAGGCGCAACCTATATGTTAACCTAGCTACTGTCCAAATTTGAAAAAAATGGAATAAATTCCCTTTGTGTTATAGCTTTTTAAAATCTTCCCCACGCGCGAAAAGTGTATTTCGAGAAAACAGCGCTTGATTAAAATTTTCGCTTCACAAACAAACACCACGCCTTCAACACCTTTCGTAATATTTCCGACAATAATCACTCCACTTCAATAATTATTTTTTTTGTATGAAAGATCATTCTCAAAACTTTATTTTGAATCTAAAAAAGTGTAACAGGCAATTTTCCGATCTGAAGGTATTCTGAAAAGCAAACTGATTTAAAGGTCTTTAAGGTCTTTTTAAAAAGTATTTTGTCGGCCTACTTACTTGACAAATCTTGTAAAAAAGATCCAAATACCACTTGTTCGATCTTGGTCGTCCTGCAGCAGAATTATCGGATCAAGAGCACAAGACGTCTGGACGTGACAAAGGTCAAAAAACAATAAATACCGCCACGTTTTGCTTACGTGATCAAAATGTGGTATCCAGTCTTCTCTCGTAATAAATACGCCTGGTGAATAAAACTTTTCCAACAGCTTGGACCGATTTGGAAGACTCCAAGGAAGGTTTTTACGTGTTTGTTCTGCCTAAAACTTCACATTTTTTATTGAGATCTGGCCTAAAAATCTGAAAATTTAATAATTATTTTCAACAAAAATGATTTCTCCCTTCTCCCATTTCAAATTGCTTTTCCCTTCTCCCTATATTTTTACGTCATTTCTCCTTCATCCCTAATTATTTTCGGCCGTTTCTCCCTCCTCCCTAAACCGTTCCTCTCCCCTCTTAAAATTTCGGAAATTCAATCCGGATTTTTTGGCCGAATGGATCGCGCCCTCGGTTAACGCTTACATGCCGAAAATTCGATTTATAAAAGGGAGCCTCCGCGCCATTAAATAGCCGCGGGCCACCTTAAAGCTAAAACAAAGGTGTTTTCAGCACGTTATACTGTTGCATATTGTGTCACAAAAATGATAACAACGTTTTCACCAATCATTGGACATAAGTTTTCTGGAGGAACGACGGCTTACAGTATTGTAAAAGCTAAAGTGAGCACATTCTGTTGTTAAATTTAAATAGTATACTTTGCAGTATGCAAGCTTTACACCGTATGAATGAATTGTACTTTTAAATGTGAGAAAATTTACAAAACCAAATAGTCTAAAATAAATATGAGAACGGGTTGAATAACCGACTCAGATAATTTTAAATCTATTCGAACATGGAATTTACTATCTTAGGGGCGGACCATTAGAAATCTTGGGAGGGGGGGTGACAATTACCAAAAAAAAATTCCTGCAAAGGGAAATTGTCTCAAAAAAAATTCCTGCAAGCGGTTGACCATAAAAAAATAAAATCCTGCAAGCTAACTGGATATATTTATTTATTTCAGTATTTTATTTATTTATTTTAAACTGGAACATATGAGAGTATGACATGCTCTCTGGTAGTAAAATTCATCAAAAAGCAACTTCAGGTTGAGTCAAATGCTCTCAAAAATTACATGCCTCAAAGGTCTATCTGGTACATGTACCAGTATCTTAATATAACCAAAACCTTGTTTATGTACATATTTGAAAACACTGTATACATCATGAAATATGTAACCTGCTCTACTACACGAAAGTATTTTTTTCAATACATTACAGATTGTCCAACCGTCCCGATTTTGTCGAGATTACCCCGATTTTGCTTGAAAATCCCGAATCCAGACCAATATGTGATCGGGATAGGAAAAATCCCGATTTTGACATCTGTTCTGTCATTTTCGTCAAATTTTCATAATACTTACTATACAAAAAGACGAAATTTTGTATACTTAACTCTGATATCCAGATAAACTAAAGAAACAGCAAGAAATATAAAACGAAATCGAGTACTTGTATGCGGAGCCACACAAAGAGACGCAAGGCGACGAGAAGCCACATCAATTTGCCAAACATTTTTGACAGAAATTGTTGTCTCAGAACACTAGAAATGGAGTTTCAGAGCATCTAGATTTCAAAATTTTCAGGTGGGGCATGCCCCCAGACCCCCCTAGCCGTCTCGCGCCTTCGGCGCTCGACCACTCCATCTCAATTCTTATTTCTCCCCATTTTTCATGCAAAGGTTCCACATTCTGACTTAAATCTACTCTCAAGCCAAAAATGGATTGGGCCGAGTTAAAAAAAAAAATTGAGTTTGAAGACATTTATAAAGAAGATCTGAGAAAAAAAAAAAACCTGCAGGCTTGCACCTCCCAAAAAAAAAATCCTGCAGGAAACTCAGGCCGAAAAAAAAATTCATACACTGAAAAATTTTTGACCCCCCTCCCAGGATTTCTAATGGTCCACCCCTTATGAGATCAGTACGAAGGACCCGTGCTAATTACGTGGCAGTATGTTGACAGTGTTGAACTCACCTACATCAGAACCGATACCGCACACCGAGCCAGCAGCGGATATTATAGCACCTTCCCCACCTGAGCTGCCACCAGCTATCTTAGACGTGTCATAGGGGTTGTTTGTTCGTCCGTACACGTTGTTCATCGTCTCCCACCACATGCACAACTCGCTACAGTTTGTCACGGCAATCGGTATAGCGCCGGCATGACGAAGATTTTCAACAACGCTCGCATCTTCAACAGCAATTGTGTCTTTACGATCCACTAACCCAGCTGAGTGCGTGAATCCCTTGCATGCGAGTGATTCTTTTACGGTTATGGGAACTCCCAGCAATGGTTTGCTCAATAAATCAGATTTTTCTCGACTGCAGTCGCATGAATCGAGGACTTTATCGATGTGCTTTGCTTCTTCTAAGGCGTCCTCGAATCGGTCGCCAACAACGGCATTAAGGAGGGGGTTGACTTGGTGAATTCTGTCGATGAAAGCTTGAATAACTTCTTCGCATGTAAACTTTCGTTCCTTTATGTAACGAACAATAACACACGCTGATAATTTCAAAATACGGTTTGTCGGCCCGCGAACTGTAACTCCATTTTTGCCGTAGATAAACTCCGATATACGAAGGCGGGCATCCCATAGAATTCCAACGGATTCTAGGGCCCTGAAAACCAAAGAGAAAACGGACAAAAATATCTTGATAAAACCCATGGCTTAATCTTGTACATCTTGTGAATGTTAATTGTAAAGTGTCCTTTGTTTTATTTGTGGTTATGAATACATGAATAATATTAAAATAATAAATAATGTTTTGTGAAGAAGAATCCTCGTTTGAACTGTGAAATAGTAAAGGAAACGAATTTATTCAAAGTTTGTACTATTAGATAGTTTACAGACATATTATATGTAGGGAAGAACGAAATAACATGGCATTTATCTGTAATTCTTCAAATAATTGTTTAAGTATGACAAGTACGTACAGCACGCGATATCACAAATCACGCAACCCGATCGGGTCAACGTGGCTTGAAATCAAACCGTTTGGCAATGCTTTCTTTTCCAAACGTTTATTTGTCGAGATAGATACGTAGATAAATAGTGGAGACTTCATGAAAACGTGTCATTTCTAGTGTGGTCGCGTGAAAACATTTTAAAGGACTTACTGTTGATGGGGTCTCAACAGCTAACTCTCAAATAAAGCAAGGACCACTTGGACAAACAGCACGGCGAAGTGAAGCCGGATCTTGGAGTAGATCAGGATCAGCAGTAGTATTGAATAAAACTTAAAACTGAATGCAAGGCTGATCGGACAGCTATCAGTATCTCCTTAAATCATCCTGCCACCCCTCTCACACCAAACAATCCATCCCGTTTAGCATGGCCTTACGATTGAGAAGAATTTGTTCTACGGATGAGTACTTTAACACTCGTTCGAACGCACTCACATCCCATTTAATCAAGAGAGGATATAAACACCTTTTTATTAAAGAAGAAATAGAGAAAGTACGTCTGATTCCTCGCAGCGAAGCCCTCGAAACATCTAAGAGAAAAGAGTCTAACAGAATCCCATTTGTAGTAACATTTAATCCAGCCCTTCCGTACATACGTCGAACCATTTTCAACAATCTGAACATTCTTCGTTCTTCACAACGATGCAAAGAAGCATTCCCTTCTCCTCCTCTCATATCGTACCGCCGATGCAACAACCTCCGTGACATTTTAGTCAGAGCCAAACACCGCAGACCACCCCCCCAAACACAAGGAGCTTTCCGCTGTAACAGAAATAGGTGCAAAACGTGTCCTTTTATCTCAGAAGGAACCACGTTTTACACCTTTTTCTCTACAAACGAACAACAACGAATACGACACCACATCTCTTGCTCATCTACGAATCTCATATATATGATACAGTGCTGCAGATGCAAAGTACAATACATAGGAGAGACTAAACGACATCTCAGCGACAGATTTGGCGAACACAGACGCGCAATCGAAAAAGCCATTAACCAACATCACATTCATCAGCCTACCGCCGTTTCAGATCACTTTACTCTTCCTGGCCATTCAATCAATGACATAGAACTCATTCCCCTTGAACTCATTAACTCTGACAGAGACGCCATTCGTAAGGCCAGAGAAGGATTTTTAATTTCCAAGGGCAAGACTCTTGAACCCTATGGGATGAACAGACGCGATGAAACTTAATATATTTCTATTTTTATAGTAGCTTTTGTAAACGTTTCTACTGTTTATTTTTGTTAGCCAATCATATTTAATCTTTCATTTGAATCATTTTATATCTTGTAACCGTTTTATTCCATTTTTACTTAGCTCTTTGTAGCCCCTGATGAAGGTTAGTTTTGCCTAACCGAAATATTGGGCAATAAAATACCCTTTATAGCTGTCCGATCAGCCTTGCATTCAGTTTTAAGTTTTTTTCTCAACAGCTAGCCCGGCTCAGTCAGTAAAAAGAGATGGGCCCCATTTAGGATAAGTGTCCCCCGACGGGGAGGGGTAGGAGTCCCATATAAATGACGGGTGTGCTCGTCGTACCCTTTATTTTGGGGGTCAGAATTTGTAGATTGGCATCTCTTAGAGTACTTTAATGCACCTTTTCATTGTTTTGAACAGGTTATTATTTCTAATAATCTGCATACATGCTCACTGAAATGGAACAACAGGTCATTATTGTGGTCAGTGAGGTGGAACAGGAGGTTATTATTAAAAATAATAACCTCCTGTTCCACCTCACTGATCACAATAATAACCTACTGTTCCACCTCAGTGATTTTCTAGAATCTTCTCAATTTAGCACATCTGCATAATTTATTAAAAATTCCAACATGGATAGCACTTGCAACACCCGTGACAAATACTTTTGATGTACATGTCAACAAAATAAACAAAACATCCCTCTGGACCAACAACATACACCCTGTATCTCCGAGGGACTTCTGTTTTTAGGTTTTCAACTACCTTGGTTAATAGTTTTAAATAAACCTTTACTATAGACACTATAAGGCAAAATCTCATTATTTTCCATTACATTGAACGTGGAATGAAAAATTATCGACAGTGAATTTCCTATTTTTATCTAAAGCTAGACTATGAGCAGTCTCTCTTTCCCAGCTTAGTCCATCAAGCGAGGAACGAAAAAACATTAGCGAATGGATAATGGCCGCGCGAAACTGGAGGCGGCGCCCCAGTTTCGCACGGCCATTACCGTTCGTTAATGTTTCTTCGTTTCTCGCTTGATGGACTAAGCTGGGAAAGAGAGACTGCTCGTAGTCTAATCTAAAGCCCATATCCCCAAATTTCTGATTATTACTACTGCTGACTGTCAAGGAACTTTTTACCCTTGTCATGTAAGAATTGAAACGTTTCAAAAGTGTACTATTAAAATTTCACTTCGCTAGCTCACATTTTTTCCAAGATTGCATCCTCCTGATTCCTTTTTCCTATTTTGCGGTAACTTGAGAACTTTATCAGGTGTTTATACGCATCTTGTTGTAAAAAGTATCCTACTTGGCCAGTAAAGAATATCACAAACGGCGCTTCACATCGCATCACCGCGTTTCATCGAGGCCATAGTTGATCAATTCTAAACTGATTGTAACGGCAAGAAAAAAATCGCCCACGGGAGTCATTACAATGATTAAAATGCTTGCACAATCCTTACGGGATTTAGACAATCACTACTGTCACTAATGAGCAAAATTTCACAGCAAGTCGTTGGTTTGCTTGTTCTAAAACAATGAAAAGGTGCATTAAAACGGATAATGCCCTCGCTCCTCGGCCTTCTTAAAAATAATGACCTCGCGCTACGCGCTCGGTCATTATTTTTAAGAAGGCCTCGGAGCTCGGGCATTATCCCTTACATAATCTAAAATGGCTACCGCTAGAATTATCGCAATACCTTTTAGGGTACATACAATACAATACAATACAATACAATACAATACAATACAATACAATACAATACAATACAATGCAATAGGATAGGTATTGAGTGTTGTTATGGAATAGGCCATTTGCACGATGACGTCATTTAACTACAACTACCAGAATCCTTCAGTTTTTTGTTTTGTAGTGCAAATTAGTGCTATTGTTATTTAAACCGCACTGGGATTACAAAATTTAAATAAGAAAGGAAAAACGAAATGAATTCTGGTAGTTGTAGTCAAATGACGCCATCGTGCAAATGGCCTATTAATGGAAGATTTGGTACCTCTTAATTAGGGGTAAAACTCCATTTGAACCACGCCCATCAAACGAGATTCTGGTACCCTTTAGGGTGTTTTTCGAAAATTTCCGATGAGCGGGCCCCCGTCATTTATATATGGGAGTCCACCTCCCACCACCCTGAAATGTCCCTGGGGCCAAGTCCTAAGTTCCAAATTGAAGCGATGTTTACATTGCCTTAATTAGCTATTCAGAGATAACGAATGATGGAGACGTGAATTCTTCACTGATTTTTCTCGCTTTTAAACCAGTGGCCAAAAGAAAACAAAGAAATCAGTGTCGGTTTGTCTAATTTCTATTCCACTGGCTATGTGAAACCATGGAGCTTTGGGGACGAGATCATTCTTGACCCCAGGAATGTTTAAAACAGAAGAGCTCTGGTTCAGAGCTCTGAAGATTTCTGAGCTCAGAAGAGCTCTGGTTCCGATTTCTGGTTTTGAGAACGGGACGAGAATGCTTTGGGGGTCAAATGTTAATGGCGAACAAGTTAAACAAGTTTGAATATGCGCAAGTCATATTTTATTGTTTTATCATTACCTGTGTTAAGGACGTTATTCGGTCTTCCTAAAATAAAACCAGTCTCAAATTAAAATACGTATAACAATAGTAAAGTGGAAAAAAGAGCGAATTAACTCTGCAAAAATGTATTTTTTTAATTTATTATAGTGGTCTTTTATGGAGAGGGAGAGAAATACATTTTAACGAAAGATCACAGAAAACAACATTTAACGCATCTAGACATGGACTACAACCAAAGACAAAAGTGTTGGGAAGCCTGAGGTTCCTTATTTTCCTCACCCCTCCCCCCTCGTCCCCCCTCTTTCAAAGTTGCTGTTAACGCAAATACTTAACTTACACTGTCTTTTGTATAGACGTCTTCAACATTGGATTTGGGGGAGAGGGGGCTATAGAAAGCGTTGTGCGCGCCTTTAATTGAACTGAAACCCAAAGGTGGTGTCATTTTTTAGCGTTTTACAAGCCTTCCCAACTAATTTTGTCTTGGGTTGTAGTAATGACCAGTTCGTATCTCACTCTTCTCCATAAAATAAAAGTGATATATACCGACTTCTAACCACATATTTAATGATCACGGGTCTTATATAACATTCACTTCACTAAAAATGTAAATTTCGCTACTACACGAATGCTTTCCATTGGACAGTCTGCAACCTACAGGAAATGTACGACAAATTCTATCGAATGTTTGACATAAACAGACGCAGATCTCTCGTACATTAAACGTTAAAACCGCAAATCCTTGTTTTTCCTTTATAAACCATAAGTTAAGGTTGTCACACTGTATTTTCACACAACTATATAATTATAGTAGCCTGTCTCTGTAAACGATATATTTGAGAAAATGACAATTTTGGGGGGAAACAAAGTTCGAGAATTCGAGCTTTATGAATGATTTTGCCGCCATCAAAACACGTCACGTAACTAACATAAAACGCAGTTGGCTTTTGGCGACAAGATTCCAAGCGTAAAACCCAGTAAAAACTGGGTAAAAACAACACAACACTGCTTAACATTTCTTACGTGTTCTCTCTCTATGCCTTCAGTAGTGATTTCTGAATGTGAAAACTTTAGACGTGGAGAATACAGCATAGTAATGCTTACAGAGAATCTTTGAAACGTTTTACATTAAAAAGCAACCAGTTAAAGACGAGATACCTTCTCACCGCGAAAGTGTTTTGCTGAAGGTTCTTGCCTGTGTGAAAATTTATGGTCACACTGTATGTAGTACAGTGCTGGTACAACAACAACAACAACAACAACAACAACAACAACTAAATGCCCTACTGTAATTTATCTTTCCAGCGGTTTTCCAATGGCTTAAGATATTTTTGACGCTACACATAAACCAACCAATCACAAGGAAGATATTACTCAAACAACCAATCCCGAGCAAGACGGATTGTTCCCGCGCTTTTTAAAGTCATTTACTCCCGCCCTTTTTAAACGTTACCTGGTTTTTCGGTCATCTGTGATTGTCCAACGCACTATTTGCGATCCGCTGTGGTTTGGTCTGTGACAACATTTAAGCCACCAAAAGAAAAACCGCTTTAAAATCTGTCTACATATATGAATTTAATGGGAATATGTACGATTTTGCAAGCACTAACTTTTCAACGGTATTGCCACTCCTTGTTCAATGACACACAACAGAGATGTTCAAAGAATTTCCTAGCTTGACAAAACATACTTTTTAAACAGTGGTTAATAAAAAAATAATTACCAGAGATTATGGGATGTATCCTATAAATGTAACACAAGAATATGCTAAAAAGAACCTAACAAAATCAGAAAAAAGCATCTAGAAAAATAGTATATTATTGTTGATCACTATAATTCTAACGAAATCTTACTGAGCAACCAACAGTTTTCTTCTGTCAGTTAAGACATCCAAGAGAATTACTTTCTCAGCCTCCTCCTGCCGAGAAACAAGTGTTTCTATAGTTCCTAATTTCCATTAACACCAACATGTACGAGCAGTCCAAAGACCAGTCTATCAATAAAGGTTTAAAAATATGACAAAACTTGTTAAGGCACTGTAACTACCAAAGGAACGACTACACTAGAGTTATTTTTCTTTATTGTTAAAACAAAAACACTGCTCAAAGAATTACAAATACTTTATCTAAGGCAGAAAATTTAAAAAGAAATGTTGAGAAATGGGAGAAATTTCCTCAATTACCAGATCGTAAATCTAAAACTTTTTTTGGTTTAGACTTAACCTTTCCCCTCATATAATCAAAGCTCAAGTTGTATAATACAGTTGGAAAAACATTTAGTTCTGTGGATGAAATCCTCGAGTGTATGTTCCTGTTGTGCTGCTTATTATGTTGCACAAGGTGGTTCTAACTTTTAAGTTTGTGCATGAAATCCTAAAGTGTGACTATTCAAATGAAAGCAACTGAGCAGTACTTTCCTGTGGTACTATTTATTATGCTGTATAAGCTGGCTCTAACTTTTGAGTCTGTGCATGAAATCCTGCAGTCTGACCATTTAAATGAAAACAATCGAGCAGTACTTTCCTGCGGTGCTGTTTATTATGCTGTACAAGGTAATTCTGACTTTTGAACCTGAAGATAAAACCCTAAAGAGTGACCATCTCATTGAAATCTCTGGAGTAGTGTGTTCCAGTAACTGAATACCACTGAAGCACTGTCCTTACATGAGGAAAAAGGCTAAGTAAACTGCTAAGCTTTATAATAAATATATTTAGGGATGACAACACAATTAGTCTCCATTTAGTACTACTTTATCTCTGCATATATTATATATGTTACTATCACGTCATATACTTCATGATTGCCCTTAAAGCATAGAGAAGTTCAGCTTGGAGGCGAGACTCCAGCAGCAGTAGATTAATATGAACCTGGCGAGCAATAAAAACATCATAAGACAATTTGAACAGCTGATATTAATCATTTCAATTATATAAGGAAACAGCTTGTGGGTTGCTCATTTCTTGTGTACTGGAGACTGTTTCTCGAAAGTCCTAAAAAAACGTTTTGGGCCAGATCTTTATTTTAAAATCAGTATCTATAGAATGGTGATGTAGTTTTCAGCCTGCAAACCAGCCTGACTTGTTTTGTTAACAGTTGATGAAACAAGTCAGGCTGGTACTTAGAATAAGTTACTTAGAATTTTATTGTTTAGCTTTCAAAACCAACAAAATTTTGTAATTTTAATGTAAACATTGGGCACAAAAATAAACGTTATCAGGACTATCAAGAAACAGGCTTCTGGTTTTTAATAAAATCAGAAAAAATTAGACTTGTATGACACAGGAAAACTATTAATATTAGATTTAGTCAAATACAATAGGCCGATTTTGATATATGAAAATTCCAACTTGGCTCCGAGGCTTAGGGGAATAAAACAAAAGAAATTGATTATTCATCTCTGAACATCGATGTGATTACTTTCGTTTTATTCCTCTAAGCTTCAGAGCCAAGTACAAATTTTAATATATCGACATTTGCATACATTTGTTGAAGCCCAGTTTCTTAGGATGAAAGCACTAATGCAAAAGTGTCAATGGATAATTCATCTAAATGAATCTTGCCAGTTTTGCAAAAAAGGATAAATTTGAACAAGGCTTGCACAAAATGACATACCTGGGGTCAATTCAATAAAACTTTTACAAGTGTAATTTACAAGTGTTGCCATTGTTTCAGCAGTTGAAAACAATAGCTACACTTGTAAATTACACTTATAAAAGTTTTATTGAATTGACCCCTGGATTCTACATTGTTTTTATAAACTTTGCCGTTTTTTTTTTTTTTTTAAATAGTAATATGCATGCAAAAGATTTTTCCAGAAAGTGCCTGCTACTACTATAAAGGTTAGCAGAAACATAATTATTGTGATTGAATAAGACAAGAATGATAAATACAAAAAGGATTCATGAACAAGGCATACCTTTTCCGAATGAGTGAGGTCTGGCATAAAACCCAAATAATCATCTAATGAAACTCTCTCAGGATAACAAGCCACCTTATGACAACAGATATGCAAGCGTTAAAATAATACAAACAAACATGGAGGGATGTATCTGTATTTGAATCGCATGTGTGCATTATTTATTTAGAACAGTGTCGGACAAGTAAACTACAGTGGACAGCTAACTTTTACATGCCTTGCCGTGAGCACCCAACACACCGTCTTTTTTACAAGTTAGCCAATCAGAGAGCACAAATATAATAATTGAATTTGTGCTCTCTGATTGGCTAACTTGTAAAAAAGTGTGTTTGGTGCTCATGGAGGCATGCCAGTCAATAAATGACGGGCATGCATCTTCGTGAAGTTGAGCAAAATGATGATGCAATGCAATCTTGTTACAGGATTGTAAAGTTAGTTACAAAATACAAAGATTTAATTCACATTATTGCTTCACGTGCATCTGTTGTGCTGTAATTTTGTCCTTGGTGCGGTGCAAATTTTATTTTCCTTTATTTAAAACTCATTATCATACATTATCAGACATTACCATACCCCAAAACAAAGGAAAATAAAATTTGCACCAAGGATAAAATTGCACCACAACATATCTGCTGTTAAAAAAATGATTATAATAATAAGCTGGGTGATATCATGGAAACTGGGTGAGCATTTAATTCTGAACTAATTTTAAAGTACTTAAGCAACTAACTGAAGATCAGGGAAGAGAATGAAATAATGAACCTCAGCAATGGCATAAGAAAACATTTCCTGGCCTGAGAATGACATTGGCCCTAATCTAATTACCAAAACCAAACGATTGTTTTTTGATTCAATTTTGAAACAACTAAGACAAGTACTTATCTAACTAATGTTTTTAAAGTTTAACCTAAACTTACCACTTTAATATATTTTTTATATGACCTCTCCAACAGTTTGTTTACCTACAACCAAGAACAGACGAACAATAATTATTATAATGAACACACTGCAAATGGACAATAAAGTCACACTTTATAGTATCAAGCAAGAAATTTAAACTTGTTTTGGTCCATAAACACACTGATACACAAAAATACTTGGCCTAACCCACCATCCTCACAGGGTTGTCAAAAGTAGCTGACTGCTAGTAAAAATCAACATCTACTTTGTTATCTTGGTACACTACTTGGATTGGCAGTTCTTTAGAGGAGACGGCATTTTTAAAAAATAATTTCCAGTTACTTTCCCAAGTCAGACATCTACTTTAAACTTTTCTGACAATCGTTATCTCCCCCTTTTTATATTATAAGCTGTTTAACAGATCTGTACACTGCTGCCACTTGAAGAGCTTGGTGCAAAATGGGTGTATATCACAGTCTTGACTAAAATATGGGATCTACACTCCTAAAAACTCCATGTTTGGTTTTGTACTGCCAATATGCTCAATGCTGTGGCTATAACTTAAGGAATTTAGCCTTCAGGCAAAAACATTAAATCAGAGCAATGTTGGACACACAAAACATGGGTAGGTATGGAGAGTTTCCCCCATATGTTAGCCAAAACTGCAACATATGCCCTTTCAAACTTGTGAATATGCCAAGCATGAAACAAGTTAAAGCATACAGGGAAAATATGCAAATTTTCACTAGGTGAATGGGCTGTAAACATTGAGCCCGCAATGTGTAGTGGTCACCTGCCTTATCCATGGAGATGGCATTGGAGGGAGGAGAGGGTGGGGATTTGGATGCAGGAGGTTGGGTCAGTGGATCAAACATTTGGTATTCACAAGTTAGCTCATAGGAGCCTTCAATTGCACCATGTCCTTCACCTGTACTGTCAATGTTACACCTTATGCAAGGGTGTTTTTATTCCACACAGAACATTTACCTCTGTATATAGATAGTCGTCATGGTATATTCCAAATAACACATGGATGTAGTTCCATGTGGCCATACGGAAAGTTGAAGTGTCCACATTTTCTACTTTACCAAGCCTAAAAACACAAGCATATGTGTTAAACTTGAAAATACCTAAACAGAAAATCAATGACCCTGATGTAAAGAGACAATTTTGATGCACTGGAGTTCAATGGAATTTTTGTAACAGTTATTCACCATTTCTGCCCAAGAAAATGAAAGATACAAAATCTGCATGTTTAGCTATACAAAGACACTGTGAAATGCCACCTATCTAAAAGACTTACAAACAGCCGTTTGTAATTTGGCAATATACAGAAGGACATTATCCAGTGGGTCTGTCTCAAGCTATATGTGTTACAAATAGCTTGTACATATAACTTGGACCTGAACATGTCCGTGACCCAATGGAAATGAAGTGAAACCGGGATTTCCATTACTCTATCAAATCAGAAAATTAATGAGTTGATGTTCATTGGAAAACAACCTCAAGTTTGATGTAACACTCAAGACATTAGGTACATTAGGTTGATGTCAAACAAATGAAAGACTGTACAATACATTAAACTCTGTCTAAGTTGGAAACCTTGGGACCAACTCTAGTTGTTCGCCTTAGAGAGATGTTCGCCTGATAGAGTTAAGTTAAAGATGAAGTAGCAAAATTTGGCTGGAACCAGGCAATAATTAATGTCCACCTTAGAGAGGTGTCTGCCTAACAGTGATGTCCATCTTAAGAGAGTTTACTGGAGTAGCAATGGTTTCTTGTGAAGACAAGGAATGTAAAGGTCACTGAAACTCAAAACAATTCATCCTCACGTGTTATAAGTTAAGTTAATGGTGCAGCTAAATTTGTCATCCAGCATTTGGCCGATATCTGGGTACAGTCTGTTGATAAGTGAGAAGCCATGCTCCTCCCACGAATAATCCTGGACTCTGAAGGTTGAGATGTCCATTTCTGCATCTCTGCTTGCAAAGTCACTGTAACTAAATGATGGATCCTCCAGGTATCGAGCTATCCCTGGCTTTGGAGTGTCATTGGCACTTGTTACTTTGTCCTTCCCAGTAGCCACTGAAAAAAAAAAGAAATACACATATGTCTTTTTAATTGATTTAGTGTGTAATTTTCCCCTCTTTATGTTACTGGTATGTCATGTGTTTGGATGAGACCCGGTTGGTTAGTAAATAAAGTTTCAAATACAGGGCTGTGAACTGGCAGCAGGCAGATGCCTATTGTGGCCGGCAACTCGGAGTGAAGCTGACCAAAAGCACATGAAAATGACTACAGGACACCGACTATGAGAGGCTACATGTATCTTGAGTAATTATAACCACCTATTTTCCTTGCGTAGCCGTCAACCTCAAGGCCTAACGACAGCCCTGTATATGGATGGTTTCATCCATTGGCTCCATCCCTTACCCTTCTAAATACTTATCTTTAATGAAATGGCACCCCTTCATATACCTAAAAATCTGCACACCTCACAAATAAGACAAAAACAGTAAATTGTCCCACATGTTTTTCTTTTCTTTAACTTGTTAATTTACATCACCCATAAGCTAAAGGTTATCATTAAAGGTCTCTATTTTTAGTAAAATTATTTTCCAGTAGCAAGGTTTTTTTAATCCTCCACCCCATCAGTTTACAAACAAAGCAATATCATGTCTTATTTCTGTACCTTCTCCACTTTCCACTTTTTCAAACTGTTTAAACAGTTCTTCCTGTGTTTTCTCCATCAGGGCATCATGCTCTGCTTCGACTTCCTTCATTTTCTCCATCAATTCAGTCATACAAGAATAATTACAATGCATTCCATTTACAGACAGGTCATCACCATCAATGCTTCCCCGGTTGGAATCAGAGAGCGATGGTGGCTTAAAGGTGTGGCCTCCATCCCGGTCTATTTCTGGCGTAATGCCGCATCCATACACAAAACTAGACAAGCTATGAATGTGGACCAGGATAACAATAGCTTGGATTAGTTCTGATAATGACCAGTTGTCTTGTCCTTTTAGGAGTTTCTGTTCCAATTAAAAAAATACACAGGTTTTTAAAATAAGTCAGCACCTTTCTAGTAGTGATAAACTTAGCATTTTACCTTGTTAATTTGATTTTAAAGGACTGATATTTTCTGGTAAGATTTGATTCTTGGACCGCCTGTAACTTATGGAAGTAATAATTTATATATTTGGTATTATTACCGTAAACACCGGTGTATAAGCCGCACTCGTAGATAAGCCGCACCCCAAGTTTTGAAGCTCAAATTTTGGAAAAAAAAGGTTTTTTTAAATAAAAACATAAGTCAGAGAATTAGCTCCACAAAATATACGCTGGACTTTGCTTCTATCCATCGAATCATCGTGTATTAAAAAAGCTCACAGTTTTAGCAGTTTTTCAGCGCAAGCTACGTTCGTTTTACAAGCTTGGTAACCGTGCAAATTTCTTGAGCACATATTTTTGTTTCGCCTGGTTACTAAGGTTAACCAAGATGGCCGCTTGTTTACGGATTCTTTGGCTTCTTTCATTCGTCTTCGGTGTTACTTCATTGCCAAAAGCTTCGAAATGTCTGACAAAGATAGTGAGCACTGTTTTACCAGGTATTTTGACAATTTGAGGTTAAATTTTACAATTAATAAACACGATGCTCACGTTTGTGCGTTACGTGTTCGATGCGGATTGCTCTGATTTCTGGTCTCAGATCAGAGACGCTCTGGCCGCACTGTTAGACAGATAATACTCACCTTTCTACATCATCTAAAGTTAAAGAATTTGTGTTCCACATTATACACCCCTAAAAAATAAAATCTTAATTTCGAGGCTCAAAAAGTCTGGTAAACTTATATCACCGGAAAGTATGATAACCTTTTGCAGATGTTCCCGTAGATAAGCCGCACCCTTGATTTTGAGCAAAAATTTTGGGCAAAAAAGTGCGGCTTATACACCGGTGTTTACGGTATGTGACTGTGAAGACATTTTACCTCATAAGGAGCAGAAAACACACAAATATCTGAGCGTATTACAGTTTAACAAATAAACAGATAATACTTGCAGACATTTTACTCATTGCTCACATTTTTCCTCGCCCCTGTGGGGCTTGACAAAAAATACTACACAACTTGTAAAATATCCACGCATGTTATCTGTTAAACCATTGAATGAGGTGTATATATTACAATGGAATTTGTTTTCATAGGAAAAAAAATTTCAAAAAAAATTATGTGCCAAACGATATGCAATACAGTGGAACCTTGTCAATCTGGCCATCACTGGGCATCCAAAATCTGGCCGTATTAACGAGGTGCCTGTATTAACAGGACGGCCGTATTAATGGGGTGCCTGTATTAACGAGGTGCCTTTATTAACAGGAAGGCCGTATTAATGGGGTGCCTGTATTAACAAGGTGCCTGTATTAACAGGACGGCCATATTAATGGGGTACCCGTATTAACAGGTTACCTGTATTAACAATTAACAGGGTGGCCATATTAACGAGGTTGGTCTAATGTATGTTTATATGACATTGCTTTTCTTCGGGATTAAGTAAGCAGCCATACAAACAAGGTGGCTGTATTAACGGGGTGGTCATTAGGCTGAGTAACAGGTTCCACTATATATTTTTTTATAATGTGCAGATTCCTTCTTGCCAAGAATTTAGCCAGTATGCTGAAAATAAATTGCACAATTGCAATTTGAAGAGTACTGAGCACTATTATACCTCAATGTGACTTGGAGAAAGTAACCACGGTTGATGCGCCAAGATTTTGTTGATTTCACAAAGTGCTCTTAGTTTAGCAGGAACTCTATCAAGACCATGAAGCCAGGTTTTGTCTCCTTGCTGATTAAGAAACTCTACCTCATACAACTGCACCTATTAATACAGACAAGTGAAATACTGACTGTTAAGAACAATTCCTCTAAAGTTACAATTGAAGGGCTCCCGGCAGTAAGGTTCATATTACGGTATAATTTATTTACCGTATTTTCTTGATTAAACGTCGGGCCCCAAATAAACGCCGGGTATAATAGAGGAAGTTGTAAGTAAGCCCCTCACACGTTTATCAGTGGTATAATAAACTAAAGATTTAAGGGCAAGGTACACGGCTGATATTAATGAATAAAGTATTGTTAATTAATAAAAAAAAATGCTAAATTAAAACAGACAATGTGAGTAAAGTTTGTGTCCACATACCAAATAACAGCAATGATGTCTACTTGCAGCCTAAAAAATGTAAGAAAAGGAAGTACACTTCAGATACAAGCTGTGAAGATCAATATTACAATACAAAAAATGCAATTCAAAAATAAAATTTATGATCTAAGAATATTTCCATATTTCTGACTTGAGCCTTTTCCTTTGGATCTGTTTATTTTAAGAAAATTAAAAAACAACGCTTCCATGTTTTACCAACATTATCAGGAAAACCAGACTGTTTTTATAGAGACGGAAAGTAAAAAGGTGTCCCAAAGACACCACTTGTGTTTAAAACGTTCTCTCACCATAATAGCAATGTAACATCTCCAGTCAAATGGTAAAGGTCCTTCTCCTTTAAACATGAAATACTCAGTTCTCAGAAAGCCTTCTAGGTATTGCGGGTGAAATGCAATGAGGCAAGTGACATTTGTGACACGACCGCTCAGCAGAAAAGACTCCACAAGCAAGCTAAGAACCTGCTCATCATCAGTATCCATAGCAACAACCTACAAAGTTCAAAGTTCAATAATTTCAGGATATCAACACAAAAGAGGTGACAATTTGGAGTAATCTGTTGATGCATTTACATAAGGAAGCAGGAGGCAGGGATACATGCATTATTCAGTCAATAGAGGTGGAATTCTGCAACCCAGGGACACAGAGATTTTCCCTGTCATTGATTTCCTTTCAGAATTAAAGCAACCAGGGACTGTTGGACATATGCCTACCCTTAGACTAGCTTGGGTCAACCCTGATTTCTCTATGATATGACAGTTCATTGTGCTTGTATAACTAATGAATTCAAACTAACAAAGATTTTTATTTAAGCTCAGCGTTTGGGACGTTATGGTAAACTCTACAATGTTAGTCTGAAGTTTGTTTTGCCAATGTTATATTTAAATTATAGCCTATGCCACTATTGAATTGTTCCTGGGTGGAATGTAAACATTAGCTGAGGGAATTTAATTGAGGCACCTCAAGGGTCTCTGTGTAAGCCCTAAGAGAACACAGTTAAATAACATGATTGCATCATCTTCCTGACACTTCAATATGTCATTTGCATTCTCTTTAATTTTACGTTCACGATCAAAATATGTGTTTCAAAGCCGGCTTTATCTTTCAAAATTCTTCCTACTGTTCAGCAAAGAATATTGAGTTTACTAATGAGAGAATATAACATTGTGCGACTCCAGTTTTCACGCCAGCTGCTACGGTGGAAAGCAATACTGTCAAAGTATTGTGACACATTCGTGATGTGCTGAAATCCATTAATTAAAGTTATCCCACAAACCACGAAAAGTAAGAATAAAAAACCTGGCTTTACTGATGCCAGGAATATTTCAATGAATTGTTATTCTGAATACACTCTCTGAGACATCAGGAACTAACTCAACGTGATATAAGCCCAACAAATCAATTAAAACATGTCCAATGACTATTTGTACATGATTTAATTGGTTATGAGACTGAAGATAGCATTGTAGCTCTAAGACTTTGTGATTTTGTTTTAATTTGCACTGACAAGAACTTAGTTTTTGAAAATTGCACTACGAGATACCTTTTCATAAACATAGTCTTGTTTTTACTTTAAAGTTACTCAATATGGTAGGAATCAGAAGCTTTCAATGTATATAGATAGATTCCTTTACGCGAAATCTCGCAAAGGCCTAGCTTTAGATAGTACCCATTTGTTACAGTAAAAAAAACTGTTAATAATCCACTTTCAATCTGTGTGGTAATTTTCCTGCTGTGCAATCGATTGATCAGGAAAGTAAAATCTCTAGGCGATGAGCTAAAATAATAGAGCTCAAAGCACCATGGCAGAGTAAGTTAATTTCATCGAGATGAAGAAAGTTGTACATGTATTCGGACAATATAGAAATTTTGAATGACAAAAAGACTGTATTCCAATACTGTTCTATTGAAAAAAAATGGTTGATCTATTGTCGAAATAAACTGATTAAAAAACGCAGCGAGCGTAGAATAGGCAGTGACGACTTGGGCAGTGCATGTCAGCTTAATTTTTGTACAGTTCAGTTTTAGGGAAGATCGTTTGTCGTTTCTAATCCCTAAATTCAATACCAAACAGTTTCACCTAAAATTATTCAAAGTGCAACTGACATACATAAAAACAATTACCTCTTTTGATGGAATTAAACTCGAAGGTCCCTTGTAAACTGGTCTTGGAACCTTGATTCCTTTTTCCTGAGATAAGAAAAACAAGTTTGTCGTGAGCAGCCGTACGTTTCCCTAAACACAACACTCTCATCTTGCCCAAGTTTCATACCTTCACAACATTAAGTAACTCCGAACAACTTTCTCTGATATCTGAGAAGGGACTCCTCAATGAAAGCCGTAAAATACAAGGTAAAATGTCCGAAAGAAGGTTCCCAACACCATTTTCCAAATTTTCCCGTCGTCTATTTGTCCACGCTTTGAGTGTTCTTCCTAACGATTCAAGAAATTGATGGCGTGAATTCTCGTCCCTGGTTTGCAGTCCACACAAATCTCTAAGCGAGTCTATCTCACTGGAGTCCTCTTCATCGTTCATCGTTCCAGCATAAGCCTCGGCCCAAAACAGCCAAGAAAAATCCTTATGAACCTGACAACATTGCTTAGCAGTTGAACAAGACTTGAAGGCTCTTCGACCACCATTGACTACCATTGACACATTCATCACTGAAACTATCCACAGCAGCCAATCAGAACTCGAACCGGCCCGTACGTCATCGACACACCTCCCAAGATACCATATATGGCACAAGACTATTGGACAGCAGGTAAATCCTGGGGAATTACTTTATACCCCTCATTCCATTTATCAACAAATAAATGTGCGAATTTGCACGTCGGAAAATCGAATGGAATAAATGCAATATTTTCTAAACGAGAAAGAAATCTATTATTGAAGCATTCCAACAATTATGGTTTTGAATATTTTGGGACGACGTGACCAAACTATAAAAGTTGTAGATCGTCAGCAATTTTTTTTTATATATTAATATTGAATCACATAATAAAATTGTCTATTCATATTTAAAATTAAATAGCAAATAAAAAGAAAGATGAATTGATGTTGCAATATGGGTCTTCTTCTTCTCCTGGAAACCATTTTTGTATTTGTATGAGCTACTAGTCTATAACATGTAATGTCTATATTTTTCATGATCGTAAAACTGATTCACACAGACAGACCGAACATTGCAACATACTGTACATACGTTATGAATAAAATTAGTAAATAAGACTTCCTATTCAAGTACGGATGTTCTAAAATGTTCAGAGATCGATTCAGTATAAATCGGAAAGACTACTTATGTCTTAGATGCAGCGTCATGATCATGTAGGTATATTATTGATTCTGTTTTCATTAAACTTTGGAACGGGCAGTTAGGAACTTTAGATTGTTTAAAAAAAAAACAAAGAAGAAAATAAAGTTATTTTAAAAGTGAAAGAACCTTTTTAATACCGTACCAGAAGTTATAGGAAAGTAAGGAGAAAGTTTTTAAAATATTTAATACCCACATCAGTTGTCGAATTGTTCAATCTGCTAGAACTTTATTCGAGATTACTGAAACGAAGAACTGAGTAAGTTCTAGATCTGATGATTTTAAAAGTGTCCGCTAGCATGTATGGCACTACAAGTCACATTCGCACAATGAAGGATGTCAGGGAAAACCCAAATTTAAAGATTAAAAAATACACGTGTGTCAACGCTTCCCAGAAAACATCCCGGAATTAATGACATGTAATTTCTCAGAAAACAAATGTCACACCGGCCTGGACAGTACGTGGTCTCATACATTATATCAGACGATATAATTATACTGTATATTGATAACGAAACGCTACATTCGTTCAGTGATAAGTGACCAGTTTCCCGTCATGTAGCAAGGCTCGCGTCACTTCCTGTTTTTTTTTTTAAAGCCGGCAGTAGTTCGATCACGTACAACTTAGGCCCAGTTCAAACGTCGAACTTCATATGTGCCGAACCTAATGCAAATTAGCAAGAACAATAGATTTTGCTCATTTGCATTAGGTTCGGCACATGTGAAGTTCGACGTTTGAACTGGGCCTTGGTTACAGAAAATTAATGCCGGCCACGTTCGTCCGCTATTAAAGTCAGAAAGAAGTCTGTGTAGTCTATAGAACTATGACAAACAAGACCGTGGTATAAACCAGCCTCCTGAGAGCACGCGCTAGAATTTCACACAGTTCGAGTTGGCAAGGCGGATGAACACTTCCCTCGACGGCTCGAGTTGATAAGAACGAGCCATTGCGCAATGCCACTAGCAGTTTACTCGGAGTAGCTTCAAGTGTAAAGTCACACAAGGAGCCACAGGAGACCCACACGGCCGGTTTCCGTAGCTTGAGTACGTAAGTTCCAAGGAGTATTGCTACTCTTTTTTTTTTTTTTTTACTCCCTCCCGGCCTATAGATGTCATGCTCTGAGTCCATCGCAGGGTTACCCCCAGCAATACGTCGCCGGTACCCCGTTTATACCCCTGGGTGAAGAGAAACTATGTGCCGGAACTACTTCTTTCGGATCACGTCTCGAACTACTGACCTTCGGGCCCCGGTTGTAGTTCAAAAGGTGGATAGCGCTATCCACCGGATAAATCACTATCCAGTGGATAAGTGCTAACAAAAACCATTGTGTTATCAGGCAAATCAAATCAAATCAAATCAAAGATTATTAGCATTCCCATATACATACATGGTATTGCCTATTACACTAACAAATTAAACTAGAATACAGTGATTGCAGTCCTTGCTAACAGAGTGTTTCGTCTCTCTGAAGCTTCATATATAAAGTGACCCACCTGTTTACATATGAAGGGGTCAACATTATTAAAAAAGAAATTAATTCTATCTGTATTTTGTAGATCCAAAAACTTTTACAATGTTTGCTAATTTCATTGAATAGTAAATTTCTTAGGTCAGAATATGAAACACAGTCGAAAAAGAAATGAATTTCGTCTTCAACGTCATTTGATAAGCATTATTATTATCAATATACGCGGCCAAATAAGAAACTGCCTTTGAAAAAAACACGCGTGAGTGGCGGGCGATATTGAATTTGACGGGCTGCAAACGCATTTACGGCCCTGTTTCATTTTTTTCTAATTAAATGAATTTGTACGATTTGGCCTTGTGTATTGATAATAATGATAACCACATGACTTTTGTCGAGCATATAGTTTATTTGTGTCCCTCGTAGCATCATTTGCACCCTCGCTCCGCTCGGGCACAAATGATACTACTCGCGCCACAAATAAACTCTATGCCCTCCAAAAGCCATGCGATTGTCCTATTCGCAGTGCCTCAAATCTCTTGGAATCTTTGCATTGGTTTTGCATGTCTACCCGTTTCTATTCGTAGGCAATGATTTCCTGTTCGAAACTTAGCCAGTGTTCGTTTGTGTTTCATATTTTTATTACGTCATAACAGTTACTAGAACTTCCTGTGTCATTTGTGAATTTAGAATAAAAATTAAGCTTGATGTTTAGTTGAACAAGCTTCATCTGATGTACCTTAGATTCTGAAACTATTTTCTTAATAATTCTATTTAAGAAATATTTCATGGATTTCTGACTATTCTCCACGAAAAGAGAATTTGTATCTGATATACCTTGGAAAGTTTCTAAAATTTTGTTTATTGAGGTCATAAAACTCGGATTGTCATGTAATGCAAGGGTATTTGATATGGATAGGCACTGTTTTGCAATACTTTCCATGGGAAGGTCTTGAAGATGCATCCAGAAGCATAGGCGTACGGGCAATTTTTTGCCAGGGGGGCGGTGAACCATTTGCCCAAAAAATTCTTGCAAGTTGCCCAAATTTTTACGAAACAGTCGAATAGAAACGAGGGTCATACGATGCACTAACATAGGCCTACATATGAAGTGAAAATATTCTTATATATGAATCTATCACGTTAAAAGAAATAGCTGTCCGTCTCTGCCATTTCGACGGCCGAAGATATCAATGATGCGATCCATGTCATTGTTGACTACAGAGTTGGCATATGCCCTTTCAATGTTAATTGGTGCGATGTTACTGACACGTTGCCCCATGGTGCTGCGGAGGTAGGTTTTCAAACTGCGCAACGCACTGAATGATCGTTCTGCAGAACACGATGTAGCAGGTATTACTGCAAAGATGGTACCATATTAGAAAACTCTAGAAACATATCAAATAGATCATTCTCGTGTATTGTCTCCAGCCGATTTCTGAAATAGTCATGTAGCCTAATCAGCGCACACGTCGAAAACTCGCGTACATTTTCTTATCGGCTTCAAGAATCTTGCAGTCGATTTTGTAAAATTTAGCAACGCGGGAGAAGCTTTCTTTATCAGGTGTTTCACTGTGACAGATATTTCTCAAAGCACAGAGTATTTCCGGGTCATTTCCGCTAAACCTGAGCTCAAGCTCGGAAGCACCTTGTTGATGGACGCATAGTAAGTGTTAATACGGTGGTGCGATTCCGGTGTCAGCTGCATTTGTCTTTGCGCGTGTTCACCTACAAGTGCTTGAAGGCGGTGCGATGGCGTTTGTCTGGATGCCCTGGCTTCTCGTAATTCAAACTGAGAATTGGTCAGTCACTACTTCATTTTCAGACCCATTGCTGATGCTATCTGCCATACGCTGGTGAAACTTTCTTTACTCCGACACTGGCGTAGGGTCGGAATGGTCATGTCGGCATTTCTACTAGCGGAGGTGACGTCGACCGTGTTCCCCTGAAGATATCGGCACAGACCAGTGTTGCTCAGGACCACTTTCAGCACAAACAGTCCTAAGATAAACTCCAAGTCACAAATGGCGGTCAATAAGGCTCTGCTCTCAGAGTAGGTTTCCGGATCTTTGTCTGAAGACAGCGTGAGCAGGGCTTTTACAATGCGTTCCATTTGCCCGTATACGGCCTCTACGGCTTCCCACCGGCATGACCATCCGCGTGGCACTCAATGACTTTAGCGTCAGTTTCAGATCCTCACCTTATACTTCTGTGTCACTAAACTGGGCGTGTCGTTTGGGACTCGCTTCTAAGAAGTTGTACAGAGCCTGTATAGTCCCCAGAGCGTTTCGAAATGGTTCAATCTGTGTCATAGTATCCTGAAGGGCGAGGTTTAGCACATGTCCGTAACAGTGGATGTACATACCGAGCGGGGAGCACTCTTCAATTCTTGTTGAGAGTCCCTTGTGTACACCGTTCATATTAGCCGCCCATCGAATGCTTTACCAACAATGTTCTTGAGGTCAAGATTGAGCTCAGTGATAGCAGATTTCACCTGTTCACACAGTACTTCGCCTTCGGTTGATTTCGTGTAGTAGAAATCAATGAACGTTTCTTTCTCCGTTCCATTCAGCGCGAAACTAAGGCAAAGTGAAACTTGTTCTGTTCTACTTTGCCCAAATTTCTCTTGCTGCCCAAAAAATCTGAGTTGCCCAAAATTTGGGGGGGCTGCAGCCCCCCCAGCCCCCCCGGCCCGTACGCCTATGTCCAGAAGCGAAGCATATTTCGGTAAATTAGTGATTTCAAAGAAATTCTCCTAACTTCGTTCCGAGCAGCTACATTAGGCGCTCGTTTATTGAGAATGTTTATTGTGAATGGAGCCTCTCAACTGGGTTTTTTTCCCATTTTTCAAAATTAAGTGAGTCATAAGCTCCCCATATTTCAGAGTTATATAGTAATATTGGTGAAAAAAGAGCGTCAAATAGTCTATTACAAATTCTGATAGGTAGCTTAGAAAAATCCAAAAACCGTTTTGTCGCAAAGATTGAACGTCTTGTTTTATCAACAGATTTCAATTTAGAGTTTGAAAAACTGCCATTACTAGAAATAGTGGAGCCCAGATATGTATAGTCTTGTACTATATCAATCTGTGAATCATTTAAGACAAATGAATAATTCTGTAAAGTCGACTTTCTAGTTTTCTTTTGAAAAATGACAACTTTGGGTTTTTTTGTATTTACTGACATCATCGAATCTTTACAGAATTGTTGCATAGAGTTAATACATTTTTGAAGACCGCTGGCACTGGTAGAAATCAGTACTAAGTCATCAGCATAAAATAAAGAATTTAGCGAAGAGCCGTTAGGGAGAGTAATTGGGTCTAGTCTATCGGTGTTTTGCAATATCAAAGGGAGATCGTTTAAGTAAAGATTGAACAACAATGGAGACAAAATACATGCGCACCCCTCTGTTATATTTGAAGTATGCAGACCCCATATTTCCTGACTTGATACAACAAAGGATTTTTGAATACATTGTAGAAATTAGGCGGAAGAATTGTCCACCTATCTTGTAATTCAGTAATTTCTTTAATAAACCTGGGTGCCAAATTGAGTCAGACGCTTTTCGAAAGTCTACAAAACAACAAAAAAGTTTTCCCTATGTTGTGTTCGTGACATATTTATCAATAAGGGTATTCAATGAAAAAAATGTGATCTGCAGTTCTATTGCCTGGCAGAAACCCAATCTGCGAGGGATCGATGTAAAAGTTCCTTATTTTTAAAAAAAGCCTGTAGTCTTGTGTTAGGTAGATAACGCTATCCACCTTTTGAACAACCGGGACCAGGCTGAAAGTAGACGCGCTAACCACTATACCACCGCTTGTCTACAACATCGCGTCGTGGTTCGTTCTTGTTGCTTTGAGAGATCGATTTTGCGATGGTTTGTGATTTTAGAGGGGTTTCTTCTTGGAGTGTTTGAGGGGAAAAATTGTGGGAAGGAGGGATTTGTGAAATTTAGAGAAATAAGAAAAATTGAAGATTCAATACAGTTTTTAAAATCAAAAATTAGAAGTTCAAAATTGAAGTTTGACAGAAAGTCATGCTATGGTTGGGTAAAAAACAATGCGGCTTTCCCGCCATGAACTTCCTTGCGATTTTTCTTTTCTACTAGCGTCAAGGTTATGCTGTCTTCCTTGACGAGCGAGCGAGTTGTTTTGGCTGCTTAACTTAGGTTCCTACCCCGGGTCAATGAACTGAGTGCGGATCGGGTGGCAGGACGAGTGTCTTGAAAAATTATAAGTGATATCGTGGACGAATATTCAAAAATATCGAGGAGATAGATGTAATAACCGGGACTTAACCTAAACGCCACTTTTCCGCCACTTGACATGGCTTTAATGGAAATATCTCGTTCACGTTTCAAGCAATCCAAAAACTCTATGCTCATCCCATGAATCTATGTTGTTGGGGTGTTTTGTGAATTTTTGGGTGATTTTTGGGTATGTTTGGAAGGAGATAGTTTTTCTAGAAGGATTGGTAAAATTAAGAGAAATAAGAAATATTGAAGATTTAGTGAAGTTTTGAAATTAGAATTTGTGGTTAATAATTAATAGACGGACACCAAGTTAGTCCACTAGCAACCTCGGGTACTCTTGCTCAGGTATCAACTGTCTGTTGATGTTCCAAAAATCATTTTCTTTCTTCCTTTCTTCTATCCTTTCTTAAAACCTCTTCAAATTTCATTCAAATTTAGGTTGAGTCCCGCCTTAAGCTTCTTATCAGCTATGAATGCTTTACTCCGATAACAACGTTCAAACGGTCAGTACAGTACAAAATTATAAAATCACACTACATGGGGCTGAAACACGGGCCCGACAAATCTGTGTAGCTCTCAGGTAGCCTGCACAGCATGAAAATAATATGGTCGCAAGAAAGAACGGGGCGCGACGTGTCTCCCTCGCGCGCCCCGTTCTCATCGTCGAGTCTGGGTTATGGTCGAGGGTCGAGGGTAACATGGTGAGGGTTGAGGGTAGTATGTCGAGGGTCAAGTATGTCGAGGGTCGTTCCCGGGGGTCGTTAAACTTTTTCATCGACCTTTAACAAAATAAAGAGAAAGATAGCGAATGTGATGACAAATATTACCAGCATTGAGGCAACGCCCCTTTTCCCAAGTACTTTTTATCCTCTCCTTTTTGTTTTCGCTTATTTGGCGTGACTTTCAACGCACAATCTTATGCCTGTAAGACGTTTTAAAACGTCCTTGTACTGGTTAGAACAACCGTTAAAGCTCTGATGATTTTGCAAACACTCCAAGCACACACTAACACTAACATTCGGACTATTTTCGTCGCTATCAACAAGGGGAACATCACTCTAAAACAAAAACAAATACATAAACAAATTCGGGTATATTTAAAGATAGGAGTTTCCTTTTATAATGAATTAAAAATATATTGCAATTGTTTGAGTACCATATTCATTTTAAACAATTATTTCAAAAATATCATAAAATTACCTTAAATCCCATCTCCACGAGAGAATTTTTGGTGGCCAGTTCAATTGCCTCTGACTCGTCCTGTTCCTGAAGACTTTTCCAGTAGCTGTTGGTGAGGGGAGAAACAGCGCGAGCATACGAATTAGGCTTATCCATTTCGAAAGGGTTAAAGGGTCCCTCTCAACCGGTTTATTTTGAGCTCTGCTTAGCTCTGCTTAAAATATTTAATTCGACTGTCGCACGATATGTATTGTATTGTGTACATTGTATTGTTGTCTAGTCTGGCGTTGTCTGTCGTTATTCCGATCATATCTTATTCACATTAATTAGTCAGTAAGGCGTATATATAGTGGTTTGTAATCAGAGACAGTCATTGTACGTTTTGTTTGCTCCATGACAAGTTAGTTCCATTTCTGTACTGTTAAGTTTTTTCTTAATTTTATCTCTCCGTCGTTATTTTTCTGGGCGCGTACAGGATAAATTGTTAGCCACTTGCCTGCGGTTCATGAGTTCGAAATACGCGCTTGTCATCTCTCAAGTTATCAAAATCGTGGGGCCGATTTACTCAGCCGTTGGCACTTGAACCCTTCTTTTCGGGACGAGTTTCTTTCAAGATACGGTGCGCGCGGTCTACAGCCAGTACCCGTCTCGGTAGACATGTTTCAGTTATCGCATATATGGCCCGGTTCAAACGTCGAACTTAATTCACATGTGCCGAATCTAATGCAAATGAGCAAGAACAATAGATTTTTCTCATTTGCATTAGGTTCGGCACATGTGAAGTTCGACGTTTGAACCGGGCCAATATTTATAATTACCTTTCTTGCTTTCTTTGTGTTTATAGATACTTTCTTAACAAAGTTGCACAAGGACCTTTAGAAGACTCGTCGAGCAGCTTAGGCCGAGGGCACACACAAGAACCACAGGACACAGTGGAAAGCTTATCTTTATTTCTGTTTTTACTTCGGTCTCCAACATCTTCCAGCATTCCTGGAGACGGTGTGCTTGTAATTGTCAATTCCTTAGTCGTTCTATGACTCCTCAGCCAGTACGGTATTATCTCATTATAGTCATTGGTGTCAAGCTCCTTGACGTTTTTCTCTTTTGCCCGCGCCCGCTGAAGTCCCTGCCTTTTTTACGGCGTATCATTCCAGCTCTTACGCCGTCAGTACCAAGTCACAATTTGTTTCGGTTCTTAGGGATTGCCTGTCACGTATCGGTGTTTCCACCCCTATTCGATTTCGGGGACATTCTTTCCGCCGGGGAGGAGTTACCTGGGCGTTTTAAAATGGTATTCCAGGGAAATTTATTCAATTTGAAGGTGGATTGGCTTCAGACGCTTACAAATGTTATCGTGAAGCTGCGAGTAGCCCCACAGGCAGCCCAAGCGTGGTGTGTAAGCCACATCAAATTACAGATTCAAAGCCAGTACACAGTATTATGAAATATAGGTAATGATACGATTTGTCACGGAATTGAGAAGCGATAGAAAAATCGAAAACATTACACAATAAAGACTTCTTACCATTACTTTATTGTCCCTCGGTGTGTCCTGACCGCTTTAAATGTATTTTTACCACTTTTGTCACTCGCGGCGGCGCGAGTGACAAAAGTGGTAAAAATGCATTTAAACCTGGATTTAAAGCGGTCATGACACACCAAGGGACAATAAAGTAAAGGGAAGGGACAATAAAATAAAGTAATGCATTTTTACCATGCACTTTTGTCACTCGCGCCACTATCCAATGGATAAGTAGTAAAAATGCATTTAAACCGGTCAGGACACGCCAAGGGACAATAAAGAAAAGGTAAGAAGTCTTTATTGTGTAATATTTTCGATTTTCTATCGCTTCTCAATTCCGTGACAAATCGTATTGTTACCTATATTTCATTACTGTGTACCGGCTTCGAATCTGTAATTTGATGTGGCTCACACACCACGGTTGGGCTGCCTGTGGTAGCCCGGTATGGTTAGAGTTCTGCCAGGGGTGCTAGAAGCGTAATCTTATGTTGGCCATACTTCCTTTTATTTTGTTTGGTGGTTTTTTGTGGCGGTCGAGAGGTTTGTTTGTGGAGTGATCTAGCAGTCGTTCTTATTTTACATCGTTATTTCACTGAATAAACCTCTCATTGTGCCAAACAAAATGAAGTGTGACTGTTCTTTGTTTTTCACACGATATGTATTGTGTAATGTTGTCTAGTCTGGCGTTGTCTGTCGTTACTCCGATCATATCTTATTCGGATTTTTGTTCGCTCAATGACAAGTTCGTTCCATTTCTGTACTGTTAAGTTTTTTCTTAATTTTACCCTCCCTACCCATCTGCTTTCGGGTCGAGAGATTTGTTTGTGGAATAAATAAATAAACCTCTCATTGTGCCAAACAAAATGAAGTGTGATTGTTCTTTGTTTATTTATATAGTAGCTAGTATTATATTATTGTTTTTGTTATTGTATGTTATTGTCATCACGATTCGCGTGGATCTTCGGTCGAGTGTTCTCCAAGGGGGGGCGGGGGGGGGGGGGGGAGTACTCCCATATATATGAGGGTTATTACTCATGCGCGTAGCGGCATGAGTTATAAAATGCCCTCCGTTTTTCTTTTTTTTATTTTTATTAAATTTTTTTGGGGGGTGTCACGATTTTGCATGCAAATTTATGCATACGCATATTTTAAATTGTGCACTTCCGGTTCATAGCTTTGACATTTATTCCCAGCAGAGATATTTTTAATAGGCACTTTGGCAGAATTTTATTTATTAAATAAAGACTGCAACAGGACTTTTCCTTCTGCACGAATTTTTATCTTTGCCTTCTTTTTTGCACGAATTTTTTCCTGACATTTTCTAGACTACAAGCAGTCCCTTTTTCCCAGCTTGGTCCGTCGAGCGAGAAACAAAAGAACATTGGCGAGCGGAAAATGGCCCCGCGAAAACTGGGTGCTCGCCAATGTTTTTTCGTTTCTCGTTCGACTTATATCCAACGATGGCGGTAAATTTCGCATTTTGACAAGAAAATGCAAAAATGAAGGACCGGCCTCGATATTTTTTCTTCAAACTATGCTTTGTTATCAATGTGTTGAATTATAAAACTATTATAGCACTCAAGCTTGTGTGATATCGCTTAATTTTAGCCGACTCGGCCTAGGGCCTCATCGGCGAAGAATTGCGATATCACGCGCGCTTTCGCGCTATAATAGTTAAATAGATGCTTCATCAAAGAAAACTTCCAATGTACTTTGCCTATGTTTTTGGCTTGCATCGCGTCAACTAAACATCTTTTTGTTATATCGGGGTAGATTTTACGTTTTTTATCTTTCTTTTTATTTAGCGACCCTCGACTTTGTACCCTCGACTCCCAACCAGCCATTACATATGAACAGAAAACTTGGTTTGATGACAAGATGATTTATTATCTAAATAATGCGATAACTTAATACTTCGTGAATGTTTTATAAAAGAAATAGAAAACATTAGCTTGTGTCTCCACACGATCATGGTGACGTGGTGTGGAAAGTGACCAAAAACCACGCGGCTGTGCCTCGCGCGTTTCTCTTAGCTCCTCGCGTCTTCTTTTTAAATCTTCTATGCCTCAAGGTGCTGCTACACGTAACAATTTTTCGTGCAACTTGCATAGGCGGCGGAGCAGGACAGGGGGGGGGGGGGGTGGAGCTGCCGCCCCAAACGAAAATTTGGGGGGCACAGCCCCCACGCTTAGGTGCCGAAAATATCGCCAGCGCAGCATTTTCTGCCATCCGACGACTCAAGAACTACCTACGAAGCACCATGAAGAAGGATCGTCTGAACAACTGCCTACTTATGCATTGTCACAAATCGTTTACGGACATATTGGACACTGTTAAGATTGCAAAGAGGTTTGCTTGTGCCAAGGAACTACGCAAAGGACATTTTGGGAAATTTGAATAGGGGTATGCGCTTGGGTTGGTGTACGATGAGCCCCCCACGTTTCAAAACGCTCCGCCGCCTCTGACGTGCATCGCAAAAAAAAAATTGTTGCAAGTTGCACGCACGATTTTCACGTTGCACGAAAAGTTGAATCGTTTCAGTTCTACTTACTGCAACAAATTTCTGCAAGTTGCACAACGAAAATACGTGTTACATGGCTCTTGCAACTTGTTTCGCCACACTCTTTAAGTCAACCAATCACAGCCATGGGGTGGGGGACAGATACGTAATTTTTTTTTTCGCGGAGAAGTTAGCAAATGGTCGTGACTAGAATGGATACTCCAAAATCAGGTTGGATCACCTCGAACACTTATTGAGAATTATATAACGTAATGTCGACACTTAGAATTTATTTTCAATAAATTTTTAAGTGTAAAAAAGAAAATCTAAAATCCCCACTCAGGATTGAACCTGTGACCTCAGCTAGGCTTAGGCTTACATAGCCTACCGTACCACTGTAGCACCCAACTTCTCGGATTGCTTAGTCCTAAATTTAACTATATAAACCGCTGCCCCTAACCTCAACTGAAAGCTAACCAGTTACTCCGTTATATTAGTCTCAATAAGGTGTCCGAGATGGTCCAACCTGATTTTGGAGTATCCATTCTGGTCACCACCGTTGGCAAATAGGCCATTTCCGAGTTGCCTTTAGCCTCTCTATCACAGCGAGGCTAGGTGCGAAACCTTTCATATGAAAATGAGTTGTCATTCACATGCAAATAAACCTATTTGCATGTGAATGAAAACTCATTTTCATATGAAAGGTTTCGCACCTAGCCTCGCTTTGATAGAGAGGCTAAAGGCAACTCGGAAATGGCCTATTGTACTTGCAACTTGAAAGAGAGACAAATTGCACGCAAAATTATTACGTATAACAGCACCTTTACCACAACTGCAGGGATGCAATGCACGCGCGCTAAGTTATAAAGAATGTGGTGGTTTTGTTCAATGTACGGTATCGAGTGAACATGTATTCAAAACGCCCATATACAATTAAAACAAGTTGTTTAAATATCCTAAATAACCTATACATTAGCAAGCAATAGTGCACGTAGTCTGAAGAACCCTGGAGGACCTGCTTCGTCTCTCGTTTTGTAACCTTTAGTACGTGTCTAACTAACACTGTGTCTGTTGAATTTAGTATCACCGTTGGGCAAGTACATTTGCGTTCAGATTAAGTTCTTTTGTCATATGTATGTTCTTTGAACTCGGTCGGAGATTCTCAGATCCTGGTCAAAACATTTTCGATGCTGTTGTTTGACTTGTTTGGAAGGATTACGCCCTTTTCAGATTGTGAAATCCACAGTAAAGCTTCGAGGAAATGGTGGACTTTTTATAAAGATTTCTTGGATTTTAATTCTTCTATACAGCCCAATAACTTGATGGCAGGTCCAAGTTTGAGGCCCATGTATGACATGATCATTTCTCGTGTTAACAGAAGCATAGCTTTGCCATCTATTTCCTGTTGAGAGAGAAGAGGGTTGGTGGTTTAACAGACTGTTTACCGGTTTTCTGTTCTCACTTGGCTCGATATTCAGCCGTTCCGTTAAAGCATCTTCACACAACAAACTAAAGTTGACAAACCCCAAGAAGATAACTTAACCCTTTCACTCCCAGAGTCAATTATGGAGACATGTAGTGTAGTTCTAACTTTTGAGTCTGTTGATAAAATCCTGTGGTGTGACCATTCAAATGAAACCTCTTCAGCGGTACTTTTGCATGGTACCATTTGTTTTACAGTGTAACTTTTGAGTCTGTTGATGAAATCCTATGGTGTGACCATTCAAATGAAACCTCCTCAGCAGTACTTTTGCATGGTACCATTTGTTCTAACTTTTGAATCTGTTGATGAAATCCTATGGTGTGACCATTCAAATGAAACCTCTTCAGCAGTACTTTTGCATGGTACCATTTGTTCTAACTTTTGAGTCTGTGGATGAAATCCTATGGTGTGACCATTTAAATGAAACCTCTTCAGCAGTACTTTTGCATGGTACCATTTGTTCTAACTTTTGAGTCTGTGGACAAAATCCTATGGTGTGACCATTCAAATGAAACCTCTTCAGCAGTACTTTTGCATGGTACCATTTGTTCTAACTTTTGAGTCTGTGGACAAAATCCTATGGTGTGACCATTCAAATGAAACCTCTTTGGCAGTACTTTTGCATGGTACAATTTGTTCTAACTTTTGAGTCTACTGATGAAATCCTATGGTGTGACCATTCAAATGAAACCTCTTTGGCAGTACTTTTGCATGGTACCATTTGTTCTAACTTTTGAGTCTGTGGATGAAATCCTATGGTGTGATCATTCAAATGAAACCTCTTTGGCAGTACTTTTGCACGGTACTATTTGTTTTCCAATATTTTACAAAATGAAATTTGTGATTTTTCTTAAATTTTGATATCTGGCACTCTTGGAAGTCACAGGGTTACTCACGTGTTTTTTTAACATCTCCGCATGTTCTGAAAGCTCAGATTTCTCCACGAACTTAACCACTTCATCTACGGACCATGTTGTAGGAGGTGACGTCGAACCAACTTTTGCGGAACTCACATCTGCACAGAGAATAAATCCAGTTTAATCATAATAAAATGTGATTTTTACCAACCAAACAGTGCCCTCAAACGTACGAACCGCCAAACTGAGTTAGTTTACACAAATATTACTTGAAGCCTTTCCCTCCCAGAGTCAATTATAGAGACATGTAGTGTAGTTCTAACTTTTAAGTCTGTGAATGAAATCCTGTAGTGTGACTATTTAAATGAATCCTCTTCGGCAGTACTTTTGCATGGTTCCATCTGTTTTTTAGTAGGAGGGAGGCAGCATGGTCGAGTGGTTAGGCGCCGGACAAGAGATCCGGAGGTCCCGGGTTCAAGTCCCCCTCTGACCACTAGCTGGAGTTGTTTCATGGTAGACTCGAGTTCAACTCCTCAGCCACGCTTGTAAAATAGCCAACTGGTTTGCCTCCTGCCAGATGAGATTTTTAACAATGTTATGTTTAATTTGAATGCTCGGTCCCACTAGCACTTGTGCTATAAACACTGCCCAGGATAAATAAGGGATATTTATTTATTTATTATTAATTTTTATGAAATTTAGGATTTTTCTATTTGGCACTCCTGGGAGTTAAAGGGTTAAGCGGCCCTAAAAAGACACGGGCAACTCCATGAACCTATGACTTTTCGACGTTGAGGCTATGTCTGCTTGAGATTATTCCCTGCCGGACTGGTCTAGGGGGGAGAGATAAGACAAACAGTAAACCCACTCTCCCCTAGTTGGGAGTTGAGTTGGGCAGTGGGTTAATTACCTACCACACGTAGGTCAAGCCCCCAAGGATATGGGAAAGTATAATTCATCGTCGAATGCTTTTCATTCTTACCATCATCATCATCATCATCAATAGTGATTCGTGCACGCTTGACTTCGTGTTCATCGAGCTCTCGCTGTTTATACGGGCCTCTCTTCATTAAGCCCGCGGTGCTCTTCTTTGCGGTTACTGGAGGTGAATCTGATAGAACAGTGTTGCGTCTTAACGCTGAAGAGAAAACCGAAATAAACTGAAAATTACAATAAGTACAGGTGGACACATATCGACTCCAGATATTCGATAGCATTAATACTTCCTATAATACCGCTGGATACAACACACGTCACTGTAAGTACTCGTTCCCAAAGCATGAGTTCTAGTTTTACTTTGATTGGTAGAAAAAGTGAGGCGAGTTTATTTAACCAATCACAGAGTTATGTAATATAAAACCAAAGCAAACGTGGTAGGTTCGAAACTCAACTGAAAACCGCACTAAAAGCTATTAATTACGATACAGTGATTTTCGTATGACCTCGATTTGTTCCACCCATGGTTGAAACAAGCTTTGTTTCAGTGGTTGATCAAAACAACCTTTGCTTGTTTCCCGCTAAAAATACTAATATGGAAAGAGGCTTGTTCGATTGATTTATCAGAATGTTGAAAAGTGAGTGTCGTCAAAGAGAATGGATACTTTTTAGCTCGCAATCCGTTCGCTTTTCTTTGCTGAAGTGTGTATTTGCCTCCATTTGTTAAACCAATCAAATTTCTTCCTTTTAGTTCGCTTGTTGTTTTGGCTGTGTTTACGCGTAATCATTTCAAGGTCATACGAAAATCGCTCTAACTGTACTCTTACCGCTTCTGCCACATTTAGGACATGGTCCAGAGATTCTCTCTCCAGTAAACAGGTTTTCGCAGCACTCCAGATTCTCTGCAAACTTATCCAACACACACCAAAATCTCGACACACGGTCAATGCTCTGTAAAAAGCAGCTTAATGTCTGTTTGCCATTCTTGACCGTAATCTTTGTTTTGCCAGCTCCGGGCTTTAAAAGTTCAAACACTTTAACAGGCTCCATGCCTGCATTCACAATCGACTGGAAACAGTCCCTAGCTACGTTTAAAACGGTGCCTCGAAAGCAGCTTGGAAGCCCGGCCACTTTAGCCGGGCTCAGATTCGGTCCTGGGAAGCACGCGTGGTTAATAAACACTTGAACAGTGTAATTTGTTCCTAAATCATCCGCATCTGACGCAGAAGATGGCGACGAATCACGGCGACTTGTTGTCGGTGTATTTACTGTAGGGGTGGGGGCGGGTTTTGTTGCTGGCGGCAGTGGTTGTACTGGAGATGTAGTTTGTGATTTCTTTTTCTCTTGTTTTTCGGGCTTTTCTGGTTTTTCTGGTTTGGTAGGTTTCTCCGGTTTGACTGGCTTTTCCGGTGGTTTTTCTTTTGCTTTGACACTGAAAAAAAAAACGTTGATTCATAAGAAATTTTATGCTTTGTGACATATGATAACACCGAACAATGCGGAATTATCGAAACAAGAAAATGTGTGATTTTACTTACTTCGAATTCTTTAAAGCCTTTTTCGTTTTACCTTAAAGGCAAAAAAATTAAAATAAAATAAATAATAATAATTCAGCACTGCTACACTTAGCAAATAAAACATCTCTGTAACAAGGTCTACCCTTCTAGAGTCCAGCCGGCCTTGTTTTATGCAGAGCGATTCCAAAATTTTGAGTTTCGCTTTATTGAAGTTGTAATGTGAATTTTTCAAGACTTAACAAATTGAATTTCTCTTTCATACAGCCGGTAGAAAGCACGCGGGGAATATGGATAACGTGCAGCAGGAAGAAAGCGCGGGAAATTATACAACCGGTAAAAAGCACGGGAAAACATCCAGCTGGTAAAAAGCGCGGGAACTTGGAAAACAGGCAGCAGGAGCAGTTGACAGAAAGCAGGAAAACATGAAGCAGGTAGAAAGCGCGGGAAAACGCCCAGTCGCTGGAAAGCGCGGGAAGCATATTAGATCAAAATGGCGGAGGTTCCGGGTACACGGGCAGTTTGTGGAAAGCGCGGGAAAACAGGAAGCTGAAAGAAACCGAACATGAAGTCGCTGGAAGGCGCGGGAAAACATGCGGCCAGCGGAAAGCTTGCCGCCCTTTTTTTTTATGAAGAGTGGCAAGTGTAGTAAAATAAATGGTTCTTTACCTGGCGGTTGCAAAGGATGACCACTGTAGTAGCACCATCCGACAGGAAAGATATCTCTGGAATCATATCTACACCAGTAATCCGAACCGAGATAGCCATCGAAATCAACGCGGATTTTATCTCCATCTAAGCCAGCCACAGTCGCTACACAGATCAGAAGTGGGTTTTTAGGGTCCAGTGCTTCTAGTTTCATGTCCATCTTAAATAAGTTTTCCTTTGGAGGTGTTGGCTCCTATAGAAGTGAAAAAAAAATACAACTTACAATCTCCAGTAGTTAGATTTTGGTACATCTGAAATAAATTGGTGCACAATGTGTGTACATGAGCTTTTCGTAATTGCGTAGTAATGAATCAGAATATATGATCATTAAAGGCCTATTTACACGCTGCGGTTTGTCGTGCCGATTTGTCTTCCCCGAGAAATCGTGAAGCAAATCGGCGTGTGTAAATGGCGACCCGATGAGCGCGCGATTTCAGTCCGACATGTCGGCAGATTCGGAAAAAATCTGTGATCGCTTCACAGATTTTCATGTGTCGGGCCCGATTTTAAGAACGAAAACGCAATCTGGACAAGAAATCACGCAAAACAAATTTTATCTGCAGTATTTAAACTAACAACAACCTAAATAACCTATTGGATATCATTTGTTTTTCAAGAAGTTCTTAGCAGAAAAGTTTTGAAATAAAAAAAAGTTCATGTACAATGCTTGCACTGTACAAAGAGCGCGCGCACGATTTGTCGTGGCCGACAAATCGGCCCGACAAATCGCAGCGTGTAAATAGGCCTTAAAGCTGTTTCTTTCGCTGTAGTTTTTTCATCAGAATCAAAAAAACGTTTCACAGAGGAAAGCTTGTTGCGGCTGGGTTCCCTGTTTCGCTTTTCCCGCCGTTTAGTCACGTGACTATTGTTAGCGCTCAGTCTTCGTGTTCCCGCAAAAATGGCTAGTGCACGCGTAGTGGTTTGATACAGCAAATTCACTCGAAGTTACGACTGATATCGACTAAGATCGATCGAAATTAAGCGAGATCGATCAGGATAGTTCCTGCACACCTGATTGCTGTAATCGGGAGGAATTAAAATCTGTCAACAAGTGAGTTTGTGTTCACAGAGCCTTACACAGATTAAGAATGAAGTACTTTAGGATAAGGGAAAATGCAAAAATTGACTGTTGTGTTGCAAAGACCAGTGAGAATGACTTACCCTTTTAAAAAGTCGTACAGGAGCAAGTTCTGCATTGGCTAGCGTCTTAGCGAGAAACGTTGAGTATTTTCCGGGATCAAGTTTGAAACCTGCAACAGACAAAAACTAAATAAATAAAATATATGAAACAATACGTTATTTTTAATGTAAGCTGCTTTTTCTCGGTCGGAATCTCAAGATCTCATGATTTCATTGATGTATATATTACCACTTTCATCAATTGCTAGCTCCCAAGTGACTTCTTTCAATACAGTTTAGGGAGTTTGGGGAACAGGGATGGTGACAAAACTCGTCTCCCACCCATGTGACCCGAGTTTGAATCCCGGACTGGGCGTTATATGTGGGTTGAGTTTTTGCTCCGAAGGTTTTTCTCCGGGTACTCCGGTTTTTCCTCCCTTCTGAAAAACCAACATTTCTAAATTCCAATTCGATCTGGAATCGAAGAGGAGGGCCACTCTCGTTAAACAGGGCAGATTTATTTATGTTTGCCCTTACCTTAGCGGTAAAGTGCTCAAACCGGTATCACAAACAGACCATGATTTCGAATCCCATTCAAGGTCATTCAAGGCAATATTATCTGCTATCTATTTGCTACTAATTTACATCACAATTTCAAGTATCTCTTTCACTCTCATCCGTTGTTTTTCACCACTTACCCACAGGGGGTTGCAATCGTCCTCCGTTCCCCTCACACCACCCCACAGGGTGGATTTCTTTGGAGTCGACTAGATGCCATACATCATTAGCACTGTCTGTCCCATCAAACCGACATCTTATCCTTGGTCCTAATATACCGACCACTGTTGCTACACACATGGTGTCCACTATCCTTGGATCAGCCACTTCAAGTTTCATGTTACATTGGAAGCCATTGTAGGGAGGTGTTGAAGACTATGGCAAAAATAAATATTTAAAAGAAACGTCAGCATAAGTGGTCTGAAGGTAAAGTCCCCAGACTCTGTCCTGCATAAGAGCAGAAAGTAGCTGCCATCCCCACTACACTTAGGATGGGGTCAGTGGAGGATCCAGGGGAAGGGCCTAAGGGGCCCACCTTTCCCTCCCCCCCCCCCTATCTCACAAAAACAAATTAGGCCAGAGAGGCCATTTTTGTTTCAGTCGAACATTTTCACTCTAAGCCCACCCCCTACATTACCCCCCCCCCCCACCCCTACCTCCCCCCCCCTTATCCACTCTTAAAACACCTTGATCCTCACCTGTCTGAAGTAACTCCATGGGGCTGCCACTGAATCAGTTTTAGCCAGGTATTCATCCCAAGAAAAGAGACCTCGAGGACCAGCTAACAAACACAACACAAAAACATTACCACCACAAACGGTATTAACCCAGAACTTAACTTTGTAGGAAAATAAATATTTTTCTAAAGGCTGTGACTTGTCATCTTTTTTTCTGAAACTACTTATGTTGTTCACAACTTTTCTGGTTGTCACTTAATAATTTCTGTAGAAAAGGGGAAAACTTTGACATACTGTACATGAACTAAAGGTTACTCATTAACATTTTCACTAACCGTTACATTTTTGTCAAACAGGCTAGAACATGACAAACAGCCCTTCTTTGATTCTTCACAACCAACATTTCTGTGTAACATTACTTTTGCGCACAGACAAACACTTGCCAGTAACACTGCTTAAGCCAACAACACACTTGGTAATTTCATATGCTCGTCGCTGCAATTGGCAAAATCGTCTGGTGACGTGTCAATATCAGTGAAATTGGCTTGAGATTTTCGCTGGCAATCAATTTCTGCGCAAAAAGCATATAAAATCGCCTCATGTGTCACTGGCTTTACAGGGGTAACAGGTTACAAATTGAAGTACAGTAAAAACACTTGACATGTCAATAATTTATTATAGTTACAAGATCTTTGTGATATTGACAGCTCATTTTTCTTTAATACCTTGAACAGGAGGAATCTTGGGAGGTGTGAGTAGATCATTCTTGGCTGGAAAAAGATTGGATTTTTTGTCAATGACAAAATAAACAAATGCCTACACAGTTTCAGGAGAAAGAAACATTTTAAAGGTTACTTATAACAGTTGAACTGTCCACATACATTTTTTTGGCGAAGATCCCCTTGAAGCTGAGCGAGTTATTGGAGCAGATGGCACAGGCTTCACTGGAACTGAAACAACATTAAATTTGTTTTTCAGACACAGTACCAAAAGGGGAAATTGTAAAACACTGGTGCTGTTTATTATGCTGTATGTACAAGGTGGTTCAAACTCTTGGACCCGTCAATAAAATCCTATTGTGTGACCATTCAAACACTACTGGGCCGTACTATCCTGTGGTACTGTTTATTAAGCTGTAAAAGGTGGTTCTAACTTTTGAGTCTGTGGATGAAATACGACGGTATGACAATTCAAATGAAAGCTAATGAGCAGTACTTTCCTGTGGTGCTGTTTATAATGCTGTATAAAGTGGTTCTAACTTTGGAGTCTGTGGATGAAATGCTGTGGCATATATTAATTGCATCATACTGTACAACATGGTTCTAACATTTGAGTCTTTAGATATTTAAACTCACGAGTCTTGTTTGTGTCTTGTTTTGGGGATCCTTGAGATCGCAGTTCTTCCTGAGTGCTGTTTATATGGACTTCACTTTCCTTAATACTTTTCACAGCTTGTTCAAAACACAAAGCAGAGCAGAGACTCTTGCAAGAGACAATCTTTTCACCATCGCTGGAAGTGAAGTCTTTGAGCACAGTTGACTTCTTACACCAGGAGCAGTGCTGTACCTTCTGTAATGGACTTTTGAAGGGCGGGGATGTGTATGTTACACTCACGCTTGATGTGGGCTCCCCTATTTATGAACAACAAATTTCATTTAATGATAATAATAATAATAATAATAATAATTTTATTAACAATTAGAACAACAATAACTTTTTTTAACTATAACTATAATAATAATAACTATAACTATAATAATAATAATAATGATAATAATAATAATAATAATATTAATAAAAAAATTAGGTCCGCAATGCATACATGTGTCTACCAGATGTATCGTATAGCGTCTGCATGAAACTTTAGAGGGTTTTAATTTTGCAGATTTTGCCGATTGCCTTTGATCCGCAAAAATAAATTCCCCAAGAAAAAACTCTCGCAGAATAATACTTCACAAAAGTTTACTCATCAGTTAAATAAAGAACTCTTCTTTTTAATGGAAACTTGCGTTATATAAGGGGACAATATCGGACGTAAATAAGGACTATTTTTTTCTTGAGTATGGCAGGGGGCAGGCCTTTTTGTTTGATTTTGTTATTGCGTCAGGCCTTCCTTGTTAATGTTCTACTGTGTAAACAGGTAATCACAATAATTAGTTCCCAGCAGAAATTCCAGTCATCGCGAACCGCAAAAAATTGTTCCCGCAAAACACACACAAACAAATCGCTAATCCACAAAACAGAACTCCCGCAAAAATTTCATGCTACATGGCATGCATGTTTATTTGTTTGGTTTATTCTAGGCAATTCTCAAGCATGGCCCATTCTTTGGACCTTTTTTACAGCTTTGAACCAAGAGAATTGCGTGACAAATTAACAATACCTTCTTTTACAAAGAAAATAAGCCCCAAAGGGTAAAAAAAATCATTTTGAACCACTTTCTCTCTGGGCCAGCCTTTTGCTCCTTATAAAGCAAGTCTGGATTTGCCAGTACAGGGGAACCCTATATTTAAACAGTCTAATTAAAAATAATGATCACCTCGTTAATACAGCTACCATTTTTGCCAGAATAAAAGTTCATGAACGCAGTGATATTCTTATCTGGAAACTTCATTAGAACAGACCACCCAAATATTACCTTTTCACTCCACCAACCAAACCTTTAGTTGTGCAATATGTGGTTCCGGAAATCTCCATACCTTCCACTTGGAAGGTCATTGGAAATTCTAAGGAAGAGGGTGGTCTCAAAAGCCAAGGTATTTAAGGAATTTGTGAAGCTAAATTGGAATTTCCAGAGGGGAGGGGTGGGGTGGGGGACCCAAACTAAAAAACCTTCCTTGGGAGGGGTATGGAACAGTGATTGTTGACATAATACTCCCCAGTAGCCTGTCGAGTGCAATCATCTGGGTTAGTGTAGTTCTAAAAATAACTGTTGTTGTTGACATTGACTCACATTTCGACAACCTGAGCGGAAGTCATCTTCAGAGTCATGAGAATTGTGAATCGGCAGTTGATGGTATATACGTCTGGTTATTGCTGTCATTGATCAGTTTAGCCATGATTTTATTGGCTGCAGAGACTTGAGTCAGTGATTGGTGTGTTTCGACATGTGTATTGTTAGTGTAATTTCTGTTGTTGTATTGTTAGTCAAATTTGTCGGTGAGTTCAGTCTAATGTTTGTCTGTTCTATTGACAAGTTGTCTGTACGCCGCAGGTAGCTGTTGGCATCAGTTCAGTGGTGTCTTTTATAAGTTAGTAAACCAACTTTCTAGAGTGAGTCATTTGTAGTACTGTAGTCCATACTGTAAGAAACACATTTGAGTCCCAGTCATTTCTGTGATTTGTGCGTAAATGGTGTCACCCATTTGTGTTCAGTCAGTCGTTTGTTCAGATTTTTTTGACAACACAACAACAGAAATTACACTAACAATACATGGATCAAAATGCACCAATCACTGACTTGAGTATCTACAGCTAATAACATCATGCCTAAACTGACCAATGACAGCAATAACCAGACGTATATACGATCAACTGACGATTCACAATTCGCATGACTCTGAAGATGACTACCTCTCAGGTTGTCGAAACGTCAGTCAATGTCAACAACAACTGTCTAACTTTCTTTTCAGAACTACCTTAACCCGGACGATCACACTCGATGGACTACTGATAGTCCTGGGTTCAAACCATTTACAATATAATCCTCACCATTGCCTTCCTTTTTATCTGTACAGTCAGAGGAGCTATGCACTTCATTTTTTGTTTCACCCTAGAAGAAAGAGTTATAAACAATGAACCACAGTATAAAACAAAATGAATACTGTGGGAAAATGGGACTGGGCAATATCCTGTCTGAAGGACTCAAACTAGCAGTAAGTAACACATAAATATTCATTAGCTCTGTTACCACAATGTTCCAGCTTCTATAAGACCACTGAAAACTTGCAATCACAATTAACAGCCAACCTAGTCGGATATTCATTACAATAACTATTGCCATTTGAAGCACTTTAACCAAAGAAAACATGACTGGGCAATATGTATCCTGTCCAAATGACTCAATATCGCAGTAAATGGCATTTTAGAGAGTACAAATCTTAAATATTTTTCCAGGAAAATGGGCCTTGGAAGCCCCCTAGAAGCTTGCGCCATTGGTGTTTGAATGATTGCATGTTACTTTTTTTCCTGGATCTGCACCAACAAGACCTTGGATTATGGCCCAAAAAAAATACAAAACTGCCCAGTGTTTTTATGCACTGTTGATTTGTGTGTGTTAAATTCTAGCCTGTATTTTTAAGTTTTTTTAAAGTTGAGTTTGTTTTTTGAAAATGGGAGGTTTTTTCCTAAAATGAGAGTGGACTTTTTGAAAATGGGAGGGTTTTTGTTTAAATGGGAGTTGTCAAGGTCCCTTGCCAAGTGCCTTGTTGATTCTTCCAACTTCTTAAACTCATTAATAATTCATGTTTTAAGCCACCAATCACCAGATGTATAGCATGTCACGTGGATGTACTTGGATACCCAGTGAGAACCTTTATACCAATCCCCAGTGAGAGTGGGTAAAACACTCACACTCGTTGTTGATATATTACTTCCAACACTTGTAATATTAATCAGCAATTTCTCTTTTGAGAATGATGGTGTTATTTATCAGAAAGAGCCAATAATGTGTTTAAACCATCACTAATGTGCTGCAATTTAAACAGATTCCTCAATATTTAAACAGCAGTTTTCTCCTTGTATTCTTTGCCATCTGCTTAACCTTTCAACCTATTCAGAATACCAAAACATAAGCAATATTCATGGTTCCAGATATCAATATTTATTTATTTCACATTACAGCAATGTAACAGAACAATACTATCATTGTTACAACATGTACTAACATATTCTAAATCAATAACAATTTCATTTACACTAATATCAGACATTAAAAAAACATATCAATGATCACTAAATGTTATAACTGCAGTCAAGCCCACAATGTCTAAATTCAGTACTGCCTTTTGGAGACCCAGGGCAGACAATCAGGGTATGAGGAAGATGAAATGTCTGTTCAGTAAACTTTAAACTGCCAACTGTCTGAGTCAGTCAAACGGGCTAGCTAATCACAAAAAACATGCTCAGTGCAACTGGGGCAAGTGAACGATTGGAAACTTCGGAAGAGGTGGAAAGTTGAGCAGGCAGGCAAATCACATGATCGGCGATGTTCACAGCGAGTGAAAGAAGTCACTTGCTCCAGTCTCACCGAAAGCATTTTTGTGATTAGCTCGCCCTTTTGATTGACTGAAAGGGGACACCTAGTAATCTAAGTCAACTTTTGCTTGCATGAATGTTGCCAGTTTTACCTTTATTATGTTTAGTAAACTTTTGCTTGCATGGATTTTGCTAATGCATGTTGCAGACAAGTAAGTTTTCTAAGGCAAGGGCCCGTGACAAGGTTTACTTGCTTGTGTGTATGAACAACAGGTTTTCTTTGACAAGTTGTGCCTTGTCAAGTTGTTCTATTTGCCCGTGTGAATGAATAAACAAGTTATCTTTGACAAGTTTTCTTTGTAGCCAGCAATACAATTGTATAGAGGACAAAGAAAACACGCCATTTTCTTTAAGCACGTTACAGACGAGCAACTTTTCTATTACAAGTTTTGCCTTGACAAGTTTTACTTGCTCCTGTGTAAATAGAAACTTGCTAAGTGTTCCTTGTTGAGCATACCGACAAGCAAGTTTTGCAATTTGTCAAGTTTTTCTATGACAAGCATGCCAGCTTTTGAACAAGTGCACTTGACAAGGGAAATCTTGACAACTTTCTAATAATAATAATAATAATAATAATAATAATAATAATAATAATAATATAATAACTTTATTTATATTTACACAAGAGCAAGTAAAACTTGTCAAGGCAAAACTTGTTATAAAAAATTTGTCTGTCTATGACATGATTGATTTTATCTTCCCTCCACTCAGATTAAGTACCCCTGGGACTATGATTATCAGTTTGTGTTTAAATTAAGACTGGCTTAATAAAGGGCTTAAATGGTGAACAAAGGGTATTTTATTAGATCACTTGTAAATAGTGCAATAATAAAAGAAAGTTAAAGTTGTTGAATTCTGACATTTTGACTCACAACTTGTGTTTTTGAGCTGCGAAAGCACTCTCTTGCTATAGCAGTGACAAGTTCATGAAACTAAGAGAGCCAATCAGGCCAAAACATCCTGTATTTCACAAAAAAAGACGAAAAACATTTCAGTTACTAAGCACCCTCTACATTATGACTCTTTCTGTGAAGGCATTTTTTGTTCCAAAAATATGAGATGTTTTGATCTAATTCAACCTCTTTTGCTTCAGCTAATGTTAACCAGCCCTTATTTCAGTAACACTTTTTTCTTTGCCTCAAAAAAAGCACAATTTTAAGGAGGCTCATGACGGTTTCTTGCTTTCAATAGAGTGTCTAAATGATGGAATATTAAAAATAACGCAACTCGTGATATGGACAACTCTTGGATATCTACACAACGCTATTATCAGGCAATACTTTAAGGGTGCTTATGACGTCATAGCCATTACCATGGAAACAGTACATCTCTCTGAAAATAGCCTCTAAAACCCAGTTTTTGCTAATTATCTTTAAAACTAATTCGGTGACCTATTAGTTTTTTTTCTCAATTTGGAAAGCACAACTTATTTTCTTTTCTCTTTGGTGCTATAACAAAAATCTGTCTAGTGGAATTCAAGTTATTTTCAAAAAGCATTTTTCAGTTAAGAAAAAAATTCCACTAGATAGTTTTTTCTCATACCTTTGTTTGAGATAGGAAATACTGAATACTGCTTGCACACAGAAAATGAGGATAGGTCACCAAACAAACTTTCAAGATAAAGAGGAATATTTTATGCACAATTTATTTCCGGTTTTCATTTCCGGTGAGCTGTGCGTGCTACTTTTTGGAAAATCAGCTGACGCGTGCGTCAATGCATGACGAGTGCACGTTGTGCATGCATGCAGCTGAAAACCCTTTCTAGCCTCCTTAAGTGAGAACATCACAATTCAACAAAGGCCCTTCATGCACCCAGTCACTTATAAGTAACTCAACCCAAATTTAGTAAGTGTGATAAAATTGACAGTTTACATTTTCTTATGTCTACCACATAGTCCTTCTTGGTATCGAAAAGCTTGATGTTCACAGTTAACATAACTAATGTTCAGGTGAAGGCACGTGGTTCTCTAAGAACACTAAATAACAAGTAAATAGACTTCAACCGACAAAGACTAAACAATCTTGTAAGAGGAAACAACATGTTTGCCTCAAGTTCTTTAGGATACCTTTAAAAGGCATGCCGTATGCCTGTATACAGCTATTTTAGTTAATGTTGTCAGATGAAAGCTTAAAGCCTACAGGCCAAGACTACAATATATTTTCAATTTCTGCATTACCCATAATAGTTACCTTATCTTGTAGAGCACATTACAGGCTATCTATCAGAGCAACCCCCCCCCCCCCCCCCCCCAAAAAAAAAGGGGGTTGCAACCACCCACCCCCCCCTCCCAGTATCAAAGTTTGGTTATATGTTTGCATGTATGTCTGAGGATAAATGCTCTTCTGGGTGGCTCCAACTTTTAAGTCTGTGTTTTAAGTGCAACCATTCACATGAAACTTATTGAGCATAACTCCTTTATGATCTTCATTGTGCTGAAGAGGAATGTTAAAAAATCAATTTAAAAATATAGCTGGGTGTATCAAGTATACTTTTGCAATTTTTTGGTTGTTTTTTTTGTTTTGCTTGGATAAAAATCTGGGGAAAACATTATGCAAATTTGATCAAAACCAAAAAAAAAAATACCAAAAATCCAACATAGGCCCTTTATGCACTGCATTCTTCAAATTAAGATTGGCTGTTTAGGGATAATATTTACTGTACATATGATTTTCTAATCCTTTTTTGTCCCTCCAGCTATTAATGTGCACCCAATAATCTCTTTCTTCTTCCACTGTGCCATTTTCGTCAAATCTGCTCTTAACCTTTACAAGTTTCCTGTAACATGAATCACAGGTTAAAAGCTTCATGATCCGACCTGGAACCACTGAAAAAAGTGATGGAAATCTGGTTTTGTTTAAGGTTTTCACTCCTTGTTCAACATTCTGTGGGATATATTTCTCACACACAAAACACGTTGAACAATCACTGTTCTTAGCAGTTGATGCCGACACTTTACTGCTGAAATCTAGTCCAGTCCATATCTTTATATAAGCAGCGTAATCTCTGCTCTCTTCTGCGATGCCAGCATGCACAAATCTGTCTCTTTGTCGTGTAAGTCTTTCAGAGCATGTAAAACATACCTTTTGGACACCAACAATTTCAGGTAAATTACTGAACAATTTTGGAAATTTACTTCGTCTGAGTTTTCCGTGCCGTGAGTTTTTGTATACAGGCTTTGAGCATACATAACAATCAAACAAAACCTCTGCTAGCTCCTCGCACTCTTTGCTTTCAGTGGCCGTTGAAGACAGCAATGGTAGTTCACTGCTAAAAGTACCAACAACATGGCTGTTGGGTGTAGGAGAGGAGGCATCAGCATAAGCATCAGAGAGTTTAGAAGCATTGTTTGTGATTATAACTTGCGCGGATGTCGACGCTCCACTTTCCCGATTACCATTAGCACCATCCACTCTATCAGCCTCTGAAGAAACATCCTCGGGAGCGGAACATGTCGCTGCACCTTGTTTAGATGCCTTTAAAGTACGGTGACATTTTTGACAAACAGCTGCCTGGTAAAGCCAAGCAGGATGGCTGCCGAACAAGTGAGGATGCTCAACGCGAAAGACAACTTCTGGTTTCTGAACAAAGTACTCTGAACACACGATACAATTCCAGAACTTAAATGCCACGTTTGTCTTGCAGCCGCTGCTAACAACTGGTAGATTAGCCACCACGCAATACACACCTTTGATGTTAGGAGGCTCGGCAAGGAAATGAGGGGCCTGGGGAGATGAACAGAGGTTTCAGTTACTGGCTGCAGCTGTGATTAATTTTGTTTTCAATTTGTAATGGAAGAGGGATGAGAAGAGATTAAATTGTCATAAAAAGAAACTGTAAATGCAATGGGAAAAAATTTCAAATCCTTTGGAAATAAATGTCTTCAAACCACAAAGAAGTTTGTGAATTAATAAAAGAGGAATGCATTTTGCTATCTTTAAACCTTATTAATTCATTGGGTCTTTGTAGAGAGTTTGGAGTAGCAAAATCAAACACAGCTGCAACCATTAACACTGCCAACTTTCCAAATGCTGTGATTTCACAATATTATGTGCTATCACAGCAGAGCAAAACAAACCATGTATGGCAAACAAATTGGGTGCGATGTACATGTAAGCTACACAGATTTAATAAATATTTTGAATCTGCTTTGCATTTTTGGGAAACAAACTAAATGGTATGGCAACAGAGTGGAAACTAAAATTATAGTCACCTCAACCAACCAGAGGAACCCAGTCAATTTTTATGCTTTGTACAGTTTATTACTCCTAAAATGCCAAGGTTTGTTTTCTCTGTAATTTTGAAAGAGGCAAATGTTCTTAAAGATGAAACCTCTGCCCTCATACACCCATCCTCCAAAAGTTACAGGGCCGGTAGAAGTGACGGCCTAATATTCTAAGCTAATTATGAAGTGGTTTAACTAAAAGAGGCAAGAAAAACAACAGGATTGAAAGCAAATGAAGACTGTGACATGCCCGGGGGGGGGGGGGGGGGGGGTTACTCAGGGACCAACAGGGAGGTGTGAAGACCTTTTTTGGGTTTGAAAATTGTGATCTGAGGACTTTTTTGGGTTAGAAATTTTTTTTGGGGGGAAAGATCTTTGTGAGGATCTTTTGGGGGGCTGGCAAAAAGCATAACCTTGTTATGCAGAGAGAAAGGGGACTTTTGGGGGTTACGTTCTAGGGCGTTGGGCTTTTTTTGGGTGTGGTTTTATAGGACTTTTTGGGGGGTCTAACAATTTGGCCTCATTCACACCTCCCTGTAACCCCCGGGGTAACATGTCTCTTGTAACATCCCATCCCTTTCCTTGACTTTTTTAACTATGAAGCTTTGAGAACAAAAAAGTATCTTACACATCACTAAACCCCAGTTTGGATCTCAGAATTTAAGGCATGATTATGCTACTATGATAAGTTTTTAGAACAAACAATTCAAGGCCATTCCTTCTATGGCATCTCTTAGGTGTAGCTTACCCCTTACCATAAATGGTTTGCCAGGTACACTGTACTGTAACATTATAAAATACGAAACTTCACTATGATCTATGTTAATTATAAATAACCTAGCAGAGTCTAATTTTTTTAATGCACTGCAAATGCTTTAAAGGTTTAAAAAAAAGTGATGGTTTTCACAATTTTTTGAAAAACATGTCAAAGCAAATCAAAGTAGGCAACTAACTGTCAAATAGTGTTCAAATTGGTGGCTTCGTGACTTAAAATAGCTGTAAGGAACCAGTGAAAGTGTATGAAACATGTAAGTCACCCTGGATGACATTTAACATGTGCAGTATCTAATTCTTCAAGTTACATAATACAAAAACCTAACTATGGTCTTCCATACAACATACACTATATGCGCGACAAACCATCCGCACTTGTTAAGCGTTGGTGATGACAGAAAATTTGTCTAAATAAAATGTAGTTACTGAGCCATTGCTACATTAACAATGAATACCAAAGATGGAACCCAGGGATAGATAGGAGGTTCCTTAATGCAATTAGAAAAAAAAAAACAGAGATTGCTATTCACTAAAATGTCATCTCCTGCTCGCATCATTTTGGAAATGACATGTATTATCTTTTCATATAGATGATACGTAACTTTACCTTACGAAAGGTGACATCTTACACAAACCAAATTTAAGAACGTTACATTTCACAAACCCAAAACAGCCAAAAGTTTACAAAAAAGCACCATACATATACCATACATGACCCCCACAAGCTGTACAGCTTTAATCACTAATCATGTCTAAATAAAGGTTCTACATTACACTACATTACATTACTTCACTTCTTTCACTCTTCAACCCATTCACTCCCAGAGTCAATTATGCAGACATGTAGTTCAGTTCTAACTTTTGAGTCTGTTGATGAAATCCTATGGCATGACCATTCAAATGAAACCTCTTTGGCAGTACTTTTGCATGGTACCATTTGTTCTAACTTTTGAGTCTGTTGATGAAATCCTATGGCATGACCATTCATATGAAACCTCTTTGGCAGTATTTTTGTATGGCTCCATTTGTTATTCAATATTTTACAAAATGAAATTTGGGATTTTTTTAATTTTGATTTTTGGCACTCTTGGGAGTTAAAGGGTTCACACAGACTTAATTATAGTTTTGAACTTGTGTTTATAAGGAAGGGCACTTACTAGCGCAGCTACTGGCTTGCTTGCTTCAGCCTCACCAGCACCACTTGAGTTGATAGAAGCTTCAGATAAGGGCTGCACTGGACTCACCTGGAACATAGCAACGAAATGAGATTGGTGAACAGTGAATTATGTGACAAACTATGGTACAGTTAACTCTTCATGAGCCACATGGCCCTGATTTCCATAACATGAAGTGATTGAGAGTTTTATTACTTCTAATTCCCCCCCCCCCCCTTGATGCGTTGTAAGTCCATTGCAAGGTTATCTCCCTAGCATTATGTTTGCCCATTTACCCATTTATTCACCTGAGTGGATAATGGCAATGTGGAGCAAAGTTTCTTCCCTAACATCTAAAGAAAGTGGCTACCTGGTTAAGTTTTCAAAAGCATTCATATAAAAATTAAAACAAGGTATGGGAGTTCTTTGGCTAAAACAAATGTCAAGATCTGCCATTTGCTGCTTGCTGGCTACAGATTACAAGTGTCTGTAGCATGGGTGTCATTTTCATAGGAAACAAGGAAGGTTCACAACCTTTATAGCTTAAAAATTTAATAGATTTTATAACATTCTCTCTTCAGCTATGTAGTAAAAAAAAATATTGGATACTGTTTACTTACTGCATTGTTCCCAGCTGGCAAAGATAACACACTTGGGCTGCTACCATTTTCATTATCTTTCAAAAACAAAATGAGACTAAAAATCAGGGAAATTACTTGAAACTTTACAAGTATTCTGATCAGTGTTTTTTACTGTATGTTTGTTCTAGCATGTTACCTCAAGGTGAATCTTTCAATAAGGTGAGCATCTTAATAAAACACTAAAAAATTTATTAACTATAATCAACACCATTGTTAATGGTTTGAACCCAGGAGTATCAGTAGTCTGTCGTTTGTGATCGCCCTGGTTAGTGTAGTTCTGAAAAGAACAGCTGTTGTTGACATTGACTGAGCAGAAGTCATCTTCAGAGTCACGTGACTTGTAAACCGTCAGTTGATGGTATTATTGTCTTGTTGTTGCTGACCATAGTCATCACCATCATTCCCATCGCCATCATGATCATAATAATAATCAGCATCATCAACAATCCTCATCATTATATGTGATTTTGTGCGTATCAAGTGAACAAGGTCTTCTGCCAACTTATTGGCCTCATTCCCAAATTAACTGACTTTACTGCTTTGCCATGGGTAACTACAGTGTATAAGCTTTACTGCCACCCACCTTTCACAGTCAAAGATATTAATAGATGAACATTAACAATTAAACTGATGAAATAATTATGTCACTCACCAGGAATTTGCACCACAACTGGGCTTTCATCACCATTGATGTTAACAACAACAGGAAGATCTTTGTTTGTCTCCACAGGATAACTAAGCACATCATTCCTTGGCTGTTCATCTTCTTCTGGAAGTAATCTGATTTGTAGTTCCTCTACAGCTTCACGTGTGATTTCTTCTTTATAACCAAACATTCCCAAGAATTCATTCATGGTGCTTTTTGCATAGTCCTACAAATTCAAAGAGTTTAAGCTCTTTAGACAACCACCAGTGTAAAACGGAAACACAGGGGGCACAAAATGATGACCACAACATGATCCAGCAGTAAAAACAATGTATTAAAGGTTTGAATTGACGCAATGGCATTGTAGACTGGCTTCAAATTAAATGTCTGTTCTAATAATAATGTCCACAGTTTTTTGCTTTTCTCAGTCACGGATATGGAAGTCTTCTTATTTTGACTTTTTAATACAACTAAAATAAGTTATCTCACAAAATTGTGTTGTTCCAGAAAATTTCCATACCTCCCCCATGGAAAAGTTTAAACCTCCCCACCCCTCTGAAAATTCCAGTTTGGCTTGAAACCAGTCATTTTTGTACATTTTTTGGAAGAAAATAATGCATTCAGTTAACCTCTCCAAACCATTTTTTCAATCCAATCAAGGAAAAACTTTTTTCTTTTCAGCCACACTTTTCACATTTATCCATGGTCACCATTATTTCTGCATATTCCTGAACTTCCAGTTACTTTTGCTGGCTATCATTTGGAATTTCAGGAACATGCAAATTTAATGGCAGCCAGACAAATGCCAAAAGTACAGCCAAAAAAATTGTTTTCAATTCATCTGATTGAAAACTGGTTTGGACAGGTTGCTAAATACATTATTTCCTTACAAAATTGCGAGAAAAAAGAAAAGAAAAGAAATTTAAAAATTTGATCAAATTGGCACTTTAAAACATTTGGCTTTAGAGTTTCCCCTCCCCCTTATAATTTCCAATGACATTTCATGGGTGGAGTGTGAATATTTCCTGGAATCACAAATTGGTCAGATAAAGTGAGATCATACTGATTGTTATTTATAGCTCATCACGCTATTTCCTGGACAAAATTACACACTCATTTTGGGCAACTGGGCCAGGAAAACTAAAGGAAAGATTTCAATAGAACCCCATACATTAGTTATGGTCACGCATCTTTTAAGTCCCAGTTCGATCAAATTTTGATATGTTGAAATCATGTATTTACTTACCTCTCCAAACCGTTTTTTAATCAGAGCACGGGAAGATCGCTTTTTTTGCCCTTACTTTTCGCATTTTCACGACCGCGATTAAATTTGCATTAAATTTGAAAGTTCCTAAAGAAAAGCTCTTTTTGATGTCACAGAGAGCTACAGGAGCTTCAAATGAGTACTTTGTAGGAGAATTCGCCCGAGCTAAAACCTGTTTGTTTCGACTGTTTTTCCGGTTGTTCCGAATCATTAAGGTAAAAATTGCCAGGGTCTAGATTTGTTGTGTAAAGGTGTGAGAAAGAGGCTCATAGAAAAATCAGGTGCTCTGATTAAAAAAAAAAACGGTTTGAAGAGGTAAGTCAATACACGATTTCCTTTCGAAATATTCCAAAAATCAACATGTCAAAATTTGATTGAACTGGTACTTTATACTGAACTAAAAGCCAAGACAACAGAACTCAAAGAAAAACAATAGCACATTCATGCATAATCAATGTATGGGTTAATGTATGCAGCATACAAAAATCTTGTTAAATTAAGAGCCTGCTTTTATAAAATAGCATTAATATATGGAAATTTGGCAAAGTACTATTGGTACCCTGTGAAAAACTTGCTTACTAACTGGGGATGGGAGGGGGTAACTTCATGGTTAGATACAGTTACAACAACAAGCCAGTATTCCGGTGGAAATTCCACACAACACATGAACACACAGAGTACACCATCAGTCTCACATCAATAACATTTCAAAAATCAAAATAGGTTTTGGATGCGTGCATTTTACTTTTTTACTGCACAACACAATTGAATATTAAAAACGCGTTTGCCATGCATGGAGAAGGTGATCTGTGACCATTACCCGTACACGCGTACTTTGTTTTATTAACCCTTAATCATTCTACTACTTTGATTTCAAAATTAATCTTCTTCTCACCTTCATTTCCTCGTTAAAAGTTTCACCATTCTGCTTCCCCGATGTGGCTTCTGTCTCGTTTGTCCCCGACATCATGCAGCCTGCGTACGAACACTCGAAATCCAATATGGCCGCCGGCCGCCGAAGCACGCTAAGAAAAGAATACTATCACTGAAATGCGATTTAAGGACACAGTTTATCTCAAAATCGACGCCAATGAAACTATCTCGCTCTTATCTATCGGTACTGGCCATCAAAACGCTGCACTGTTCTAGGGCTTCGTCGGCATCCACTGTAGATGATGCATAAAACAAAATGGCGTCCCATTTGGCGGGAAAGCTATCTGGAAATGACGACCACAAACTGTTCTTGACTTTCAAATAGCGTACAAAGCGAGCTTCTTAAATAAAAATGATGCATAAATGAAAAGAAAAGAAATATTTTTGCCTTGAAATACGTGTATAAATGAGCGAAAACTGGCCGAACACAAAAAGGACGAAACGGCCCCAGATTCTCCTAAAATTCTACACAGGACAATGGCACCTTCTAGGGTGGGGTAAGGTTCAACCAATAAAACTTCTAAAATATGAACTTTGTAAATGTTTAAATATTAAAAATAAGAATTTTCTTCCTTGTATGTTTAGTTTTCGTAAATTTAAATACACTTTTCTTTTTAATGAAGTCGTTACAATCGTTAAAATGAGTGCTTAGTCGAACAAAATCTTACCCCTCCCTTGTTGTAATGGCTTTGCAGAAAAACAGGCTCCAAGATGGCGGTGTGTAATGTAAAGATTAGATAGGAGAGAGATGAATTTCGATTAAACTTAGAATTCGGACGCCTAAGCTATTAAAGGTCGAGTGTGAATCTTTAAACACGTTACCCCTGGGATAGAAAAAGATCAATAACAACAAAAATTATAAAACTTGAAGCTTTATGAAAGAGAACGTTTTTGCCGAGCGAAAAATGGAAATGTAGCACGGTGATACGGCAGGCTGATTTACGTTCGACAACGACCAGATGACAACCTAATCTTGTACAACTAACTTTATATCTTGCTTTCGGTATATCAAACACATGTTCAGCTGTCGATTGCAAACCGCAGTTTTTTGTTGTTCGACAATCCGCCGGCAAACGTTTTCGATAATCCACGATGTACACAACATCCCGTCGCATCCGAAAATTCGAGACAGTCCGTTCCGGCGGAGTCGAGCGCACGCCGTTTCGGCCAAACGCGATGCGCAGCTGAAAGTGCATTAAGTCTGTGTAAATATTCCACTAGCAGAACATTTTTTTAATCAAAATAAAGCAGAAATCTCTTGAAGAGGAAGTGATGCAGTGATGAATGCTGGTTTCCGAGCGCAAAATCGAAAATGTCACGGAATGAAAATATATCGAAAACATCGGACACCAAAATCAACATATCAGTACACGACACAAACAAATCTTAATCAAATAAGCTTACCTTTTCTGATATTTTGTCTTCTTTAGTCTCCTTTATGGCTTAAATGACAGGTGTTATTGTTTTTGTGAGTTTTGCGTGCGTTTATTACAGCACTAGAATCTGGACATCATATAAATTTTTATTGGAATCAGTCCGTAACCGCTGATTTCACATTTCGGCAAATGTTTCGCGTCATCGCCTGTGATGCAAACAATTTAGCAATACTGATCTTCTCGTTTTTATGGCGGTGAGATTTTTGAATCGCTTTAGTTGGCACTGTATTTCAAGCTGTTAGGTCTTCTTCGCCTTCAATGAAGCCGTTCCACCTGAAGCCAGTGAACAACCGGGCGAACGAGATGAATCTGCGCACATGCATTCACTAATCCACGCAGTCACTCAGTCACATAATTCCACTTATACTGAATAACAGGCAATCGAGTGCTGTTTGCTTTATTTGACAAATTTATTCTTTTGTCCCGAGAAATATTTCGAATTATGAATAAAAATTGATAACAGAAAATATGCTTTGATCTTTCTAGATTTTCTAGTCTGGCACTAATGGTTACGTCCCCAGGGCCCTACCGCCGTTACGCATGTGCAAAGCAATATTTTCCGAATAATAACAGAACTCGAAAGTCCCGTTTAGTTGGCTTCTGCTACTGAGTTGGTCAAACAGCAACAAATTGTAGCCGGATCTTTGTGCAGATCCGTATCAGCACTGAATGGACTTATTAATAAAACAAACTTTAATGAAAGGCTGCGATCGATCATCCTTGTATAAAATCCCAACTCCACACAATCATCATTCATTAAATTCGGGCCGAGGTTTCTTGTGTTAAATCTGAAACGTCGAAAATTTCGTCTTCTCTGTCACTTTTGAAAATTTTGAGTGAGTGAAACAAAATCATAAAGCATTTTTGGATTTTCTGTGACGATTTTCAGTGCCAGTTTGAAATAAATTCGAAATTCAGCAAGTATCCTCTTCGAACAGATATATTTTTCGTCTCGACTTTTCTTTACCCATACTAGTTATTCAGTCATATTATTTGACATTACCGGAACGCTCCAACCATGTTTGTTATTTCTGAGTCTACATGGATAAAAGAACTCTGCGAGTATTATAATCGGGCTGTTAAGGATATCTTCACTCTTTTTACTTCAAAATTCGAACATTTACGTCCCAAATACAAATTTTCAAAATACTCTACTAACTCTTCAAGAGAACTAGCTTCAATCAATACACACGTCCCACATGGTTCATTCATTCCTGTACGATCTCTACTATGTGAATCAAACGCTTTGATTACACCATCCCTTGTCTCAAAAATAGCGACTGTATAAATTATTATTGTCAAAATAACCTAGTAATTTCAATGTGAAAGTGAGTGCTCGCGAAGGGGGATAAAACAGTGGGAAGTGAATTGGCCATTTGCACGATGACGTCATATGACTACAACTACCAGAATCCTTCAGTTTTTTGTTTTGTAGTGCAAATTAGGGCTATTGTTATTTAAACCGCACTGGGATTACAAAATTTAAATAAGAAAGGAAAAACGAAATGAATTCTGGTAGTTGTAGTCAAATGACGCCATCGTGCAAATGGCCATTGGACAGCTCCGGTAATTTTTTTTCAACTTTTCAGGGAAGGTGTTAAAAGGGTGAGTAGAGTAGGCTTTCCCTGGATGAATTGTAAAAATTACTACAGCAAGTGGTGTTTTTGAAAATTGCCTAACCATAGCCTTACTGACTTGTATTACCCACACTGCTAAACTAACTATGGGCTATGGACTGCTTTTTAAAAAAGCTATTGACAAGAACTTATTGTTGAAGTTACAGATATTTTAAAGATACAGTAATAATTGACATTGAAGAGAAATAACTTTTACAAAGGACAATTCAATTCAATTGAAGATTTCATAATAGCTTTCTTAAAAAACAAAACAAAAGTACATTGCTTTACTGAGTATCTTTACTTACGGCTGTTTGTTTACATTTTTAATAATTCATTGTTCAAGTTAGAGTTATACCTAAAAACATGACTCAACGACCCCCTCAACAGTCGAATCAGCCGGCCCAGCCGGCACAGATTTTGAATTATTTGCCTCAACGGGCGAAGAACTCGTGTGAAAGTGCAACGAGTCGTTTGATTTTACAGTTGAGTGGTTCGCTTCCACGAGCGATGGACATTTTGAATTGCTTATAGCAGGCAATCGTTCGTGGCCATGATGAATAATTTCACAAGCAAATGAAGACATTTAGCAAACATTTAGAAAATACGTACTGCACCTCGAAAGCGAAAGCGTCTGACAGCGTGACAGATTCTCACGTGGATTGTCGATTTAGACAGTTCGTTGTCACGGTTGATCACGTAACAACGATTCAAAAGCGGCAAACAAAGGTAAACAACAACTCTCTTCTATTTTCCTGTCATTTTAGTAAATAATGTACATTTTCATACAAACAATATCAGGAACTTCAGTTAACATATTAAGGCATTCTTTTTGAGTTAACTGAAAAAAGCTCACTACCAAAATTCATAATTTCAACAAGATCTGACGCACACTGATGTTATCATGCGACCAAAATTATACAATATAGTTGTTAAACTCATCGCTACACACCTATGGACTACCCGCATCAGAACCAAAAACACTATTTCCTTGGCTATAAGGAGCACAAATAGTTTTAGACGAATCTACACCAAATGGACCAGGATTAGTCTCAATATCTCCCGAAAGATCAATAGTTTCAAATTTTATTCTATGATTTACAGTCTCATATATCACTTTTCCCATTCATGCAGTTATTACTTCATAGTCTCCCTGACAAGAACAATTCTTTACGAATATTAACACTCCTCATAATTTCGTTATAAACAGAACTCTTAGGAATAAATTTTAAAATATAATTCCGAACTTTGGCTCTACATTTCCTTTTCTTATAAAACTTTTAATCACCTTCCAATTTAACCTACTTGGCTCTCGACACATACTTCGCCTTTTTATGATCCTCAATCCAATACTACTAAACTGAAGAAACTCAGTAGTAGTCTAGGGTCAAAGATAAGCCCCGCGAATGGATAGGTAAGGATAGGTAAGGATAGGTAAATCATTAATATGCATTAGTGGATTAGGTGAATTAGGTGCCTAGTCAATGACGTCACAATTTGCCTTCCCGTATACTAATTTGGATTAGGTGCCTAGTAAGTGCCTTGGTGCATAGGTGATGACGTCATAATATACCTTCCCGCATACTAATTTGGATTTCCTGCATATGTAATAAACTGCCAATACCTACACCTATTCCTTTTGTGTTATTGTGAAATAATAGAAACAATAGGTTTGCCCAAACTTGCCCGCTTTATTCGCACCCTGATTGGATCTTAAGATTTGTATTGTCTGTTTGAATAAAAAGCGCAGATTTTAACGAGAGCGTCATTCCTGAGTCAACTTGAGCAAAGCGTATTTTTTCCAAGATGTTTCCATTCTTTCAAGTCGAAACGAGCTCTAAACCTCTTCTGACGATAGACGAAATGCAAAAACTCCAGCGCAAAGATATGAATTGTATTGGAATGCTATGCTCAGGAAGTTGTGTAGAGAAAGCTTGGAATGAACTGACATGTGATTTTCAAAGTCTCACTCGACTGTTAGACGAACCCGAGTTAAATTTAGAGTTTCTTGCTGAATGTTTCAAGGAAGTAAGAAACCACGCTCACTCTTTGAGTGCCAGTTTATTCCGTCACTCCTTGGTTTTTTATAAGAATCCCTATGGTAGACGCGACTGGATGCTGATTGTAGCGATATGGATAACCCTTCAAGATCGTATTGCTCAGTTGGAGCTGCAGCTGTTTGTAAACAACACAGGAAAAGCACACCTAGCTTTGTTATGGTCACAGATCGAAAACCTAGTAAAGAAACTCAAAGCGTTGTGGTTACGAAAGAGCGCGGGATCACAAAAGGACTACTATCAGAAGCCAAAGAAAGATGACCCTGAAAATGGAACCAGTCAAAAGCAAGGACTGAATGTCTTGGAGTCAATTACCAAACACCAAGTCAAACCGAAAAAGCGAAAGCTGTCAACATTGAAAGTTAAGATTCCCAAGCGACCAAAACTTCACAGACAACACGCAGTTGTCGAAAATCGAAGTGATGAACTGTAAAACTTTGAGTCACTGAGAACTGATTTTGTAAAATTATTTCAAAATATGTTGTTCATTTCTAGTATCAATAAACCATTAATACGTAAATCTATTTTATATTTGTGTGTGCTTTAAGTTTTGAGAACATGACCTTCTTCCAACTTTTAATTATGCGAACTTACACTGAACTAAATTTGCATGGAAAATTAGCACCTCGGAAAAATAAACAAGGCAACCAATTACATGCGCGCGCTAAAACAATTAACCCAGACTTTGTTAAGGTCACACTATATTTATTGATAACAAACAACTTCATAATTATACAGGCAATTTAAACGCTTAGTTGGAAAGGAAAAAAAACAGAGTTGGTTTAGTCTTTTTCATCTGGAAGAGCTTGTTTGACAAACAATGATCGATTGAGTAAGATTTTTCGCTTATCGCACTGGACGAAAAAATGGATTTACTCAAGTTTGCACATTGAGCAAATATGTAGCAAATTTGGGCCTCTAAATTTGAACCAAATTTGCACTTGATGTAAAGTGAATGTAAACATACATCTTTGCTCACGTGCAAATTGTGTGCAAATGTGGTGTAAATATGCTTCTGCGCAAAAATTTACTATATCTTTGCTACCCCAAGCAAATTTCATATTTGCTCATCTTTGCCATGCCAAGCAAACATAAAGAAAATGTGGAATTTACCAGCTTTGCTTTCTTTGCAAATAAAGTGCAAACATCAAGTTTTGATTTGCTGCAAAGATGAGCAAAGTTGTGCAAATGTCATCTTTATTACATGTTTACTACTGTTTTGCCACCCATGTAAATCCATTTTTTCGTCCAGTGTCGATTCGAGGCAATGAAATCCCTCTGTCTTTTAACTCTTGTTGGGTTCTTAAGATTCCCAAGCGACCAAAACTTCACAGACAACACGCAGTTGTCGAAAATCGAAGTGATGAACTGTAAAACTTTGAGTCACTGAGAACTGATTTGGTAAAATTATTTCAAAATATGTTGTACGATTCTAGTATCAATAAACCGTTTATGCGTAAATATGTCAATATTTGTGTGTCTGTCTATATTATTTGTCCTTCCTTTACTACTTAGAAAACCTGATAAGAGGGTTTTACTACCATGAATCACGGTAGTGGGAAATTAAACCCACATCAAGCTTATAGCGACTTAAATTCTTACACCTTTACTCCAAACTTATTCCAACACCCTCTATTTTGATCAGAAATCAATGAAGCGATCGAAGTTATTTTTAATTCAACCACCATGACAATGTCGGCTTACTTGGATAAATTTCATCAGAAATTATTCATCTATTTTTTCAGTAACTAACCTGCAAAGCAGCATCTCCTCCGCACCATGTAAAGTGAAAGTTTGATTTCAACAGGATAAAACTGTTTACAAAATTAAAATTAAATTAAATTTATCGCTAATTTATCAAACAATTGAGGCCACAAGGGCCTCGGAAGACCAAACCCAATATATTTAGCGGGTGTGTTTACTGAGAACGCAGGCCTTGCGGGCAGACGTGTTTTCTTTCTTTTTCCCGCTGCCTCCTGAAAAGTTATTATTTAATAACCCAAGAAGTAATTGAAAAGCGCGATGCTTGCAAAAAACCCAAATTTATAGTAGATTTTCTTTTCAAATACGTTTATTAACCATACAAATCTGTTTGCAACGTGACATTTATGTCTATTTCGAGGGCCAAAAGGGCCAAAAACGCCATTTTGAGTGCTGTGTTTTGTTTCCCTGGGATCGCGTGGGGGATCTCGCGTAAAGGTCGCATTTTGTTTAAACACTTTGATTTATTCCCTGTGAATGAATCGGATAAGGCTCTTAGATTGTAACATTACTTCAAATCAATTCTCTTTTGAGCGCATTTTTTCTGTCATCACAATCCTTGAACCGCGAGTGACTTTTACTGGGAATATTGAAGAGGTCTTTGCCTTTCTCGATTCGGTAAGTTGTTTTCCATCTCAAACTCAGTTATAAAGCTTTGTAGAACTAAGCTTCCTTCACTGTTCAACAAGTTTAAATTATGCGAATAGACTTGACCGAAAGAGATTTCAACCAAGCGTAATACCCACAGGGAGTTTAATTAATTTCACTGAACTTTAATTAATCTCGAATTGTCCTTTCCATTACAGTTTTCGAATACTGAGTTGCAAGAAATCGGGGATTGGATTTATGATAGATTCCAAATCACTGAGAACTCCCTCCACAAAAGTGATGTTAGGAATACTCCGTACCATTTCATCGTATGCTGGTTGATAAATCCACTAACACCACTCCACTCGACATTTAAGTTTTCGGTTGTAAAAATTGATTTTCTGTTCATTTGTAGGGCCATAAGGGCCTCGAGGGCCAAAAGGGACACTTTTTAACGTTGTGTTTTTACCTGGGATCGCGCGTGAAGGTCGCGCGCGCGCGTGTGTTGAGTCAGGAAACAAACCATGATTCCAATTCAGCCAACTTAGTTTATTTACAAACTATTTTCCTATGTACAAACAACTATAAAAAGCTACGTAAAAATACTATTTTACAATTAGAAGCGATCTTATATAATTTCAAAAAACAATTTTTGAGAGTAATATATATTCAAACTTGAGAAAACGAAAATTATTTTCTGAAATATTTATATAAGATCGTTTCTAATTGTAAAATAGTATTTTTACGTAGCTTTTTATAGTTGTTTGTACATAGGAAAATAGTTTGTAAATAAACTAAGTTGGCTGAATTGGAATCATGGTTTGTTTCCTGACTCAACACACGCGCGCGCGCGATCCCAGGTAAAAACACAACGTTAAAAAGTGTCCCTTTTGGCCCTCGAGGCCCTTATGGCCCTACAAACGAGCAGAAAATCAATTTTTACAACCGAAAACTTAAATGTCGAGTGGAGTGGTGTTAGTGGATTTATCAACCAGCATACGATGAAATGGTACGGAGTATTCCTAACATCACTTTTGTGGAGGGAGTTCTCAGTGATTTGGAATCTATCATAAATCCAATCCCCGATTTCTTGCAACTCAGTATTCGAAAACTGTAATGGAAAGGACAATTCGAGATTAATTAAAGTTCAGTGAAATTAATTAAACTCCCTGTGGGTATTACGCTTGGTTGAAATCTCTTTCGGTCAAGTCTATTCGCATAATTTAAACTTGTTGAACAGTGAAGGAAGCTTAGTTCTACAAAGCTTTATAACTAAGTTTGAGATGGAAAACAACTTACCGAATCGAGAAAGGCAAAGACCTCTTCAATATTCCCAGTAAAAGTCACTCGCGGTTCAAGGATTGTGATGACAGAAAAAATGCGCTCAAAAGAGAATTGATTTGAAGTAATGTTATAATCTAAGAGCCTTATCCGATTCATTCACAGGGAATAAATCAAAGTGTTTAAACAAAATGCGACCTTTACGCGAGATCCCCCACGCGATCCCAGGGAAACAAAACACAGCACTCAAAATGGCGTTTTTGGCCCTTTTGGCCCTCGAAATAGACATAAATGTCACGTTGCAAACAGATTTGTATGGTTAATAAACGTATTTGAAAAGAAAATCTACTATAAATTTGGGTTTTTTGCAAGCATCGCGCTTTTCAATTACTTCTTGGGTTATTAAATAATAACTTTTCAGGAGGCAGCGGGAAAAAGAAAGAAAACACGTCTGCCCGCAAGGCCTGCGTTCTCAGTAAACACACCCGCTAAATATATTGGGTTTGGTCTTCCGAGGCCCTTGTGGCCTCAATTGTTTGATAAATTAGCGATAAATTTAATTTAATTTTAATTTTATAAACAGTTTTATCTTGTTGAAATCAAACTTTCACTTTACATGGTGCGAAGGAGATGCTGCTTTGCAGGTTAGTTACTGAAAAAATAGATGAATAATTTCTGATGAAATTTATCCAAGTAAGCCGACATTGTCATGGTGGTTGAATTAAAAATAACTTCGATCGCTTCATTGATTTCTGATCAAAATAGAGGGTGTTGGAATAAGTTTGGAGTAAAGGTGTAAGAATTTAAGTCGCTATAAGCTTGATGTGGGTTTAATTTCCCACTACCGTGATTCATGTTAGTAAAACCCTCTTATCAGGTTTTCTAAGTAGTAAAGGAAGGACAAATAATATAGACAGACACACAAATATTGATATATTTACGCATAAACGGTTTATTGATACTACAATAGGCGACAATATTGTTGACACATTGTCATTTTGAACCCCATTTTGTTCGGGACGAGAAGCATTTCAGCCCCACCCCCCTAATTCCCCACCCCCACCCCCCCAGACAATGTTGTGTATCGTTTCATCAGGTCTGTCGCTACAATCCTACAACATTGGATGGGGGGACGGGGGTTAATGCCGCAGAGTGTAGTAAAAGGAAAGATACAGTGATAAATATGTCACGAAAACTGCTTTTGTTATAGAGTGTGTCAACTATTTTTGTCGCCTATTGTCCGATATACAAAAATTGTTATTTAGACATTCATGGTAAGGCAAGGGCGCTGTCTCTTGCTTAAATTATTATTTTGGGGACTTTCTGCTATATCACACAACAGACTTTCATAGATGACCAAATTTGACGATTATTTGTAGAAATGAAATTCGCTGTGTTATAAGTAAAACACGCAAATGCGTCAAGAGCCTCACTAATGTCAAAGCGAGAAACAGATACGTAACTATATGGTATATGCGTAGCATGCAGATGTGTTGCTTAGTTGCCAGTTGCATGTAACTGAATTTATTAGCATTTTTCAAACAAGATAAAAGATTACATGGACTTGCGAATTCCTTCTCTTTTTTGCAAGTGGCAAGAACACCATTGTGTTTATTACGGAACGGCTTGCTTAACGGAAAGGAAACTGAAATGATGACGGTTCTTTTGAAGATCTTTCGATTTCATGTTGAACTTTCGCAATAACAGCAAAATAAATGTATTCTTGTGCAAAATTTCCTGAAACAAGAAAGCAGTAAAGAAGATGTCTCGAAGAACCACGATTTACCACAATTTACCACGCTTTACCACGCTTTACCATGTTGAAATAAAAAACTGCTTTAGTAATGTTCTATTGTTTATCATGGTAAATCGTGGTTAATTGTGGTAAAGCGTGGAATTTCAAAAGATAGACACATATTTCCCCTTTTAAAGGCTGATTTTATAACAGAATGAAAGATTGAACATATTTCATGTTCTAAATTCGGGTTTGATACATGAATTTTGCGAGAAATGAATAAGAATTTGTTGTAAATGCCACATCAAGTGACAGTAATTTGATATGTCATGCGCGCGTGTCACGCTGTGTTACAGCGTTGTACTCAGTCTGCAAGAAACTTTGGTAAATTTTTAAGGCGGCCTCTTCCATTATTCGCTTTACAGTAAAATTCCCCTCTTCTTTCCTTAAGGAGAAAATCTGTCGAAGGAATGGCCGCTCTACACGGGGACTCAACTTTCTTGGCCGGCCTGGTCGCTCATTCTTGTGGTGGACTTTGTTACATTGGCCCTTTTTCAGACTTTTTAAAATCTGATTTTCTGAAGACCTTCAAACGTATCATTCGTCGATCATTTACTTCAGTCTTAACCCTTTGTATTTTCGTGCAATGCACCCAAAGGCACGAGTTTCTTCGTCAATTTTACCAGCGAAGACCATTTTGCCTCGCTTTATTCACGTGCTTAAGACTATTATAACATCACCATAAAATTCGATAAACGGCTGCAATTAGAATGTAATTAATCAGCTATTAACGCCGTTCGCATGAATCAAAACATCGGACAGTGCAGATTAATATTTGTAATAACCGATTAATTTCCTCGCACTTTTGGGAAGAAATAGCACATTTCTTACTTCAGACAATAGGCGACAATATTGTTGACACATTGTCATTTTGAACCCCATTTTGTTCGGGACGAGAAGCATTTCAGCCCCACCCCCCTAATTCCCCACCCCCACCCCCCCAGACAATGTTGTGTATCGTTTCATCAGGTCTGTCGCTACAATCCTACAACATTGGATGGGGGGACGGGGGTTAATGCCGCAGAGTGTAGTAAAAGGAAAGATACAGTGATAAATATGTCACGAAAACTGCTTTTGTTATAGAGTGTGTCAACTATTTTTGTCGCCTATTGTAGAATCGTACAACATATTTTGAAATAATTTTACCAAATCAGTTCTCAGTGACTCAAAGTTTTACAGTTCATCACTTCGATTTTCGACAACTGCGTGTTGTCTGTGAAGTTTTGGTCGCTTGGGAATCTTAAGAACCCAACAAGAGTTAAAAGACAGAAGGATTTCATTGCCTCGAATCGATAAGCGAAAAATCTTACTCAATCGATCATTGTTTGTCAAACAAGCTCTTCCAGATGAAAAAGACTAAACCAACTCTGTTTTTTTCCTTTCCAACTAAGCGTTTAAATTGCCTGTATAATTATGAAGTTGTTTGTTATCAATAAATATAGTGTGACCTTAACAAAGGCTGGGTTAATTGTTTTAGCGCGCGCATGTAATTGGTTGCCTTGTTTATTTTTCCGAGGTGCTAATTTTCCATGCAAATTTAGTTCAGTGTAAGTTCGCATAATTAAAAGTTGGAAATTTGAAGCTACCGGAAGGTCATGTTCTCAAAACTTAAAGCACACACAAATACAAAATAGATTTACGTATTAATGGTTTATTGATACTAGAAATGAACAACATATTTTGAAATAATTTTACAAAATCAGTTCTCAGTGACTCAAAGTTTTACAGTTCATCACTTCGATTTTCGACAACTGCGTTTTGTCTGTGAAGTTTTGGTCGCTTGGGAATCTTAACTTTCAATGTTGACAGCTTTCGCTTTTTCGGTTTGACTTGGTGTTTGGTAATTGACTCCAAGACATTTAGTCCTTGCTTTTGACTGGTTCCATTTTCAGGGTCATCTTTCTTTGGCTTCTGATAGTAGTCCTTTTGTGATCTCGCGCTCTTTCGTAACCACAACGCTTTGAGTTTCTTTACTAGGTTTTCGATCTGTGACCATAACAAAGCTAGGTGTGCTTTTCCTGTGTTGTTTTAATACAAACAGCTGCAGCTCCAACTGAGCAATACGATCTTGAAGGGTTATCCATATCGCTACAATCAGCATCCAGTCGCGTCTACCATAGGGATTCTTATAAAAAACCAAGGAGTGACGGAATAAACTGGCACTCAAAGAGTGAGCGTGGTTTCTTACTTCCTTGAAACATTCAGCAAGAAACTCTAAATTTAACTCGGGTTCGTCTAACAGCCGAGTGAGACTTTGAAAATCACATGTCAGTTCATTCCAAGCTTTCTCCACACAACTTCCTGAGCATAGCATTCCAATACAATTCATATCTTTGCGCTGGAGTTTTTGCATTTCGTCTATCGTCAGAAGAGGTTTAGAGCTCGTTTCGACTTGAAAGAATGGAAACATCTTGGAAAAAATGCGCTTTGCTCAAGTTGACTCAGGAATGACGCTCTCTTTAAAATCTGCGCTTTTTATTTAAACAGACAATACAAATCTCAAGATCCAATCAGGGTGCGAATAAAGCGGGCAAGTTTGGGCAAACCTATTGTTTCTATTATTTCAGAATAACACAAAAGGAATAGGTGTAGGTATTGGCAGTTTATTACATATGCAGGAAATCCAAATTAGTATGCGGGAAGGTATATTATGACGTCATCACCTATGCACCAAGGCACTTACTAGGCACCTAATCCAAATTAGTATGCGGGAAGACAAATTGTGACGTCATTGACTAGGCACCTAATTCACCTAATCCACTAATGCATATTAATGATTTACCTATCCTTACCTATCCTTACCTATCCATTCGCGGGGCTTATCTTTGACCCTAGACTACTACTAAACTCAGACAATCTAGAAGTTCTCTTCTTCATTTTTATTGCAATTAACAAACAAAACACGTCTATATTAATAATATTGTTCTTTCAAACATTTATTCAATCATTCAAATAAATATTACTCCATTATTATTAATAACCACAGATTCACATAAATTCCTTAACGCCTTTACATTTTCATATTAAGAAGATTCTTCCCATAATAACAACTGCAACCTGAAAAACAAAACAAAATATATCACATTAGCAACACTATAAACTCATACCACTAACATAAATATACATTAGATTCTAACCTGATTCGTTCAATTTCAAAACTTTCACAAGCTTAAAACGTGCATATATCAAGAATGTTCCTCCTTCAAACTCTTATTTTCAGACGCCTATATTTCACTAAGTCAATCCTTTTAATAACAAACATTTATTTCCATTATACAGTTTACAAGAAATGCTAAACAATCATATAAATAAAACACATTACAAACGAACAGCCAAAATACACTTTTCACTTATTCCTCCTCTTTCTTTCTTTTCTAATTTCCATTTCCACAAAGCATATTCAAAACTATGCGACATCTCAAAAATCTTACACCTTGATTAATCTCAAATCTTTTAACTAAAAAACAATCTCTACAACTGCAATCACACTATGATATTTTCAAGCATTATCACATAAAGTATTCTTTAAAACACTCCTTTAACTACTCAACCATCATTTGTCTTAGCATAAGTGGACTAATTAACCAATATAAATCACAAACCACATTATTCAACAAGTCACTACAACAATAACGTTACTTTTAACACCACATAAGGCAAAAAGCCAGCCCGACTAATTAAGTTATTTGCAAGTTTTCCATGAAATCGCTAAGATATAAATAGTATGATGGTAAGCCAGCACATGTACGCGTGCGGACCTCTTTTACTGATACACAAGTAAAGGGTGAATAAGATGTGGGAACCTAAAGAACGCTAACTTATTTTGTTGTTGAAGAATAAAATGTTCAAGCAACTGCATGTAGGGTTAAAATTCGTTATTTGGTAAGCTAAAGGTGTTTGCATCGAAAATGACCACTGTCTGAGTTATTGTAAACCACTGGCCCTCCAGGAAAAGTTGCCCAGCGTTTGGAAAGAGATGTTTGGCTTGTGGAAGAATGAATCACTTCGCATCCCAGTTCTTAGCCAAATCAAAAGTAAACGTCGTAGAGTCAGAGAGTGAAAGTGAAGACGTGGATGAATTCTGCCTCACACTCGAGTCGGTAGATGAGAGTGCATGAAGTAATTAGTGTCCATATAGCAAGCGATCGGGAATACGGGAAGAAGTTGTTTGCTACAACTAACGCTGGAAATTCTCCCGTCAGGTTTCAGCCGGATAGTGGGGCGACATGCAACTTGATCCCCGCGAGGTTTCTTGGTACTGAAAACGAACTAATTCGGCCTACTCGGAAATTGCTCACAATGTACCACAACACAATTAAGAGACCGGTTGGGACGTACTCCGTGAAGGTACCCATTAACCCATGCAAGAATTCCAAAACATATCAGGTCGAGTTTGCTGCTGTGGACGATGACCAGTCGATACCAATTCTAGGAAATCAGACGATGCAAAAGATGGATTTGGTCAGGGTGCACATGGCAAAAATTGGGTGACATTTGCCTCTAATTTTTTTAACTCGTCCCCAGACCCCCAATTTGACCCTTAAAATCACTGTGAAAACGCCATTTTTTTAAGGGAAAATCAAAATTTCGCCTATTTATGAATTACTTTTCGGAAATCGACACTCGGATTCCAGTAATTTGGTTATTATTCTATCTGGAAACGTTAGAATATTTTAATAACTTTTAAAAAAGTACCGTCATTTTTACCTTGAAGTGAGCAATTTCGTATAAAGGCTTATATGGAGTTCGACCGCGTGGTCATCGCTTTAAGTGTTCTAACTCATTTTAACAGGCGCAATGTCAACATCCTCACTCGGTTTTGGAAAGATTGAAATCTAGTAAACATTTCGGTGGGAAATTTGCTTTGGTTCGAGTGAAAAAAACCTCCGTCATTTTGCACTTTTCAGCCGGAAAGATTTCCGTTTAACCCCATACATTAGTTATGCATACCGTTCTTAAAACTAAAACAAAAGCCAAAACAATAGAAATCCAAAAGCAAAACAATAGCGCATACATACATAATTATGAGCAATAGTTCATTTTGGTAACGCGCACGCCCGGAGCAAATGTCTCGTCTGAGGGATCAATATTTTGGAATGACCAAAATGTCATGGCTGTCAATAACGAAACTCAGCGCGGAAGTCAGCGTCGCCTTTCAAAGGAAGAAGTTTTAAAGGAGTATCCCGATGTGTTTCAAGGCACTGGAGAATTGGAGGGACAGTACAAATTGGAAACTGAAAAGAAAGCCAAGTCAGTTGTTCATCCACCCAGAAGAGTACCCGTCGCGCTCAAAGAAAAGCTGAAGCCAGAATTCGAGAGACTGCAAAGTCTTGGAATCATAGAAAAGGTCATAGAGCCCACTCCCTGGGTGTCGAGCGTCGTAGTCGTGCAAAAACCCAATGGTCAGGTATGTGTGTGCATCGACCCAAAAGACCTCAACAAATTCTTAAGGAGGAGCCATTACCCAACGCCGACAATTGAAGACATACTCCCAGAGCTTGCAAGAGCCAACGTTTTCTCCACTATAGACACTATAAGAACGGTTTCTGGCATGTCGAACTTGATGATGATCATAGCTCTCGCTTATAACTACTTTTAATTCACCCTTTGGAAGATTTCGTTGGCGAAGCCTCCCCTTTGGCCTTTCTACGGCTCCAGAGGGGTTTCAGCGAAGATTAAACCACGCCCTAGAAGGTCTGAAAGGCGTATTTACCATTCATGATGATATCCTGATCCTTGGTGAAGATTCCACAGAGGAAGAAGCGTTGGCAGATCATGATAACAACTTTCACGCGTTAATACAGAGGTGCCGGGAACAGAGTATAAAGCTGAACCAGGACAAGATGAAGCTGCGTCGCAAGGAAGTTCCATTTATGGGCCACGTGATCTCTGAGAAGGGTCTTCAAGCAGATCCCGACATGCTCAAGGCGGTCTTGGAAATGCCTACGCCGACTGATGTGGCCAGTGTACGAAGATTTATTGGATTTGCGAATTACCTAAGCAAGTTTTTGCCTCAACTCAGTGATGCATTGGAGCCACTTCGGAAGCTCACCCATTCAGATGTAAAATGGTTCTGGACTGACGTACATGACAAGGCTGTCCAACAACTGAAGCTGCTGGTAACGAACGCGCCTGTCCTCAAGTATTTTGACTCTACAGAGAACATCGCCTTACAGTGCGATACGTCAGATACAGGACTTGGAGCAGTTCTGCTCCAAAAAGGTCAGCCTATTGCCTACGCGAGCCGAGCACTAACAGAAGTGGAAACGCGTTACCCCCAAATTGAGAAGGAGCTTCTCTCAATTCTGGCCGTCGTTTTCGGCCTGGAGACGTTTCACACCTACACCTATGGGAGACTAGTGGCCGTGGAATCGGACAACATACCCCTTGAAGTAATTTTTAAGAAGTCACTGCATAAGGCACCGAAGAGGCCTCAGCGCATGCTCATTCGAACCCAGTTGTACAACATCAATCTTGGCTATAAGAAGGGATCCATCACGTATCTGGCCGACGCCCTAAGCTGGGCGTACCTACCTTGCGATGGAAGCCAGGAGGTCGCTTCATAGATTGAGAGCATTAACATGACACAGAACATCCGTTTGAAACCGAGTACTCTTCAAGAAATTAAAGATCACACACACACACAAGGAGTGAAAGCCTTCAAGAGCCAATAAGAGTCATCGAATCAGGCTGGCCAGAAACCAAAGGGGAACAATCTCACCTTGTACTCCCTTTAACATTCGCGATGACTTGAGCGTCTACGATGGCGTAGTAATCAGAAGAGAAAGAGTGGTGGTTCCCAAGTCGCTGCGTCGAGATCCACTGCGCCGTCTCCATTATGCTCACAGTGGGGTTGTAAGCATTCTCTCACGAGCTCACGAGCAAGAGAAAGCATTTACTGGCCGGGAATGAGTGGTGAAATCAAACAGTTTATTGAAAGATGTGATGTCTGCAGGGCGTTTGACGGGAAACAGCCGAAAGAGACACTCATTCTTCATGAAGTGCCCGACAGGCCTTGGGCGAAAGTCGGAGTCGACTTGTTTAGTGACAGGGGTTGAAACTATCTCATTTGTGTCGAATACTATATTCCTCCTACTGGGAAATTAACCCCCTTGATAACACTTTGAGATAACACTAAGTCAGGGACAGTAATACAGAAGTTGAAATCACAGTTCGCAAGACACGTGATCCTGGAAACGTATGTATCGGATAATGGCCCTTCGTTCGCTTCAGACGAATTCAAGAAGTTCAGTCACCAGTGGGACTTTGCGCATGTAACAAGCTCTCCAAACTTATCCGCAGAGCAATGGGAAGATAGAGGCAGCTGTTAACTCAGCTAAAAGAAAGGGCAAAACCGGGAAATTACAGTCAAACCTACTGCACTTGACTGGCCTAGGAGGACGTCAAGATAAGAAGACTTTGACGTCCGAGTACGACCTGTCACAAGATCAGACGATTTAATTGACCGCAAATCGTTTTACTCCTTTTCCTGTGATTTAAGAAAGAAATTATGGAATTCGGAGGCCATACACAAATGTATTCTAACGCATGCTCGTATGGTTTTCCACGGAAACAAAGTGACCGTTCAATACAGGGAGCGAATGATGCACGGTTGAAGCAACAAATGTTGACGAACGATGTTGCAACTTGGTGAATGAGTAGAAAACACATTGAACGTTTTATAACGATTGACTGAGGTCGTTCAACAAGTTACAACTTTCAATTCATTGACCACCTGTCAAGAAATCAAATTTGATGGACTGAAGTCCACTTCTATCCTTGACCCGTGCTTCTTTCCCCAAACTACTTGTTCGTGTTTCTTTTCTGTACAAGTTATTTTATCTTATTGCCAACGAGCCAGCCGAGCGAAGACGTGGGGCTGGCGAGGCGGCAGGTGCCGCGCGAGTAATTGTTACTGTATATGCAGAAAAATTCTCGATCGAGCCTCAAAAAGTGTAACCTAAATGTAATGTAGACTTGGTTTGAGCCAATTGAAGGCCGGGACTATTATAGCCAATGAAAAAAACGTGTTAGTGTTAGTTAGTGTGACCAAGTGATGTGAGAGAGTAACTAATGTGCGAGCCGGAGCCATTTTTTTTGCGAGCCTCGAGCCTATTCTTGCGAGCCACTGTTGTTTTTGCCATTATCTTTCCATTTTCTTTCATTTTACATCTTTAACAGGAAACTTTCGGGGCTCGCAGGAAGAGGCTCGAGGCTCGCAAAAAAAGGCTCGCACATTAGCCATCCACGTGGTGAGACCGCTCTTAGGGGTGTTTCTTGGTGTCGCGGAAGCCGTTGATGGTTAGCTTTTGTGTTGTGGTGTGGGTATTGTTCAGTGTCTTTTGAATCTTTTGTTTTACGTCATTTGGTGATCACACCTTCCGCAACACCAAGAAACTACCGTTCTTAGCCATTTCGACAATCGGTGGAAGGCACGCAAACCACTACATTGGCCGTTTTCACACTAGAGACGGACAAATCGTCTGGACGGACAAGTCGTCTGAGACGGACAAGTCGTCATAGTGAGAAAACGGGACGAACAAAATTTTGGACGTAAAAGTCGTCTGATTTTGTCCGTCGATTTGGCCGTCTATTAAGACGATTTTGCGAGGACGATTTGTTCGTCTAGACGGATAAGTCGTCCGAAGTCCGACTTAAATTCACACCAGACGAACAAATGGTTGTATCTCGGTCCCAGTACTCGCTAAGAGGAATGGAACTAGTAAAGGGAGTGATGGTTTATGGGAAAATCAAAATGGCGGATGGGAAGCAAGGTAACCAAGCCTGTTAGTGCCAGGCCTCTTGCTTTCAAAATCGTCTGTTTGTTCGTTCAGATATGAATTTACGGTGACCAACACAAGGTGAGTCGTCCGTCTAGAATTCACATTACACGAACAAATCGTCGGACGACTTGTCCGTCCAGACGATTTGTCCGTCTTCTAGTGTGAAATGGGCCAATCGTGGGTAAAAAAGCCAACAAAAAGAGATACGCTGCTAGCAGAGCGTTGAGATTTTATGCAGAGATTCAGATGATTCGGTAATTTTGTTACTCTTCCATATCATTTTGATGCACCCAAGCTCGTTCCTCAGGACACTCTTCAAACTTTTATAGCAGGTTCTATTGAAAGGCCATAGGAGCATGCTAGCCGACTCTCTTCTCCGGAAACCTTTTTTCATGTATCATCGGTTTTTTGAATAAATTTTCCTAAATAATCCTCGCGACGGGAAGGGACCACGACTCTCTCAAAAACATAATTCCCTTGCCACACAAAACAAAAATTAGTTGCTCGTTGGCACTCTATCGCTATCGGTAGGTATACCTGGTTTAGCTGTATATTTGGTGGCATTTGGAAATATAACCTTAAAGTTATAAAGAGAAATTTCGATAATTTCAGTGGTTGGACACATTCCCTTTCATCTACCAGCGGACTAATACTAATCTCAAAAAGCTTTAAGGAGGCTAGCCACAGATTATTTTGCCGTGGGGTTTATGTTTCTAAATCAAAATTTCGCAGGTAAGACACGCGTCGATTGCTCTCATACTTCACCAAGTTTATGAAAATAATGTGATCAACGTTTTGTGCCACTGGTTTCCAGGCGACAGCGGTTTATTTATTTATTACAATATTTATGGTTATTATAGCGACGCCAGCAAAGTAAAGGACAATGATCTTTTAATGGCTGAACCGCTGTCGCTTGAACCAAAACTTTGATCACATTTCATAAACTTGGTGAGGTATGAAAGCAATCGAGTCTTCTATGCGAAATGTTGATTTCAAGATATACATCCACGGCAAAAAAAAAAAAAAAAACGGTATCGAGCCTTCTTAGGCCCCGTCCACACGTGTCCGGATATTTTTGAATCCGCAACTTTTTTGTTGCGGATTGGCCTTCCGTCCACACGTATCCGGCGAATTCGGGCAAATACGATTCGAATACGCTACGTGTGGACGCGAATATTTTCTAATCCGTAACAAAAAAGTTGCGGATTCAAAAATATCCGGATACGTGTGGACGGGGCCTTAAAAGGCTGGGGAATTCGACCTTCACACCTTGGCTCGCGGAGACCATTATCGAAAAATAGAAGAAAGGGTCCACATAGGCAAACTTTGTTTACAATTGTGGTCTCATTAACATATGCGCCTCACTTATGACGATAACAAAATTCTCTGAATATAAAGCTTTAATGTTTTAAAGTGTTTTAAAATGATTTTAAAACTAAGTTAAACGTGACACAACCACTGTTACCTTATATAAAGATACAATGGAATAGAGACAGGCCCAATAAACCTTTCTTTCGAAAAAGCATAACTCAGGATATTTAACTTCGCGGCTCGGTAAATATCCACCACTACCCACCTACACTGAGGCGAATAGTTGTTTTAGGATATACTGAAACAGTGAGATAATATAACGAAAATGATGCTTTTTAACTCATTTATTCCTGTCAACGATTACAATTTTCGCGCGCAAATTGCTGGGAGGTGAATAGCACTTGCTATTCCGAGTTTCAGTAGCCAATCAGAGCGCGCCAACAATGCTATCCACTGTTTCAGTATATACTAACAAATATTACAAATATAACTTTGTCGGTTTATTCTTAATTTACGATCCTGCCTATTTAGAAAATGTTGTTACCAGTCGCGCAGTCCTGTTATAGCAAGCCTCAAAACACGTTGTTGTTGTTTTGTCAACAGAAAATGACAATTTGTAAGAAAATGTTAATATGAAATCTCATATTTCAAAACGCTGTAACTTTTCTTTCACAAACATATAATCGGCATTGCTTTCAACAACAGAGCGGTTTTCAATTGATTGTGGTAAAACCAAAACCAAAGTAATTACTTTGGCCAATCACAACAGGCGCAGACAATCCAATGAACCAATCAGAGCTCGAAGCAAATACATGTAGCCGGCGCCAAGCGCGGAAAAACACGTGCGAACAAGTCACGATTGGTTTTGGTTTTACTTCTGATTGGTTGAGAAAGTGGCGCGAGATTTTTTTGGCCAATCACAAAGCGTAGTAATGCAAAACCAAAGCAACTTTCGACACAATTGAAAACCGCCCTGTCAACCGCACTTATATTTAACCCTTTGGCCATTAACCATCTGCAAATTAACCATTCCGACATAAATGAAAAGGCTATCGTTTGTTTCTCATCTCCACGGCTTTTCTCGTTCTCCCAGACTCCCACTCGTGTTACCACAACTCTATGAAAACACGCGAAGCGTTTTCTATTTCCTAATTTGCACAGGCCACATAATATTGTTACTCTCACAAGAAAGCTTTGAGCAATTTCGTCGCTTATTTACTAACAAAACTCTCTGGCGCCCAGAGCATTGTGTCTTCATCTATTAATGCATTAAGTTTTTGTAAAATTTACATCGAAGAAAACATTTATCAATATACGCATTTTATATTAAAATAACAATAAAAATACATAATTTGTCTCTTTCTCATTAAATATAATCTTTTCTCTCATAAATATCAATTTGAAATAAATCTATTGCATCTAATATCTATTTGTCTTCATAATGAAGCTTAGATAAAAATTCTTCAACATTCAAATTTGTGGGGAAATTTATGCTCTCTCCTTTGGTCCTGGATCTCTGAAAGAAAACAAGAGAGATGAAACTTAAATTTATTCTTACAAAGCTTTGGCACTTTCTTTCTCAGTGATCACTCCATACAAACCCTTACAGTTTTGCCAAACCAACCGTTTACAACTAAGGGGCTATTCGCATGATACCGGAATGACTTTCATTCTGGGACCAGTTCATTCCATCTCCATATATTTCTCTGTGTCTGTTTACATGATACCGAGACGAAATTTCGTTCACGTACAAGTTATTCCAGAATGAGTTCATTCCGGTTTTCAATCCGAATGAAATTCTCGTTCTGGTATGACATTTCATTCTGGTATGCAAACTGAAAACGAACTTCGTTCCGAGATGAAAACCGAAAACCGTGTAGTCTGGGGCGAGTGGCGCATGCGTATCGCTTTCAAGATGGCGGACAACGAAGGTGCGAAACTTGCGCAATCTTTGTTTTCTGATCAGGCCAAGACGGGGTCAAGCCCAGATCATACCGTCCAGAAGGACGTCGGACACCTTATTGAGACTTATATAACGGAGTAACTGGTTAGCTTTCAGTTGAGGTTGGGGTTAGCAGTTTATATAATTAAATTTAGGACTAAGCAACCCGAGAAGCCAGGTGGTACAGTGGTACGGTAGGCTATGTAAGCCTAAGCCTAGCTGAGGTCACAGGTTCAATCCTGAGTGGGGATTTTAGATTTTCTTTTTTACACTTAAAAATAAAATTCTAAGTGTCGACATTACATTATATAAGTCTCAATAAGGTGTCTGACGTCCTTCTGGACGGTATGATTTAGGCACGACCCTGAGACGGTCGATTTTGTCATGTGAATGCAGTACGAACTTCATTCTGGAACGAAACTCATTCTGGAATGAAAGTCATGCCGGTATCATGTGAATAGCCCGCAAAATTAGAAGCTTAGGGTTTGTATGGAGTCATCAGAGCATACAAGGGCCAATACCTCACCCCAAAATTGCAACAAGATACTGATTTTTAGCAAGCGGGTATTTTTCATCGCGCTTTTTCCGAAAGAAAAGAGCTTTAATTTAAAAATAGTAAAAAACTTACCTTGGAAGGTCGAGATGATGATCTAGTCTTTTTTTCCTAGAAAAGATTTATGAGGAACTGATTAATACAAATACACAAAACCAGTGGAAATGTACATATTTTGTAAGTATGTATCGATAAGCTGACAAGTAAACCTTTTTTTTTCCAAAATAAAATGTTTAAAAAAGCATAGGAAAAGCAGCATCAAATAGCTTTTATTTGAATGGTCAAGCATTGGGGTAGGACAATATTACATGAGCAAAAGTTTCATTCCTGGAAAGAAGGGTTAAACATTTACCTTCTGCTGTTGAAATTCATCCCTTTGCCGTTTTCTTTGTGAACTAGATGATCCCTGTCTTTCCCTTTCACCACTCTGTTTTGAATGCAACAAACCTGCAGTATTTTCCTTCATTGTTTCTCTGCATTCTTGATTCAATATTGCTAAAGATGAAGTAGCACTATTCATGTTTTCAAAAGGATTTTGTAAATTCGTTTCAACTGGCGCAGCTCTCCTTAAATCCTGCTCCAGAAGATTTCTGTTAGACGAGTCTTGAACCAAAGAAATGCCAGGTCCCGCATGTTTTCCTCTTGAAACTTCAGCACTGTTTTTAGAAGCATTTGCATTTCCTTGGGGTGCTGATTTTTCCTGTAAAGGTTGATGCCCAGCTTCTGCCTCTACAGTTGAGTGAGGCACATTTGTCTGTAAACTATCAACACTAAGTTGTCCAGCATCTGATCCAGATGCTGGATTAAAAGGACCAGTAGAATTGGCCTGAGCATTAGCTTGCTTTTGTGCCAGTGTCTGTAACAAACTGGATGCTTCTAGAGAGAATGGTTCCATAGATGTTGACAAGGCATTGACGCCAGCACCAACTATCTCCGAAGGAGTTAAACCAGTATTGCTGTCTGCCTGACAAGTTATTGGATTTCTGATATCAGCCATTGCACTAATCACTGTTGATTCCGTGAGGAGTCCAGGTGTAACAGCTTGGGATGTGACGGTGTTGATAGGTTGATGCGGAGATGCTGTACTAGACACAGAAGGAATGTTTAAGTTCATAAAACCTGAAGGTAAGGGCACATGACTTGTTCCTGTGTTGGCGATATTGACCACTGAAGGCACATGACCATTTCCCGTGTTGGCAATATTGACCACTGAAGGCACATGACCAGTTCCTGTGCTGGCAATATTGACCACTGAAGGCACATGACCATTTCCTGAGCTGCCAACATTGACCGTTGAAGGTTGTATGGGTGGGTACAGGGTGGTGAGACGAATGGTGGAAGGGTTGGGTACAGAACTTACACTGTTAAGAACCAATGGGGAAGAGACATGAACTGAACTAGAAGCAGTAAAATTAACAGAAGTAGGGATGTGGCATGTGGATAAACTATTGAAATTGGCTGAAGAAGGTGCAACATTAGTCCCCAAGCTGGTATGACTGACAGGTATAGGTGACTGGCATGCGACTGCACTTGTGTGACTGCCACGTGTAGGAATGACACCAGTAGGAAGACCAGTTGTAGGAGCGATGTAAGTGACAACAGAAGGTGTACGGGCAGCTGAACAACTAACCACATTAACAGGTGAAGGACAGGAGCTAATGACATTCACAGGCAGAAAGGTTGGGCCAGGAGCACAGTTGACCAAAGTATATGGTGAAGGATTGGTATGGGAACTTGACATCATCACATTTGCAGGAGAGGGATCAGGAAGGATTGTTCTGTTGAAGGCACTTCCACAGTTAACGAGGTGTTGTCCATTAGTGTTATTTGGACACGGAATAGCTTCTACAGTTCTAAAACCAAAGCCAGTATCTGATGAAAATGACGCTGAGGTCAATCCAGATGGTTTCTTAGTTGAAGCCCGTCTTCTACCACTACCTTTCTTGTTGGATGGCACTTTGCTTTGTTCATTAATTGTAGTTTTCTGTTTTGTCCCTTTCTTATTCTTACAGCCTTTCTTACGACCTCCTTTACCTGGGACTTTTTCCTGTTCTTGAGCAAAATTAAGTGCACGGACATAAGGAAGAGTTGATGTAATCAGCGCAGGCTGACTAAATTGTTGGGCAGGCGGCTTTTCATTTGTAGAGTTTGTTTGGAGTGCATGGGACCTTTTTGATGGTGTGACGGGATTCTGCATCTCTGACATTAGAACACTTGTAGAGTAACTCATCTGTGATGATGTCTGAGATGGAATCTTTTGAGGACTTCCAGCCAGCAAAAGCAATGCATCAGTAACTATACTGGCAGCTGAGAAAAAAAATTAAAAAGCCTTACATCAGACATGAACTTGAATATCAACACTTCAATGTTTTAAATAATTCTACAGTCAATTCTAATAAAACCAATATTAATACATAATAATAATTAATATTATCCTCTGTGAGGGGCTTTTCAAGACAACAAACGGTCATAACAACACAAAACATTAGCTGTCAGGAAGCAGACCAGTTGGTTATGGTACAAGCATGGCCGAGAAATTGAACTTGGGTCTGCTGTGAAACAAACTCCAGCTAGTGATATTGTATGGGCAAATCTTTAACCCGGGACCTCTGGACTTGGAGTCTGGCACCCTAACCACTTGACCACGCTACTTCCTCGACAGATCAATACACACTGTCATTATTTTATGAGTGTATATTACATTACAAATAAATCACAGCTGAGGAATACAGAATACTATTGATCCCAGATGTCCTTTGAAACAACTTGAAAATCAGCCTGCTTCACACACCATTGGTTTCACTCCGCAATTTGAAAAAAGCTCATCATGTGATCAAAATTTTGTTGACAACAAACCAACCCTCACATGATGTTGAAATTGCGATGAATGAATTTCAACTCACAGTCGCTTTATATGGGCTGAGATAATACCTTTATTTACCAAGAAAAACAGTTCTTCTTGTTCAAGTTGGAGAAAGCTAAGTTCAAGAAATATATTAAGTTCAATGTTACTGATCTTGTAGTGGACTTGCAGTCAACAAAAATTTTAAAAAAGAGGGAACTAATACTTAGTCCAACTTCCAAGGAGGGCTTAATAGAACTTTTATGGTAATTTAAAAGAGTGCAGCATCTAAGATTATTCCATTGTGCTGTGGAAGGAAATAATAAGAGCCAATAGGATAAGAAGATATTGTGTGAAAACTCTCCAGACCAACCTGACAGGTGCAAGTTAGCGGCAGATGAGGAACTTGGAGTGTCTTGTTTTTGGGTTGATTCTGATGGCAGTGTGATGTCATTCCCTAAAGGAGGCACAGATTCAGTAGGCAATGATGGCAAGGCTCCAAGAGTATCTGCTGAAAAAATGACCATTTTGCTGTAATCATTATCATTATCCAAATCATTACGATGATGATCGTCATCATCATCACCAGCGATAAAAATGATGGGGGCGCTCATCAGAAATTTTCAAAAAACATCCCAAAAGGCACCAGAATCTTGTTTGATGGGTGTGGTTCAAATGGAGTTTTACCCCTAAAAGGCTGTTACAAGAGGCATTTTTTTCCTGCAACTTGCAATGCAATGATGACACGAGCTATTGCAACATGTTGCAACACAAGTTGCTGATTACATGTTACACTTTTCAACTTGTCTTGCAACGTTGCAAAAAGTAGATAAGTGGTCTACTTATTCTGCAACTCGCAATGCAATTTTTCGTTGCGAAACAAGTTGCGCAGAGGTGTTACACGCTCAATTTCATCCTCAACTTGTCTCGCAATGGCTCTCGTCAGCACTGTGTTGCACATTGTAGGAAAAAATTGCCTCGTGTGACGTCACCTTAAGAGGTACCAATAATTATTCTAAAACAACACATGAACTGACACTTTGACTCCTGTCATATTTTTTTGGTTTAATACCCTAACAGGTACCACAGTAATTCTAATGCTCGTCATTTTACATTTGAGCACCCTTAGAAGTACCAATCTACAAATTTTGAGCCCTAAAAGATATGACAAGCACCCCTGACATTTTCATATGGGCGTTCCCCCACTCCCTCGGACCAGAATCCTTCAGTTTTAGAAATGACAGTACAGTGACAAATTCACCGCTTAAAAGTAAGTGATAGAGTCCGAGAATGTGATAGCAGACTGTACTATTTATGCTACTAGCTAACTGCAATGAGATATCCTGGACAAAGACATTCTAAAAGAAATGTTAAATTACAATTTCAAGCTTAGAAATACCTGGACTGTGCACCACAGAGACAGACATAGATTTGTCAGCTTGACTTGAGTCAGTGGATGTCCCTGCCAACACTGGACTTGAGTTTGCTGCAGATGGCAAGGCATCTAATGCATCTGTTAAAATAACAAGATGACTTTCTCCCATTATTGTCTCCGATGTTAAATTGGAAAAAAAGTTGAGTTTCCTGAAATTCTGAATGTCAACCCACAAAATGTGGCTAAGTATAGTAAAAGTGGCAAAACAAAGAACGCTTTACCCTTAAAAATCAAAAAATGGTTTGAACACAGGAGTTTCAGTACATAGTTGGAAACAAGGACAAAGAAACTACAATTTAAGTATACAACTATACAGTTTTATCACTGCTGTCAATGATAACCCAAGAGCCAAGACAGCTTTTATCCAAAGAAAGGGACTGAGAGAGAGATTAAAATTAGGCTTAATTTCCTCCATTCACACAGGTTTAGGGGATGAGCCTAATCTCATTTCAAAAAGCAGCTGGTAATCAAGCCTAGTTTAAATTCTGATTGAAGAAAATTAATTCTGAAATGCAGCAAACTACTGCCACATAGAATTTGTTGTTTGTTGTGAACCATGTACAGAAATCAGCAGCAAAACATCCCCTGGCCTTTAAACATAACAGACAAGACAGCCCATGTGAGTGGAAGAAAGTACACTTACCGAGTCCAAAGAAAGAGAACAGAACATCAAATGCAGGGTCAGCTTGCATGAGATCCATTATTTCTTTGACAGGAATATTACCTCCAGCTTCCTACAACAAGATACAATATCATGGGGACTCCTATTTAAAAATGACGGGAGTGCTTGTCGGAAATTTTCGAAAAGCACTCTAAAAGGTACCAGAATTTTTACCTCTAAGAGGTACCAATTCTAAAACAACACAAGTCATAGTCAGTCATATTTTTTTGGCTTAATACCCTAAAAGGTACAGCAATAATTCTAACCATGGTCATTTTAAATTTTAGCACCCTAAGCAGTACCAATGTACAAACTTTTGACCCTTAAAAGGTATGACGAGCAACCCAGTCATTTTTATATGGGAGTCCCCCCCCCAACCAGGTTTTAACCTTTCCTGTCCTTAGGACAAACCTTCAGTCATTAAACTAAGGTGGCCCATTGGTATTTATCAAGCTGACAGGTCCCTTTTTAACTTGTGAATGTGCAAAGCGTAATGAATGAGTTACAGCAGACAGGGCCACGTACACAAATTCTCACTCCTTACATCTACATGTATCGGTTGTAAACTTTTATATGTAATTCTGCAGACCAGTCCAGCCTTTTATCTGTTCCAAATGCAAAGGAATATGGAGTAATTAAGGAATACTTGACCACAGAAAAAGAGGATATCATTAACGCGATGTTCTGATGTTTTGCGTTTGGAGTCCTTTCATGGAAATTTAAACTGATCTGCAGACTTCAAATGGACATTTCAACATTGACACGAGTTGACTATTAAAATTTTACCTTACTACCGTAATAATTACTTACTCAACCAGCACTCCTAAGTTTGATCCTTTGATGAATTTTGCATTTAGAGTGTATTGTATTCATGACTTGGCCCGTGGGAGCCTTTGATTATATCACATTTTTGAACAGGGAAATGTTAACCGATTTCGTAGATTTTTCAAGAACTGATAGAAGAATCTCTGTCAGAAGAATATAAAATTCTAAATTTTATGGCAATCAAACTCAATATGCACTAGTTATAAAAGGTTTTCTCCATCTACCTGGTTTGACACCATTAATGCATCATCACTGCTGGCTTCAGTTGTTGTCATGCTCTGTGTGGAGTCTGAGGGAGGTTCGTCATTAGCAGGCTGCGCTCTTGAGCTGCAAAATAATCCCATCTATTAACGACAATGAAGAGTGATGGCCAAGAATGGTTAGCTACGTGTGACATCAGTTCAGAACACCAGTGGTTTGATTGAGCCCTGATTACTAGAAAGTGACTTTGGCTTAGGACAAAGTGGCATCCTTAAGCTACATGTACTTTAATTCCAAAGTGTCGTGTCCTTGGATAAGACAGTTCACTCTACAATGTCTCCCTTCACCCAGCCATATTAGGACAAGCTGACCAATTAAAGGCTGTTGCCTAAAGGCTGATTTAGACAACACAACTTTTTCGCATGCGATTTTTTGTAGCATGCACTGTTTTTTTGCATCAGGTGAAAATTGTAAACAACTCGCATCATATAACATTGTATGTGGCTACAATTGTTGTAGGGTTTTAAAACATACATGTTTCAAAATCCTACAACTTTTTTTTTCATGTTGCATGCAACAGTTGTGTGTAAGTTGTAAGCTGATTTAGACAACGCGATTCCTGTTGTGTGTATGGTGGGAGCAGGTTGCATGTGATAGTTGTAGGTTAAAGTTGTGCTGTCTAAATTAGCCCTAAGAAAATTTCCAAGCAACCCACAAAGGCCAAAGCTCAAAAGTTAGAAGTCCAGGCTGTGAAATGTTAGGTACCCTAGATGAAATTAGGTGACCAGATCAGGTTCTTGGGTGCCACAGTCTACCAGGCTCCCGTAGCCTTGCTGACGTCATCAGTATACAAGGAATTTATCTGTTTGTCTTCTAATGGATAATACAAATTACCCAATCAGCACAGACAGTCATTATAAATTTACACTACAGGGGAGAAACTCAGAATCCTCAAATTGGGTAAGGATACCAAAATGAGATAATAACCACATGCTATTCAATCTTGTATTGTTTGGAAATCTTATTTATTACTAATTATCACAATTAAAGTAACTGCTCTATCACTGAAGACACAGTGGATCATTCTACAGATAAGCTGGTAAAGGGAAAAATTCAATGTGGCACAAGGTAAGGCAATATATACTCTAATGAAGTCTGCCTCACCTCCCAACAACTTTGTTGATGTTTTCTGCCAGTTTCTCTTGCAACAGAGGAGTATTGAGTAATGTGCCAATAAAAGATTGCTACGATGGAGAAACAACAATTCAGTCAATATATAAACTAAGTGACTTAACAGTCTTCTTTGGTTTATAATAAAATAAAAGGGATGTAAAAAGGTTATGAGCGCAAGCAAACACACATGCAAACAACCACAAAGCAACCACAAATGCTGACACAAAAAATGGAAAAAGTTCCATTTTCTTGCACTTGCACTTTTATTTGCACTTACATTCCACGTGTGAACTGAGGCAACACAAATACAAACACAAGGTGACAAAATTCTTGTTCCATGCCTCCATGGTTGAAGTTAAAACCAAGATGGCATCATCCCCATAAAATAAATAAAAATAAATATCCTTCATTTACCCTCGGCAGTGTTAATAGCACAAGTGCTATTGGGACCAAGCATTCAAATTAAACATAACATTTTAAAAATCCCAACTGGCAGGAGGCAAACCAGTTGGCTATTTTACAAGCGTGGTCAAGGAGATGAACTCGGGTCTACCGTGGAACAACTCCATCTAGTGGTCAGAGCGAGACTTGAACCCGGGACGTCCGGATTTCAATCCCAATGCCCTAACCACTCGACCATGCTGCCTCCTATGCTTCCTCCTCCATCATGGGATCTTCGCCATCTCCGTCCACCAACTTGGAATGCTCAAATGCATGCATATCTGACTGTGTTTGTGTTTGTGTCGTCGTGTGAAGCAACCTTTAAAAACTGAGCTCGTCAGATATGGAGCTCTAAAACTATACACCTGTACATCTTGGAGTCTCGCAAATGTAACAAAAGCATTTTTAGAGACAGTTATTTTAGTAGCCTTGGCTCAGAAGCATCAGACATTGATTTTTAAACAAGATCTTAGCATCTCCATAAGTCTTTAGTTTACCATTCACCAATTTTCTTCAAAGCTTTAGTTTGAGAGAGTAGGCGGTTCAAGAAAACCTACTGGTAGTTCGAGATAGTGAGATTCAACTTTTACAATATTATTATTACCAGTACACTGCAAAAAGCTTACTGGAGTAAGTGAATCTGATGTGCTCATGTCCATTTCAAACTCTTGATTGGCAGACTTAGAGACTTGCTTGATTGGTGAATCAGTGACTGCTGATGTACTGGAGAAAAATAAATAATCGCTATCAATACCACAATATACATTAGTGGTATGAAACTAATGAATAAAGTTTACAACCAATTAATTAAAATATCTGGTACTTTGTATGTTTTTATGTTATCCCTGAAGACCATTTTCACTTTGCTTACGTGTGACCACAAATGCTGAAAATATGTCTGGAATGTTTGTCTTATGGCCAATTAGGGACGAAGATCCGACAAATTGTAAACTGTTATACCAACAATAAACATTCCAGACATATTTTTGAGGCATTCATGGCTTTTGTGATCACAATGTGATTATTTTTTATTTTCATAAAAAAAAATAATAATAAAAAAATCTCTAAAGAATGTCAAAGTAGAAACTCGACAGACTCTCAAATTCCTCAATTAGAGAAATATTTTATAAATTAGCAGGACCACAAAAACGTTTCTAATGGTTCACAGTTAAAGATTTCATCCAGAGATTAAAAAGTTAGCAATCAGCTTTAAAGTTTATAATGTTTTAAATAATTAAGTTTTTCGCTATCATCATCATCATCATCATCATCATCCTTACCCAGGGTCTCCTTGAGGAAATCTCTTTTTGGGTTGAACCCTAAAAACCAAAAATGAATGCAATAAACTCTTTGTTACTGGAAAACAAAGAAATGATTCAAATAAAAACTGGCTTTACACTTCCTTTGCAACTGTTGAAGTTGAAGTCTCCTAGATGGAGAACTGCCCCCATGGCTGGTAAATCCTGGCAACCCAGCCATGAGCCCATAAGCCAGGGAATTTGAAACAGGCACCAGTCACATGGACAATGCAGTGGGAAAGAGGTAGGGAGGGGAGGGAAAATGTCGAGGCCTATAAATGCACAGGAGAGCTCAAAGAATGCCCACCATGACACAACCTCGCTCAACTCTGAAAGCACATGGAAACAAGGATATGCACACATGCCAAATACCACTGACAGTGTTCTCACCAGGCCACCGGCCTTGCGAGATTCCCGCAAAAAAAATTGAGATGGTGCACCAAAAGCCAAGAAGATGCGCCCGTTAGGGCGCAGGAGCAAGCTTCGAGTCAAACGGACTTTTGAATGTTTATGAATAGTTTAATGGTCAATCAAACACCCCAGCATTTTGTTTGTTCAAATGAATAAAAACATGTATCAAAAAATTTAAGGCCTTTAATTTTATTGCCTTTACCCTCGTTGGTCACACGTACGTGGTGAAGGTTTGCGTAAGCATCGCTATCAAATTGTAAACATCTTGTCCGCCATGTTGGATCAGGTAGGTACTTCATGTAACAGACCTTTTGGAGTGACTTTGTCCCGCCAATATTCTTACAGGACTCCTATTTTTCGGCAGAGGGGGCCCTGTGACTCCCCAAGGCAAAATCCTGGTGAGAAACTACACTGACCTCAGGGTGATCACTGGTGCTCCTTGTTGTTAATTCTGATCTAATAAATTACATTCCCTGCATATAATTAACAATTTACGTGCGTTTTTATTTACCCTTTCCGTTTTGGAGATCGTAGTTGTAACTCATTTTGACTGGGATTAGAATGAGACAAAGAATGTTGTTCAGCAGCTACTATTTGCTCATCCTTGCTACTTTCATCATCAATTACTATCACAGGAGTGGTCTCAGTATTGTAATTATCTGCTCCACTAAAATCTCCATCATCCATAACATCAAACATGCTCTCTTCTTTATTACTACATTGCTCATTGTTGGTATGACTGTTTCCAAAAGAAGAAGCTGTCGCTGGTGCACAACTCCTTGTGGCACCTCTGACATGAAGTTCATTTTCTACCACAGGAACCCCAGGAGGTGGGGTGTCTCTGACCTGAGCAACATTGCCTGCCACAGGATCCCCAACAGACTGTGTACTGTTCGAGGCTTGGTATAGATTTATGTCCTTGTTAGCAGTTGACTGAACACCACTAACGGTTCTTGCACCAGCACAGGAAGATGAAGAGTTTGCACTGTGACTGTTGTTTGGAGATGACAAGCATGAAGTTGAAGCTGTTGAAAGCCTTGGTAATGGTAATGGTGTCGATGGTCGTTGATTAGTGGAAGAGGTAGTTGTAACCCTTTCGTTGTTCTTTTGTATTGTGTTTCTCCTTGAACGATCATAGTTAAGTCGTCTAGTGCGAGCTGGAAGAAAACAGCAAAGTCAGACTATCTATAACCAACAATAACTAGTAAATAAATGTAATTATTTTATCACCATGCCCTAAACAAGATCACAATTTCCAGGTATTTCAAATTATATTTTCCATACCCAATTTGCATCATGTGATGTATGTTGACATTGATGATCTGGTCTTGCTTTACATACAGACCAATATCACGCTAGCACGACACAAAAATCTATTTTGTTTATTGGGAAAAAGAGCCCAGCATCAAATTCAGCATATCGATATTAGTAAAACTACAAAGTTTTGTAAAGATTGCTAGAAAACTGACGAAGATATGAAATTTAGAAACTGAGCATTTTACAAGTAGTAGTAGAAATGTATGGTGGACGGGCATACATTGCCCGTCCAGCCTCGTTTTCATGTTTTTCCCATACATTTCTTTGTAAAAATTAGGCCAGAGTACTAAGTTTCAAAAGTTCATATCTCCTTCAGTGTACGAGCAATCTTTACGAAACTTTACAGTTTTTCTAATATTGATGTGCTGAATTTGATACTGGACTCTTTTTCCCATTAAATAAAAAATATATTTTCATGCCATGCTAGCGTGATATTGGTGTATAGAAGATAATTAAGGGGCGCACACACACAGATATGGAGTACGTCTTTGAGTGTTCCACTCTACATCTCACGAGTAAGTGCAGTATTCCAAATTTTGTTATCCATACCTAATTTGCATCATATGAACGTATGTTGACTTTGACCTGGTCTTTCTTAATATATAAAAGATAATATGGTGTGCGGAGATATGAAATGTCTCTGAGCGTTCAACTTGATATCTCACAAGTAAGAGCAGTGAAGGAATAGTAACCTTGAAAATACATCAGAATTCACTTCAAGTAGAACACAAGAGAAGTTTCATATCTCGAAGCAGCCAATGTATTTTTAACCTGTGAATATGTGAAGCATTATGAACAGGTTTTCGCAGACGGTCACAAATATTTAAATGAGCATGCATGTAAGTCGCCAAGGGAGACTATGGTTGCCTTACATATTTTGGCCAATAAAATGCTTGGCCATGGATAGAATGAGGTTTGAGGAGACTTGGCCTCGAAAGGGTTAAGTTATAATAACTAATTTTAAGTTTTAAGCAATTTTCCAAACTAGATTCTCTTTAGATTTCCAAAACTTCTTCGAATACTGTTTAGAGGTTGTATGAATGTTTCCAACATTTTTCAAAGAAATATGTCAAAGATTTCCGGGGAAGATCCGAGGATATTTTGATTGTAAACCAACACCTTTTAGCTTGTTTTAACATGGGTAAACGTTGCAGCTAACATAAAGATATTGACACCTTCACTCTTCACAGTAAAGATAAAATTGATATCTTCACATGCGTCAAGGTATGATTCTTCCACAGTAGGAGAAATCCTTGTATATCACATAAGTTTATTATGCACTTATTGACTGAGTGGGAGGGTCGGACAGAAAAATATTTGGCTCGAGGTCCGTGCGCCATGACCGAGAGCCAAATACTTTCTCGTCCAGCCCGACCTAACTCAGTCAATAACTATTTTATAATATGACTAGAAATTACAAGAATAGTCGTGCAGTGCAAGGTCACTTGAACTCGAGCGGGGCCAGAACTAACTCAGTCAATAAGTATTTTATAATATGACTAGTGTATCCAAAAGATAGTAATTGCTGCGGTAAATTTGTTGTAACAATGCTGTTTTGTCATCTCGCTGGTATTACAGAATTTTCTTTTTCGTTTTTTGAGGGGAAGCAAAGCAAATGTAACCGGGATGAATCGACGAAAATTCCAGCTAATAAGACTAATTTTGTTTTGTAATTCATGCATCAAGTTCCTGCAATGTCTGTAGAATATTGTTGAGTAAAGGACGCGTTCACCACGAGGAAGGTGTGAAAAGTTAGATTAATTACTGTGTGTTCACGTCTCCCAAGCTCAGCTCAGGTTTCGCGTCCCCAAGCGCTCAGCTCAGCTCAGTCTCATCGACCCCATGTCGGATTGATTTCAAAATAAATTTGTCTTTTATTCCGTACAATCTTCGAAAATCTTTGCCATTCAACGGTCCTATCGCCATGCCTCGCAGTCCCCGTTCAACTCATAGTAGTCTTTGACACTTCAGTTCAGATTTCGACTGGGACATGTTGGACCAAAATACTGTATTACAAATCTCGCAGCCAACACAGCTTGAAGCAGCAAGCGAGGCTATTGTTCGTGGCGCAGTGCATTCTGGCCCCAAATGTGTTTGTGGTGTAGTGAATTCTGGTAAAAAGCGATCAAATCGAGATTTTTCCTAGCTTATATTTTTTTCTCATATATTTCTCTTAAATCCTGATTATGTTGCTGATTATGTTGCTGCTCACTCGCTACGCTCGTTCCGCAGCAACTAGAAATTACAAGAATAGTTGTGCAGTGCGAGGTCACTTGAACTCGAGCAGGGCCGGACGGCTTTTTCCGGACCGACTCACATCAACCCGTCCGGCCTGCTCGCGTCACCTTGCGATTCTATTTTCCGTAGGATTGCATCAGCGGGGCCATACGGTCATATTATACATAATTATTTAACTTGTTTATTCCCTTTATTTGAAGCAAACATGACTTACTGGATTGGTTCCCCATGGTATTAACCTTAGGTGCATTTGCAGGAATGGTGGCATATCTGCAAAGCAGTTCAAATAATTTTTTTTAGACCAAGTATACAACATGCACGGTTTAGTTCACCTTACACTCTCCACCTGATAATAAAATGTCTAAGGCCACATAAGTCAAACTATGGTTGCCTGTTATGTCCAGTAGCATGCACTGTAATGAGTAGAAAAAGACAGTTTCTGTTTCAACTCTTTCCAGTAAACTGCAACACCCACAAATTTTACGGCTGTCTTCAGAGAAATGATCACAATGTGGCGAATAAGAAGCTGAAGAAGAAGAAACACATGACACGAAAAATGCCATTGGATTTCCCTAGATAAAATACACACACCCCCAATGGATGGAAAGACGATCTCACGTCACGAGAAAGCGAAGGAGAAAGACGATCTCACGTCACGAGAAAGCGAAGGATTAATTATTAGCCGTGTGTGACCTCTGACCCAATGCTCTCCAACAGAGTCGTGAGCAACCAATCCATCACAGGCACGTGTCCAAAGAAGCGATCTTGGAATCAGTGGCAGAAAATGCTCATTTTAAGCATTTAATGTGCGATGATTTTCAGAAACCAGACATGTTTTATGGTGGAAGGGACATAGTGCTTTAACTTTGGCTGGAAAAATTACTGATCGGATGGATTTTTGGAATGCAAATTGCCTCCAAGTGGAAGTCAGTCTCGAATGGAGTGTTTTGCCTTGACTCCATCTTATGAAGAGAATAAGACTCTGGTGACAAAACAACCCAAAGTGGCTTGAAATACCCCAAAGGGCAAAAGAGTACACCAGAGGTGAGTTCAATAGAGTTACTTTATTGAATTAAAGCCTAAATTTTGCTTTATTAAGCATTCAAAATCTACATTATTTTTTTCCCCATACAAAGTCCTATAAAGCGCTCAAATTTTTAAAATGGCCACCAAGTAACTCTATACCACTTTCATTGAAGAGTCATGTCCCGTCTCACACACCGCTAATAATTAATCCTTTGCTTTCTTGTGACTTGAGCTTGGGCTGCCTGTGCTTAAAATGACCAATTTATAAACAGATGTGGATATTCATTGATTGTCTTAAACCAAGATCAAAGTACTTATACTTCATTTAAATAACCAGCCCACATATTTTAACCACCCCTTCTTGTCTAGAGACAAAATTCACTTATTTACACATGCTTTGTTTCAGCATCTGTGACAATTTTCATTTCAATATTTTGTAGATCTACAAGTTGTTTCCACACTACACTTTATGTACACTTACTTTAAGTGTCCAATCACAACATCAAGGTCACTCCACAAAGATTTGAGAACAGCAGTACTGGTTGGTATGCCATTTTCCCTTCCTTTAAATAACAGTAGCAATTTTAATTTAGTTCACAATCAACCCTATTCCTTGTGGATACATCACTATTGCAGACACGAGTTCTTTGAAGTTTCCACAGATATAATAATGTGTAGTTCCAGAAAAAATCCATACCCACCCCATGGAAGGTCATTGGAAATTCCTAGGGGGAGGGGGGGGGGGGTCTTAAAAGCCAACATTTTAGAAGCAAAGTATGAAGCTTAACTGGAATTTCCAGGGGGGATGGGGGGTGCTAAACAAAAAACCTTCCGTGGGGGGAGTATGGATATTTTCTGGAACTGCACAATAACAAGAAAAACTTTTAACAAAACTCCTGCAATCAGGGTTCAACATCTGTTCAGTTGACCCACTAGCTACCCGGCTAGTGACATTAAAAAGTCTACTAATCCACTACATTTTCCAGTAGCCCAAGTTTTCCCAGGCTATTTTTGCCCACCTATCTTTATCCCTGATGGGAAAGCTGTATAAACACAGCCAAGCCTTGGTTGTGTCATGAGCATCTAAGATCTTACAGTGCTAGAAATAACTTTTCTAATTTACAAGGACGTGTCCTCTCAAAACTGCATTTTGATAGGACATTTTACAAAATTGTTCGGACATCCACCATTTCTGATTTTCTCTGAGATACAATCCGTCATCATACAGTTGTATATGACATGCTGAAAGAAGTTTTGCAGTTTGCAACGCATTTTAGGGGAATTTCAAATCACGCGGCCTTTGCTGAATGTTTTCAATTTGAGAAAGCCTTTAACAGTAAAATAAACGGTACAGAGAGTATAAATTCTTTTTTTATGCTTTTAGCCTTAACATTTTAGACTTCAGTCAAAAGCTAAGTCATGAAACTAAATCCCCAATAACTTCTTTACTCCCCCATGGACTACCGAGATGTCAAACCCTGGCAAGGGGTATGCACAATATGCGAGGCAGTGAGGCAGAAGTGCGAGGTATGCACGTGACTCGTGCGGGGCACGCGCACGCGAAAACACAACTACTCGTTCCCAGTCCTATTGTTCCCTTTCTTCACTGTCTGTATGAGAAAGTGTGCCTGCAGTCAGTTATTGCATCCATTCTTCCACAAAGGTGAGTGATTTTCATTAAATTTTTGAAATGATTCAATGTTTTATTTATGATCATTCTTATTCGAAAGCATATCATTTATATATCAAATAGATGTCAAATAGACGACTGCAAAGTCTTTTGCAAGGCAGCAAAAGAGGTCTGACGTTGCATTATGATCGACCATCAGTGAAGAATCGTTGTTTTTATCGTTGTGTAGCAAAGCATGTGAGCCTTCCATTAGATGATGTTGTGTAAATGGTTGAATCGTATAGGATTTTGCCGTTTTCCTTTTTAAGCGATGACGAAGTCATCGCGTTATTGCCGTCGTGCTGTGGTGTCTGTCCGGCGGCTGTCCGGATTACACCCGAGAAACACTGGAAACTAGCCTTGGAAGATAAGGTCACGTGACCACCCCGTCGAAGAGAGTTTGCTTTGCTCCGCCATTTTGTTTTGAAGTGTGGAGAAAAGGTTTGTTTCTCTGTTTCAAATTTTACACCGCCGTGCTTTATTTATCGTGAATATATTTGCGCTCACTTGCAAACAAATAGACACGAAGTGGTATACATACATTGGCAGTACAAACTCGCACTCGCGATAGGCAAAAGGTCTGGGAGTCCGGGCGCTGTTTCAGAACGGATCTTTGCTTCTCTCAGAAAGAACTTGTCAGAATAGCGCCGAAATAGCATTGATTTACTGAACTTGACTTATAACTGAGTATCCTACGAGAGCTGTTACCTGAAAACGAAGTGTGCGGTGGTTCATGATCAGTTGTGTACAGAATATCGGAGCAACTTCATTGTATCGAAGAAATAGAAGGAAAATAATAAACAGTTTATCCCGGATTCAAGCTATTAATAAAGGTGAGCCATCATTAGCAGCATATTGTGTATACAGTTGTGGTATCTTTAATGTAATATAGAGCCGCTGTGGGGTTGTATAATGCTTATCTCAAAGTCAGAGAATGTTTAAATCGTGTCAAAGGAAAATTCTGGTCTATGTTGTTATTTCTGTTTTATCTGGAAGCTATACCTTCCAACGTTGAGAAATCTTGTTTATGCGTTGCAAATGTGTTACTACACTAGGCTTTGGTTCACACAAATCTGCATGTATCGTTGTTATATTCCACTTCTGATTCTACTTGCTAACGATGTAGAAATGAATCCTGGTCCTTGCTATTTTGTAGGATATACCTTAAAGATACATTGTAGTTACGTACAGCTGATTTTCATCAGGGCAATGTCTCGCTGTTTGGAAGTAATTCTGTTAAACAGTGTGTATGCTATGTGCTTGACGGCCGTCATTTCTTTAGAATGCAAAAATTATGTCAAATATCTAGGTGTGCTTATTGATGAAAATCTTTCTTGGAAATACCATATCGCTCACATCGCTTCAAAAATAAGTAAAACAATTGGCATCATTGCCAGCCTGAGACACTTTGTACCCCTGAATACTTTACACCACATATACATATCTCTTATTCAGCCCTACTTATTGTATGGTATAGTCGCTTGGGGCCAAGCTGCTAAAACTTACAAAAACAAAATTCTCATTCTTCAAAAACGCGCCCTCCGCCTCATGTTCTTTGGTGACTACAATTCTCATGCAGTACCTTATTTTGCCTCCTCTGGCTTTCTTCCCTTAGATCTACTGTACTTTAAATCCGTTGCTATTCTAATGCATGATATATCTAACAGTTTAACACCTACTAACATATCTAACTTATTTGCTTCCCAATCTAATATTCATTCATATAATACAAGATCATCTTCAAGAGGTGACTATTATGTTAAACACTCAAGGTTAGATAAACAAATTAAGTCTTTTTCAAGATATGGTGTAAAAGTCTGGAATAGCTTACCGTGTGAAATGCGTCAAATGTCCAAAAATAACTTTAAAATCAATGTCCACGACACTTTACTCCGAATACTTTCAGAAGAAAATGATTATATTGATTTACCCGACTTAATAACAAAAATTTCCTGAAAACTTGGCCTTCTTATATTTGCAATGTTCATGATTGTAAACTTAATTAAATTGAATTTATTTATATTTATTTGTTTATTTATTTAACTACTGTTTTTCTCTAGTCTTTCTTGTGTTCTGTCTGTATATGTATTACATACGTGTAACCACTGCCCGCCTCGACTAGCTAATCTGCTAACTGCGGGCAGTGGATATTGCTTTATGTAAAATTTGTGATTATTAATAAACAGTTGAAACAGTTGAAACAGTTGTTTACAATTTTAGAACGAATGCATCGGCTTGGATTAGAAACATTTTAAATGAAATATTGTTGCTTGGTAATTCACTTTATTCCCATTTATGTAAGTTTGCAGGAAACGACTATTTGTTGCTGTCTGAGATTCCTTCTGCTTTATCGGTCAACAATGAAACATTTTTTATCAGGTTCAGTGATAGCAGTACTGGTGACTTACAGATGTCACACATAAGAGATTGTCATTTACCATTACAACATGCTTTCAATATGTTGATGACACAGTATAATGCTTTTCTGTTGATCATTGAAATAAACACAGTTGCTGTTATTGTTGACAACCATGGTCATTACAAATTATTTGATTCCCATTCACGAGATAGTCATGGAAATGTTGCTACAAATGGAACAAGTGTTCTGTTGGAATTTAACAGTATAGGGGAAGTGGTGCAATGTCTTCAGAATTTCTACCAAAGTGTTTTCCCCATGTGTTTTTCATGAAGCACATAACTGAAAGTTAAGAAAGGGTGAGAACATTATCTTGTACACATTGGGCTAAGGGATGGACCATTTTAATTTTGAAGGGGTGGGGGGGGGGGGGGGGGGGTGGAATTTTTCTGTGCAAGAATTTTTTTTTGCCTTGAGGTTGTGCAAGAATTTTCTTTCTGTCTTCACCGGTTATTACATGTGACTAGCCACATGTAACAGTTTTTCAATACATAAAATGAAATCTCTCAGCTCCCAAATTGAATTCTTCACCATCCATTGTATCTCTAAATGAAGCACTTTAATTCATCTTTTAAGTCCCCATAAAGCCATTTTGGTTTTAAATTTTAGTATGACAAAACTCTAAAAAAATGAACTGAATCTCAAGGTATTCATTTATTTTCTTTTTAAAGGTACTGAATCACCTCCAGCCAATGCATCTGCAAACATTTAGCACATCAACTAATGCTGGTAACAATGACGAAAAGTCTCAAGTGCTGAAGTAACTGGTGACCTGCTGTTCATACATTAATGAAACCACAAAATGTCAAACTACCAATAATCTCTGAAAACATGTTCAGAGCTGACAAAGTCTTTTCAATTTGTGAAGCACAAACATGGAAACAATTTCCAGTTGTTGTCATTTAGCAGTTGTAACAGTTTTAATCATGTACATTGTACAGTTCAAATTGTGCTTCCTGTATTAACACTTCATAGTAACGCTGTAAGGAATCAGAAATCAGCTGTCCGGACAACACTGGACTGATTATCAATTGTAACTTGCAACATGTAAAAATATTGAATTGCACACAAGTAAAACAAACTCAGATGTAATTTTAATCTCAAATAATTTGAAAATGAAAATGTTACCTGTTCATGACGGGTGTGTGACATATATTAAGCCTGATCAGCATAGAGTTATACCAACCAAGTATGACAAAATAAATTCCAATCCATATAGAGCGTATGCACATGACGTCACGGCGGCCATATTGGTGTACCAAAACAATAGAACGGCGGCCATGTTGGTGTACCAAAACAATCCTGTGGGATTTGAACGCTTTTCTTATGTTAACACTTTCTTTTGTTCTAATAAATTTGCATAGCTGCTTGCCACGTGAGTGCATACGCTCTATTTGTCACAAATATGAAGGAAAAACGATGAATTGTTTTGATTTTGCACACGAGTTTGTGCAACATGGTTTAAATAAAATGTGCAATTACCAATGCAGCAACCACAATTATTGTGTAATAAATCTTCTCATGCATATCACGAGTATTGGTGTCAGCCAGGACCAGTCTTCAACAGGAAGTTCTGGTATAAAAAGGGCTGACCTGGCCATTCGCACCTTCGGTTTTCAATCAAACATAAAAGAATCAACAACTGACAAACATACGTTATTCCTACAACCATACATGTATATAAGTACAAAAATTGAAAAAAAGTCATTTTACCAATGAAAGTTGAATCTATCACAAGTCCTTGACTACTTCTGGTATTATATTATTTGCTGGGGCAATATTCTGGTTTAATGAGCATTTGTAAGCAAATTTCATTTATAGGATGCTCTGGTCAACAGCATGCACCAACTGGAAGTCGCCGAAATTTGCATTTCACACCGACCCTTTAAATCGAGTGATTCACTGATTTTATCAGAGCACCCCAGACCTATTGATTTAACGCCAAGTTGAAACTCGTCATCGCTTCTGTACGCATTGCGTACCTATTTTTTGTTGAGAGAGGGGGCGATCTGTTTTGCATGTTTTGGATCTGTTTTGCATGCCAGCTCTGCTGTGTCATACACTGTAGTTCAACTCGGATTTATCAGGGAAAGTAAATGAATTTCACGTTAACAGCAACAACGGTTAGTTTTGCTTTGTCAGGTCAAAAAATTGAAGCAGGATCTCGTCTGCAGGAAATCGTGAAACTGTTAATAAAATTCACTAATACATGGGCAGTTGTCACAATTTTTCCAAAGCAACAGTTTTGCAAGCTTTTCTGTGTATGTGTATTGTATACTCATGCTCCGCATTGCTTTTGTTTTGTTTTTTGCAAACTCCAGGACATTATTTAATGTGGCTCGCATGGCTCGCAACCATGACTGGCTGGCTCGCAGCCATGGCTCGTATGACTTGCTGGCTGTCATATTGGTGATACTCCCTGGCAACATGGACTCTTGTTATATAAAATGCCTGACATGGCCTCAGACAGGCCTGTTACAACAGGAGTTGCATGAAAATATGAAGTGGAAGAATTACAAAATTGACAAGACCATAGGACCCAGTTCCCCTATTTTGTTCAAAGAAAATAAGGCCAGGTTTTCATGTATGCAAAATTGTGATATCATATCTGCAGATAGTGAAATTTACCTAGTGATGCCATGTATGTGTGCATGTGTACCCTACACAGCCTTCTTCTTTAGTACCAGTACAAAAGAAAAATGACACAAGTTTTTTTTAAAAGCTTTTTGGTGTATCTTCAAGATACATACATGTGCTCCTCATGACAAAGTACATAGATGTTGCAGGTAAATTTAATTTTTCACTAGGTTAATTTTTTTTCACTGGGTAATTTTTTTTCTAATTTTGAAGTTCTAATTTTGAAGTTTTGAAGTTTTCACTGGGTAATTTTTTTTCTAATTTTTAAGTTCCAGTTTACCTGTTTCTTTATTTGACATAAAACCTACTGTAGGTTATCTGTGGTGGTTAGCTTTGTGCTAGGGTAACGGTTAGTTTTGTGTTGAGGTTATGGTTACCTTAGTGTTGGGGATAGCTTAGGGTTAGCTTTGAGTTAGGGTTAGGGTTAACTTTGTGTCAAGGTGTTGGAAATTGTTAATGGGTCAAAAAAGGGAATTACAGTTAGAAAGTAACACAACAAATAAAAATGGGCATTCTTAGAAAACTAGTTAACCTTGTCCTGTGTGGTGTAGTGGTATAGAGAGTGGACTGCAGATCTGAAGGTGGAGAGTTCAGCTTTAGGTAAGTGCTATAAAAATTCTTTATTTCATAATTTCACTGGAGATATTCCAGAGGGTACATGTAGATAGAGGGTAGTACACTAAGTATGGCATCATGATCAGGGGGGTAATATGAGAATCAGGGAGGGGTGGATACTTTTATCTTGTTGTGTTTTTAATAGAAAAAATTAACTGCAACATAGACAACAAAGTCAAACCCAGATGGCTGTGTACTGCACTGCCACATCCTCAATGGCTACACCATTCATAATCACTTGTTATAAAGCAGTTTTCAATTGAGTGTGAAAAGTAATTACACAATCCTCCGTAAGCAAAAAGATGGCGCCGCGCGCGGGACTCTTGGTAAATTGACCAAATCCGGGCAAGGTCATGTCAACAAACATGGCCGCGAGTCACGAAGGTCGGTGCGTAGAGCTTGAGGAAAGTGAAATTAACGGTGCTAAATTAGCGAAAGACGTCGAACTTTTATCTAAAATGGAAGCGATAAGGTGGTTGAAGTGTAGGGGATGCAGAAATTTAAGCGACCTGACCTTGAAAGAGCTACAAAACAAGTAAGTTTTCAAGTGGTTTTGCAACTTGTTTCACTGTTGCAATTCGATGACCAATACAACCATTCAGTACACTTGAATTTGACAAGGTTCATCCTATTTGTTACCATAAAGAATTCAGGTCTACATCAAATATGGCTGGGAGAAGAAGTTGCTGGTGGACCTAGAGGGCAAAGTGTCTGAGCAGAAAAGAAAACAAAGCCAAAGCGAGTTTGAAAATCTGGCGCAAAGTTTACTCAACGGCGAGAGAATCCCCGCGAACAACTGGACGACCTCACTACAAGATGTCCCTTCCCTAACCCACGCAGTTGTTGAAGATTGTAGCCATTGTTTCGGAGGTTGAAAACAATAGCTACACTTGTAAATTACACGTGCAAAAGTTTTATTTAATTGACCCCTGGATCCACCCCTGTAATGTAACATTATTGAAATCTCACATCTACCCCAATAGTTGTGTGCCTAAGTTATAACTGACAATCCTTAACAATTTAACAATTATTGTAGATTTTTATTTTCTTTTTGTACTTCTTTTTTTGGAATTCTTGAATGCTGTTAGGGTTCAGCTTACCAAAAAATCATCATCAGCATTGTACATAAATTTATATTCTTGTAATGCAAATAAATAAATTACTGCTCTTATGTACACATTTTAATTATAAATTAACTTAATTTAAACAATCATGTCTTACTGTCCAACAATTATTGTTCACTTTTTCTTACAGTAAATAAATATTCCATGCAATAAATATTTTGTTTTCCTGAAAAATTGTTTATAAGTACTTTGTACATATATTATCAATTTTGACTGTATATAATTAGTGTATTATTTATTTTATCTCATAATACCCCCAGCAAAAGTCCAAATGATGTCTAAATTCATTAAATGCAATCTTTTGACACAATATACTGAGCATTTTGGAAAATAATTTGGTAATTCAAATTGAGGAGCTCCCCCCACCTACCCACAAAAAATATAGATGTGGTAATATTTTCAACATCTTCCCCACCCCCTCAGGTTACTTAATAATTAATTTCTCTTCACCAGGAATCTCTCAGGTATATTAGCATTCAGCTTTGCACACTATATATGCCATCTGTGAAAGTTGTCGCTGACCCGTATTTATTCAAATAAGCTGTTGCCCTGGGTGCTTATTTCATTATTCAAGGTTGGTGCTTATTCGAGAGTGGGTAGTGAGGACATTTTAAGAGAATATAAATACACTGTCAGTAAAGAAATTAAATTTAAAGCCAGTTTATATGGAACAGAACTGATACTCCTCTTCAAGCTGGGCTAGTACAAAAGTGTTTTTGGAGTGAAAGTGGGGGTGGTGCTTATTTAAGGGTGGGCCTTATTAATCTTTTGGGCTTTCAGGGTGGGTGCTTTTTCAAAGTGGGCACTTATTCAAAGGTTGGCGCTCATTCAAATCAGTACAGTATTAGGAAAACCTATTTTCTTATTTGGAGACTTTGTTTTTGGTATAATTTGAACTGCTTTAAAGCTAACAAACATCATCCCTAATAAGAGGTGGTAGGAAAGCAGTGAGCCAGCAACATACCTTCCACAATTAAGATATTAGGTGTAAATAGGGAAGAGGGATATTCCCTCGCAAGATTCTGAACACCTTAACTCGTCTGATCCCCCTCTCTACATGGACCCTGACTTGCGAGTTCTTTTGATTATGAATATCCTCTTCCACGGAAAACTGTTTCTTTCCCTCCAACTTGGCTGGCGTTACTACTCTGACCCCCCAGTTATCTAAAATGTGCTGAACAATAAAACCTTTGTCAGCAAGCCACATGTCTCCTTGGTGTGCAAAGGACAATATTCCACTATCCGATAAAATCTCTTCATCAGACTTGCTACCGGGATAGATGTCTGATACAAAGACTAGTAGCATTAGTGGTGATAGAGCAATCAAACCTTTCCCAGTGTTGTGGCCCTTGTACTCAGACCAGGTAGCACTTTGTTGAATCACTTGTGATGGCTTCTCCATCAGTACAATCAATAATTAAATAAACGTCCTCATAATGAGGTTTAAAGCATTTCGGTAAATTTCTTTTCATGGTTTCCTGGTCCGTTAAAAAACTTAGTTGCCCAAGGCAGTCAGACATGCAATAAATCCAGGTTGCAAATATTTCTGACACCTCCTGCTGGGCGACGTTAAGACGATCGGCCAGGTCTTTCTCTAGTAATCCCAGACGCAATCTTATCATTGTCAAAAACAACTCATCCGTGTCACAAAGTTTTCGAGGCCTTCCTCTAGACACAACATAAGTAAGATCTTTAAAAACATTTGAATATCCATTGTAGAAATTCAGTGAGAAGCCCGGTCTTGGTTTGAGAAAATTATGGAGAGCAACAAAGGTCTGGTAATCAGGTAGTCCGGTGTAAAATCTGAACAAGCCATAAATCGGGGAACTCCAAACCTCTCAATCCTCTCTTATCCGCTCCAACAACCTATCGATCTCTTGCTGGCATTCACATTTCTTTTTATCGACTTCTTCTGTGACAGTAGGCGTTTGTAGGTCAAGAGATAAGGGGGCTATTTGTGTTTTCTCACTCGCCTCGATGGGACTTTCAGTACTAGAGTTGGACCTGTACGACTTCCAGTACGTTCACCGTGTCATTGCCCTGGTGTTCCTTTTCCTCTGAACTTTTTTCTGCCAGGAGGTGAGAGATATCAACTGGCCACACAATTTCACCAGTTTTTAGGTCCCGTCTAGGAAAAATGGCTGGGATGTTGTTGGATCCGTACAAATGTCCGCCGTGAAAATGCGCACTACACACATGATCGCTCGCCGCCCACTCGTAACATCGCGTCCTTAAACTCAAAGCTGATATCCACTTTCGCTTTATTTTCCCGTCCTTTGGGAAAATGTGAAACTTAAGGGTCTTGTGAACCCAGCTTTTGTGGGGACAACCCCCAATGACGCACTTAAAAGGCATTGTTTTTGTGTGAAAACAAGTTACATTTTCGTGACGCTTCTGGTCGCGGCAAAAGTATTGTTTACATTCATTTGGTCGATTTACCCAGAGTCCCGCGCGCGGCACCATCTTTTTGCTTACGGCAGATTGCTTTGGTTTTTCATTGCTACGCTTTGTGATTGGCTAGAAAATCTTGTGCCACTTTCTCGACCAATCAGAAGTAAAACCAAAACCAATCACGACTTTTTCGCACACGTTTTCCCGTGCTTGGCACCGCCGACGTGTAATTGCTTTGAGCTCTGATTGGTTCATTGGATTGTTTACGACTGCTGTGATTGGTCAAAGTAATTACTTTGGTTTTGGTTTTACCACACTCACTTGAAAACTGCTCTATTATTTTGTTCTTATAATATATGATCATATTATATAACAACACAGCTATGTCAATGAGCATCTGATGCTCTTAGAGCAAATGTTGAGATTAAATATTGTTTAAATAAAAAGGAGAAATTCACAAACCTGTCTCTTTAAGTTGAGAATAATCTTCCAAGATTGTCTTCAGGTCTGATGTGAGCAAAACCTAGGAAAAAGTATAACATCGCCATAATGATAAGCAATGTTTTTAACCCTTTCAAGCTTAAGAGTAACAAGTAGCCCGTTGGGCTTCGCAACTGGCTCGTTTGGTCTCAGTTTTCACCTAGTTTTCAGTTTAGAGTTTTATACTAGCAGTCCACAATATACAATCTAGAATCGTATATGCACAGTCCAGTCCACGTTTACATTTACATTCCACAGTCTGCTTTAAGCACTCCTCAGTAGGCTACAATTTATGATTGGCTTGGTACCAAGCAAAGAATATTCCCATTTTTCTGTGTATTTCTATGTTTTTTCGTTAAAAAAAGTCCTGAAATTGTAAAGAATCGGTAGTAAAATTTCTAGTAAATTAACAATGTGCTTACGACCGCGAAAGATCGATATTTTGCTCTTTATAGCCTCGGAAGAGCTCAACCTAAAAACAACTCTTATTTCTACAGAATCACAAGAAATTTGGCCTCAAGTCACATGCTGCAAACCAAAGCAAGCAATTCACCTTGATGTGAGAAATAAATTATTGACTTTAACACCAATTAGACCAAATCACTGAAAACGTATGTCATGCGCATGCGTAAGAAACATTTGTCATATATATTAATGCAACATAACAAAAGCAACAATTTTTCTAAAGCAACAAGACGATAAGAACCTGCACCTTCCCAAGAATTATCTCTTGCATGTAATACACAAAGCGACAAGCCAGTTAACAACTGAATTTCAAAACTGCATATTACATTATTGGCTTCTTTATTTATTTTTTTTATATAATAGTACGGAATGAAAGAATTGATGTATGGCTTTCATTTGAATGGTCACAATCTACCGTTATATAAGGAGGACTTAAAAGTTAAAATCATGTTAAGCGACTGTACCCGGGAAGTAATAGCATCAAAGATGACAATGGTCTTTCTAATTAGTATGGAGTGATTATGCCGCCTTGAGGAAACTCTTTACCCAAGTACACTCAGTATAATGCAGATGACGACATTGATGGTGATGAAGGTGGTTGAAGTGATGATGATGATGATAATGAAGATGATGATGATGATGATGTTGATGATGCCAATGATAATTGCTCCATTTAAGTTGTGTGTCTTGTGGAGCTGGGCAGTACCTTCGTTGTTACACATATGGTGTTTTTATTTGCATCTGGCATGAAAGATTTAATTTTCTAGCATGAGATGCAAGTAATTATGAGTTTCAGTGTACATGCCAAAAAAAAAAAACTATTCCCTTGGGCTCCCTTGGGAGAAATGCAAGAGATCATCTAACACTTGATTGAAGTGTTCACAGCTCTCAGCCAATCCATATTTCAGGTACAGTGGTACACAGACTATTCAACAACCCATTGGTATCCAGCAGGCGGTACTTCTCGCAGCTTACGCCACACATTGTCGTGGCTTACACCACTCAAAGATCTTGGCCATCGAAATTTTGCCATCATATCACATGCAGACTATACTGCCAGATAATACTTAAGCTACTATTTAATTGAACACTACTTTAAGTTACCTGGTCTAAGTTACTGTTGCCATTGTGGAAAAGAGAGCATTCTTCTTGAAAAGCAACACAAGTTCTGTGAAGTCCCTCGTCTGTCAGATAACCTTAACACATTGGGCAACAAAAGAATTTAATTAAGGTGATTCCCTAGTATTGCATTGCGCATCACTACTGCGCATAATATCTTGCGTCATTTGCACTCCGAGGCAATAGGGTTTCCTTTGAGGATTCAGTTCCCTAAGTAAATAAGGCCTAGTTTATACGTCGAATTTCAGACGAAAATAATTCAGACAAATTTAATTCAAGGAATTAAATTCATCTGAAGAGCGTCGTTTAAAACCGTCTCCCATAATTAAATTTGTCCAGATGTTGAACAGACGGATACAACGTCTGAAAAGTGTGTGAATTTAGGCATCGAATTTCAGACGCATCGAACCTAATGCATAAATTTCAAATACATTAATGTAATGTAGTATCTGTTGTGTGACATAATTCAAGTGGCGGGAAACTGAGGATATATAAAATACGTGACTTGATGACATAATATCCTTTCAATTCACCTGCGCCGTAAGGCAAAGACCAAATTCCACCATCCCGATTTCTGTGAAAGTGACGACAACTGCGAATATTTGAATTCTGGACAGTTTCACAAGAATGCATTGAGAAACAAGAGTATAATCAAGACTTGCAACAATAATCGTTTCCTGATCACAGCTAATGATATCATTTGATGAAGAAGTTGAAGCCTTTTCAATCTTTTCTTAATCATGGAAACAACAATCCATTTCCTGAAGCGCGCCATGTTTTTTTCCCGCTGTTCGATGGCAGTCATGGCTCACTAGTTTTTAAAATTTGCCTGAATTTAATTCGTCGTCTAAATTGGAGCTATATAATAATATCGTCGAAGTTAAGGCAAATTAAATTCGTCTGAATTAAATTCGACATATAAACTTGGCCTAAGCAGTTGTTTTCTCCTAAACGAGCTTGGTGACCTATCTTTTTTATTGCATAATTTCATTCTTTTAGTCCTTAAATTTGTGCTGTAATTTTTGCTTAAAAAATCATGTCAGAAAAAAAAGTTATCGCAAAAAAAGCATACGTAGCCATCACTCGTGGACACAAAATTCTATCGAGATCACAACCCGACGAATATTTTTAGTTAATACCTTTTCAAGACGTGTGCCTGTGCCATAAAACAAACATCAAATTGTTCCTATTGGTCAAAACATTACAACTATTTTGGTATTTCAAGAATTACTTTAAAGCTGTGCTTCCTGTCCCTGCGAAACGTAGTGTGAGCTGATGGAATATATAAACGTGCGCTTAATAAGTGCAATTGCAAGGATTTAAAGGGTAACTTGAGACAATTATATCTCCTAAACGAGCTTTGTGACCTGTATTTTTTATTGCAGATTTCGGATCACTATATTGTGGGAAATAATCTGGGAAAGTTTAAAGAAATTCTTATGTCAACTTTTAAGCTTATTTCTATAAGGAATCACCTTAACAAAATAATAAGAATTTATAGTTACATTAGGAAATCTTCATTTTGGACATTTTGAGCTAAGAAAAAAAATCAGTGCTTCAAGTTTCACCCTCCAAAAAGAAACTTCGTTGCTGTACGAAGTCTGTATTAGCGAGAAAAGAAAAAAAACAATGAAAATATATCACGAATGGCCATGAACTATAAAGCAAAAGAAGTGATGGTATGTAATAATCGACAAGAAATACTCTTCCAATCTGCTAAATTCTTAACAGTTTAAAAACTTACCGAGTACTAGCTTCGCCACAATACAACCCTCGATCATTTTGGAAAGGATTAGCCGTCTGTTCTGTGATTTACAGACATAAACAATCAATATTTTGCCACAAATTTGCGTTCCTTCCGCTGATTTCGCGCGAAATTTTCATCAAATGGTTGAACTGCGCATGTCTTGACAGAAATGTTCTATAGTACTGCAGGCTCACGTAGCCGCTACCACTGCGTATAAGCTCTATTGGAATGTCCTGGTATGTGACACCACAAATCCATTTTGTTGCCATTTTTAGTCTGAAATTTGGGTTCAGATATTTAGGCTACAGGAAAAAGAATTCGAAAAATTAGAAAGTGGCTTAAAACCAGGTCTGCATTATTAAAACCGTGTGGTGTGCATGAAGAATACAAAATTCTGCTTGTGGACAAACCTTTGTCCCAAATAGTGTCAACGATGTCCAAGAGGACACCAAAAGCACCCTGCTATAAATCATATCAAAAAAATATATTGTCAAAAGATTTGCCAAAGGTGGTTGATATTCATGACAACACACGCGTACTCGCTTCTCGCGCGCTGCCACGGAATTTCGCGTGGGGCATGCAATTAATAAAGCGAGATGTCCTCAAGTACAATATTTGAACAATTACGTTATATAACTGCGTTATTTTGGCTGTATTGGCTGTACAAAGAAAAGAGCCGCATCAGCTGGAACGGAAGAAAACTTCACCTGCTAAAGGCTAATTTTTTTGGGGGTGAAACATTATCGGATGAAATTGGGTCGGCGAGATTTTTCTATTTAATATTCAGATAGTCTCGTCGGCAATAGGCTGTTTCCCCTTCCTCGTGAAATGTTCTATTTAGATGCATATTGCGCGCCCGCGGGGACGAAATAGAAATGATTAATACAGAAAAGAACACAGCAATGGAAAAGTATAGCGTGGTTTTAGCCATGCGTGACCAAGCAAAACAAAAAGAGGAGAACAAAGCAGCGGAAATGTCTGTGCTTTTATATCACTGCTCCCGGATAAAAAAGGCAATTTGTTGTGGCGCAGTATATACAACCATTGTTGCATCTCATTTTTTCATCCCCTCCGGTCATTCGGAATGAGGAATACATGATGTACAGCTTTTCTCGATATGCGCGCTGCCGCGCCAGACGTTTGAAATTAGAATTGTTTGCAAGCGAAATGGGTAAAACGTGAGGAATTTAAATCCACCATGACTTAATTGACCCTCAGTCATGTGCTTTGCCATTTAGTCACGAGACTCCTAAAAGCACTTAAAGAGGGCAGCTGATTCAACCGTTCCCATGGGCTAGAGAAATAATCGCTCGTGTGAACTAAATGACACTATAAAACAAAAGGTGCTTTGTATTCGCCGAGAGTGCAACAATTGAACCTGTCTTCTCTGCGGGTAACACGCTTAAAAACAATACCTCAATCTCTTCTAAGCTCCCAGGGATTTGCATAAATTCGCCAACAGAACAAACCCACAACACAAGCACATGGAAATGATGTGCTTCTTAAAAATCTTCAGGATAACTCGACTTAAAGCATAAAAACATAATACCTATTATTTTAAGCCCTTAATTGTACCTGCAGGTTTGAAAAATAAAAATCCTAATGTTTTTGTGGTCTATTTTACAACCTTGGTTTAAGTCATTAATAACTGAATCGATTGCCAACAGAAAATAATTTATTATCTCCAATACCATAAATATAGGCATATAGCATTGATATATATATATATATAATTTTTTTTTTGACTCGTTGGTCACAAATCTTGCAACCAAGTTAAACCAAATTCTAAGATGAAGTCTTGGCGATATATGATAGTAATTCGTATTCACAATATTACAAAGCACTTCTATTCCATTCTATATAATGATACAATTCAATTTAACTCGGAATGGCTATAGGTTTCTACATAAGCCAATTAATACACCAGTTATAGGTGTTATAAGTGACTTAGCAAACACGCAGCAAAATGGCAGCAAGTCTAAGAAAATTGTGCACTAATATACAACTGAACTTTGTCTAAAAATAAAGCTGTCAGCTGGTATAAACTGTACAAGTACAAATTTAATTTAGGCAGGATGGCTGCAACAAAGTCAAACTTGAAGAAAACACTCAAACATGACCTACGACATTTTCGTCAATATATTAAAACATTAACTTTTAAACATCCACATTCTTATTTAAAAAAAAGGCATGATTTAAAAGCTCCAGACCACTATTGGAACTGTGTCGAGTCTAAATTTTTATACTCCAAATAATTTTTAAAACTTAGAACTTTTGAAACATGAAATAATTTGTTCTGAACAAAATGAGTTGCTTCACAGCTAAGGCAAAGCAAAACCAAGAACAGATGATTCCACCAATGTACAAAACCAAATCCCTTTAATTACAGTTATTAATAATACTGCTTTTTGAGACAAAAACAGAGCATGGTCAACACACTATCAGTGGAAATGTGTCAAGTGGCAAAATATGTCGAAAATCAACAGAAAGGCTGTATGTGGTTTAATGCAGATGTGAAGTGATACCACATCTGTGCCATCGCACGTATTTGGCCAGGACACACACCTGTGTATGTGAGACAGCCGCACTTTAACAATATGATCATCTGTGATCATCTGCGATCTTCAGCATTCCTTCATTATGTCAATATTCTACAGTTACACCAACACAAAAGAAACTTCTGGCATTCACTTGACCCTAAAAGCCAGACTTCCTTTAGAAATGATACAAGGGGAAAAAATGCATCTTTGGACCAACCATACACAAACTTTTTAGTTCTGCTGTAAAAATCACTGCATATATATGATAAATTAAATCTTTAAATCAGTAGAGACCACTGCGTAACTCCACATTACTAACATTAGGTATCTGGCTAAAAAACTGTTCTATGTTTATATCAAAGCCACCATCCCCCATGCTTAGCTCATCATAGATGATGCGTTCAATGTCACAGTCTAGTTCTCCATGAAAAGCATCCAGATTATCTAAATCGCTTGGGAATTTATCATGCATTAACTCGAGTTGATTATTGTTTGTCATTCTGATGTCTCTGCTGAACTGATGTCCTTGCTGTTGCAAGGGATGTAGTCCATTTTCCGGCATCATTATTGAAGCCGGTCCAACTTGCTGTCGTTGTTGAAGATAGGGGTCTGAAGTATAATTATAGCTTTGGTGGTTCTGTGGCAACCCATTCACACAGGGATTACTATTAGCAAAGCTTGGTTGAAAGTTCTGATACAAACTCTCTGGAGTTTGCTGTACTTCCATCTCTTGATCAGCACAATACATGTCGTTCACCCTAGCTGGGGTGCTATTCTGGCGTGGTGACATTTCTTGTGGGCTTCGATAGTTCCTCGGAAAATGTGGCTGTTGCTGCGGGGCTTGAGGATACGATCGCAAATTGCCAAACACCGGCCGAGGAGCCGCTATAGTTTGAGGTGGGAGTATCTCTGGACTGAGAGACTGCTGTGGGTGCTGAATAGGTTGTAAATATCCACTGCTATTGTACCCTGTATCAAAACTGCTCGACATGCTGGAAGTGATACTATTCGATACAGCCATGCCGAGGTCATTATGTGGTTCGGACGGAAGTAGCGAAGGTTGTACTGGCGTTAAAGTTTGTTTTAATCTGTTATTTTCAGCAGCAAACGAGTTCGACAAAGTCATCGAGTCAGCCAGTTGCGACAGTTCATCGGCTGCGGGGTTTGGAGTGCTGGCCATGTTGAAATTATTCGAAGGTACGTGATCCTCGCTTAATTCAAGTTCATCTACATGAGCTGGTATAGGCGACAGTCGACCACCAAGACTGCTCACTGTCGATGCATTTGACGAAGTTCGCGGTCTAGCAAAGCTGTCACCAAGGGGAAAGGGTAACGGCGACTCCGATTCTGGAATTGTGAGCAACGAGTCAGAGCTCGAGCTATTAGTCGGTGAAACATTCCCCGGGGAGTTAGCTCGGTTTCCATCACGCGCCCGGCTTACTGACAGGCGAGGGCTCGATGGAGACTCGCCGTCCTCCTCTTTAATTTTCTCCTTTCTTGTTCGCCCGCGCTTTTTCGACTCTGATTTGGGAGCAGAGTCGAGCGAGCCAGAGCGCCTACGACTCGTTTTACCCCCTTTGGCATCGGGGTTTAGCATCCACCACGAACTTTTACCATTGCCTTCGTTCTGTACTCTGACGAATTTGCTATGTAGGGACAAGTTGTGGCGAATAGAATTCTGCAACAAATTGACAGGCACAAACAAAAGTAAAGCGTTAGATATAACTCCACGTACAGTACGCCGAAAGTGAAATTAGGGAACCAGTCAGCTGTTAAAGAAGTCAAATCAAAAGATAGACTGCATTATGAGGAAATAGCATTACTTTAAACTTACCTTCCAACCAGCCGAACTATTGCTATCCCCCTTGTCTCTAAAATAGGGAACTGTGTTCACCATCCAGTCATAAATCTGTGACAGTGTCAGCCGTTGATCTGACGAGCTCTGAATCGCTTGGGTTATCAAATCTGCATAGGACAAGTTTCCCCACGCATTTTTTCGCGAGCTTTTCTTCGGGCCCTCGTTCGCACTGAGCTGTTTCAAGCTAGGCTGATCGACATCATGTACTTCGGATTTTGTAAACTCCGAAGGGTCGGGGAGGGGCCATGTATTCGAACGTCCTCGCCTTTCTTCTAAAATTCCTGACTCGTCCATTTCATAACCAAACCACGGACAAACGATACAAACGTCCTAGCTACCGGTAACAACCAACCTTGAACACAAAACACTACAACTCTCTCCGCGATTCGAGAAACCAATTTTCTTCAAACACGCCGCGAGTTCGCTATATCCGAAATTGATTCCTGCGTGACGTCAGCGGTGTTGTCATTGGTGATAACATTGGGTGCAATGATTGGCTAATGACCCCTGTTGAGTGACGTCGACCCCACCCCTTTCAAAGAACCAATAACAAAAACGTACTTCCCGCGAAAATTGACCAATGAAAAGTCTGAGTGTTTCAATGCACTGCTGTTCGCCCACGCGCGCAATTTTTTTGTTATCATTCTTTCGAAGTTTGATTATATTGTAATTTTTGTCAGCGAACTGGAAACTCTGCTATAATATATCGGGGAACCTCACGCGATATTGTCAATCGTAAGATTACGGCCGTCGTCAAATAAAAATTAGGTTGCTTGTCATCACGAAAGGGAAAATTTACTCGGCTACGATTGTTCTGAAAAGTGGGTCTCAATTTTCGTATAAAGACAGACGGGCTCTCACGTCATAGGAAGGTATCGGATTTCCTGCCTCACTCGACACTCGAGTCACCGGAAGCATATATTAAAAGTGCGGTTTGCACTTCGCGGATTCGCGACAGCGAGGCAATTACATCGTAATAGATTTCTTAAGTACGGAAAATGGCGTTCTAGAATATGTCAATTACCTGCTTATTCTATCCAACATGTGCATTTCTAGTGTTTACATTGTCTTCCAATTGAATTAATAAATCCCACTTAGTACGATCACAGGTAGTTTTCAATTCCAGAAACTTTGCCTTAATTTTATATGACGGGTAGCTATATAAAGATACAATAATTGACTGGTTATATCTTCTAACTCGGCGACAAACATGAGACATTAATAATTTAATGACGGGCTCAGGCCACTAGTGCACTATACGCTGTATTTCGTTAATTTCCGGCTGAAAGTTTTGGCTTCAATGCTAACCAAACCCACTCTATCACTAACTTCGATATGCCTCCCTTGACATTCACCTTGGTGCAGTAAGCTTCTTCACGCATCACGTAAAAACGTAAAAATCATAGCACTGTTGCCTCTTCAACTGGTTCCGCCCAACTGCCTCGAGAAATTAATTGTCTAAACGAGTTCCCTCCGCCCACTTTCTTTAAAAATGCAAGAAGCTTAACGAATCAACTAAAACACCAGTTGCCCTTTTCTAATCGTCTGTCAACAATTTATTCTTATGTCCTTCGTTCTCCTCAGAGAGAGTTTGGCCATGGTTTACGAATTCTCCAAATTTGGGCTTGAAAATTTCAAGGTTCTTTGGTGATATGGCATGGCAGAACGATCAACAGATTGTTATATTGTGTCCTATAATTGAAACAGATCGTTGCTGAACTATGTGGCTTTTCATTATTATTTTACTGATTATCAGCTTCTTGTTGAAAATGACACGTTATGTATCGTCCAAGTTATACCCAATTTGGCTGAAGGAGCTAGGAACTTGAAAAGGGCTCCCCTTGTGACCTCTGTAATTAGAAAAACATTTTAAAAGAAATGATCCTCACTAGAAATACTCAAACCACTGAACATTAGACCAGTATTAAAACCGGAAAACGGGGAACGAAACCCTTTTATAATTTTAAGTACACAACTTTGTTCGTCTAAATGACTGAGTTAATAAGTGTTAAACCGCATTCTGTACTCATTGACTCATCGCGGATCATTGAACCGTTCAGGCACTTCACTACTTCATAATGGCAGACAATTTTTGTGGGTTGAGTGGGAAATAAATCACTATTTTATTGATAATTGAAAGGTATGGTCGTTATATTACCAGTGATAACAAACAAAATGACTCAGTGTCTTGACATTACGTTGACTTGATCGAGGCCAGATAAAAAGTTAAATATGACAGTCATACTTGATATATTCTATAATACGTAACTACAGCAAATAAAAAAGGAAGCATTTGCCTTGCAAACACAGGTTACCGAGTAGGAAATTTGTAGGGGCAAGCACGGTCATTAATTAAATACTGACACACCTTTGCTTAGATATGATGTAAATAGTTTTAGGATTAAATCAGCGCTTTTTAAACGAATTCATAATTGATGCAAGAATGTGAAGGCAAGTATAGTTTTCATTTGTAATTGTTTCAAACGGCGAGGCCTAGCAGGAAAAAAGTAATAAAACTGAGTCTTTTCGAAACTATTATCGTGCACTAGATTAACATCTCTGCCTCCCGCTGTTGTGTTATCCGAAAAAAATAATTTCCGTTGCTTCTAAAAATGGGAAACATGATTTGGAAAGATCAATATAAAACCAGTAAGCGACTTATTCTGACACTTGGTTTACAAAAAAACCCTCAACCGGCATGGGGCTGGATCACTTAATTTCATTTCCTGTAGCCAGAATTGCCTTAATCCAGGCTAAAGGGGCTTTCAACAGCTTGTCAGCATTTAAGTGGAACCCCCGAATTAGCGCATTAGCTCTTACGCCACTATACTGACTTCGAGGAGTACATATCATGGAACAGAATGCCGCACGAAGATTCAAAAGCGTAGAGGAAAAGATTATAGCTTATAAAATAGACAAAATCAAGAGATGGATCAGACAAATAAAGAATACGCAAGGAATGAAACTGAAGCTATATCTTGAAACTGCAACATTTTTTTGAATGATCGATAGATTTCCTCGTCGAGTGTTCTGAATCCACACGAATAATATCTTTATATATTTAGAATGTTTATTTATAACAAAAGCTCTATTTCTTCTCCTCATAGAGAAACCTTATATTCTTACATTTAGTAGCATGTATCTCTGTTCAAGTAGTTTTCTCTAAAACCATTCTATTTAACAACGGAAAGATTTTGATTTCAGAGCTTTTGACATCCACGCACACTCGCGTGGGTTACTCGCGCGCCGCGTTAAAAAATGCAACTACGTGACCTGCCGAGACAGGTTTGGCAACGGAAGTAATGTTATCAAAACACGAATTGTATACGATTCTCAGCTGAAATTTGCCACCCGCCGATTTATTAAACCTTTTCACACCTGCCTTTATCACGTCTTTTGATATATTTCTCGCATCGCAAACCACAAGCCGAAATCCTTCTGATAATATAAGTATATGCTGGATTGGACAGTGAAAACATGGACAGTTGGAATATCGGATTATAGCACTTTGGGTTTGCTGTGTTTTTACGAGCACAACGCAAGCAAGCATGGAGAAAAATAGAAGAAATGAGATTCTTGCGTTACCGGCATGGAACAGGGATCCGCTTTCATGGTGTTGTTTATCGAGTGTTTGTTGCAGGCTGAAATGGTGTTTCACGTAAAGGCGACATATAAAAGAAATCTACCCGTCAGCTTATAGCGAACAAATTATTGGAAATTGCAACCTAAGTCGCATCGGTCCTTTTCAATTCAATCCCAATAAGTGATGTTTTATTAGTAAACATCTAAATGGGAAACTTTGAGTGGTTACTAACAGTTGGAAAATTAAACCAAGGCCATGCAGCGAATCTCCTGTCCAAAGTTGTCGGTTGTCGGTAAAAATTACAACCGTTTTCGGCGGTTGAATACAGAATAACTATCAAAACAAATATAGGGTAGTACGTAAGGGAAACAGAGCCCAGTTTGAAACAATAGTTCAAGGCATTAGTTGCAGGCTCCTTGATTTTTAAGGGATCGGTAATCCGACCCCCCACGCCCAACCTCCAAACAGGGCCTCTGTTATTCAGTTTTGTCACGACTTGGAAACGCTTCACAAAAAGAATTCCTAGTCCCTGGTGGCATTATTATACGCGTGGGAGTCAATAATTTCAGCTGAAGATTTCTTTGAAGTTCCATGCTCGTTACGTATTAACTGTTTGACATGATTGATCGAGTTTACCATTTAACGTCAAATATCAGGGTTGTAATTAAAAGAGATAGGATTGACCAAAAGTTAAAATTGCTCAAGTAAATAGCTTATGCAGATTTACTAAAGTTGTTCAAAATTAGGACAATTTGGCAAGTACCACCTTAATTATTTTCTCGTTGCTGATATAAAAGAAAATTTCTTAAAATACATTTTCTACTGAGTTTTAGATGGCAAAATGCAACGTAGTGAAGCAAAGTGAAAACGGCGAACTGATCCCCAAGGAAGAAAAATGGAAACAAAAGCAAATAAAATGAAATATTATGATATTCTTCGGGGACTATCACTATATATAGGGATATAATATAGGGATATAACAGACGGAAACCACCATGAACCGCCGTGCAAGTTCGGCATCGATCTAAGGAACTTACTGCGGTATTCTAAGGTCCAAACACTGAAAGATATTACCATTAGGAAGTGGCCAACATAACCACGGTCCTTCTTAAAAAGAAGAAATTTACAGACTTTGCTTGAGCTGAGCTTGAGCTGAGCTAAAGTTTAGGCTTTTAGCGCTACTACGTACCATTTGCCGAATTCAATTCAGGAATGAGGTTCGAATGGAATAAGTTTATGTATTGTCAGTCGACACGGCAGTACGGTGGCTACGTCGCAGCTGGACAGGTCCTGCCGTTCTATACAATATACTGAGTAGCACGACTGCCACGACTGGGTTTCAACCGAACGGCGTGCTCTTGGCGTGCTAAATTCAATCATTTGTCATTTTTAATATAGTTTGATGAGGATTTGCATAGAAGTTAAAAAAGGATTTCGATTTAGCTCGACCACTTCGGAAATCATTGCCGTGAACACAATAGACGCCTTTCGTTTGAAAGAAACGAAATCAAAGGAAAATTTCATACAGTTACACAGTTTTGTACAAAAAATTGTCTAAAATTTACAACTGATAGAGTCGTTCGTGACATTTAATCCTTATTTTAACTGATAACGGTTAAATCTTCAGCCAAATGGTTAGCTTTTCGTTTAGTGTCATACGGCCGGGTTGGCCCAATTGGGCGAAATTTTAACGTAGCGCCCCCATTATAGCGTTCCTCGTAGAGCCGACGGACGAACACACTTTGCATTCAGGAAACTCCTGCGTTTTCGAATATTGCACTTTTTGTTCTTTGTCGCGGTTCCATCTTTCGTCTTATAGTAATTGTCGGTCTTTTGGCGACCTACCAGTATTCGCTGCCATTGCTGTAGTCTGTGGATCAATATATCCCATGGCTGAACGTGGAGGATATCATGATCACGTCAAAGGCATCTCTAATACTCTGATACAAAGGCTACTTTAGTAAACATATCTTTATTTTTCTCACACAATATCAGTTGGTACAAAACGGTTGGCGGAAATCATGACAAATTGGCATCTTGCTGAAAATATTCTGAAAATATTCCCACAGTCAGATATCCATAAATTAAGAGAAAAAAATGCGTCGTCGAGACAGACATTGTTGGCGAAATGAATGTCGAAATCCCTAGTGTTCCAGCAGTCCAGTAATCCATGTTCCTTATCTTCTTTTTGTCCTCAGAACTTGACAATGTTGTTAACAACTCATACTCCCCACACGTGCGTCACTTTGTGGTTAGTCCATTTAACCTTGTTGTTTATATTTTCCAGTATTTTATTTTAACCTCAACACCATTAACTCGCGTTATATCGCTTAAGTAAAAACAACAACAAAAAAAAAACGCGCCATTTAATGTCAACCCTCCTTTTGCAAAGTCAGTTAGACTTATTTTCGACGCCGCAGGAAAGTGAAGTATTCCCAGACGGACGAAATATTCGGGACGGATATTTACGGGCTTGAAAAGTTGCTACAATCTGTCCGATATCGAGAAAAATAATAAAAACTTAAATGTTTATGTTTGTCAGTGAATATAAAATTCATGTACGGTAATTTACTTCAGTGTAACATTTACACTAGCATGCGAGATGATACAACTCTTTTTAATTTTAACTACGATTGCCTTGCACTGGTGAATTGCATGCATAACAATCAAATACATAAGCCGGCCTTTCAATTTCCCAAAGTGTCCGAAATTCCCGGTTTTAAAATGTTGAAAAACAAAATAGCACCACAGGGAAGAACGTCTCGACAGCTTTCATTTGAATGGTCATTTACAGTTTCAAAACGTTACAACAATATTACTTGTCTCAGACTTTCAACAGCGAGTGCTTGTCTCGAAACGCCGACAAATGGATATGTGTGGCATATTCAATGAGCCATTCTTCTGTTATTGTCAACTCATAGCGCAAATGGACCGATAACTGAGAGAAGAAAGCAGGTCACTCTGCCAAACAGGTGTTGAATAATGTCGCAAAGTTGGATCGGCGCCGGAACGCATTCACAATCACCTTCGAAGGGCGGGCACCTCGTGTAGTCAAACAAAGCGATGCAATTTATTGTTTGTTTTGGGGGATTTAAGTGATTCAAATCAAAATTTTCCGCCCACTTTCCCTCAATAATGACACAAAAGATCAAACAGAGCGTTAAGTGAGCATCTTAGGAAAAGAAAAGCCATGTGACAAACATGGAAACGAATAGAAATGTTTTGCGACAAGTGGGTGAGCAGCGCTTCTTTTATTTTTAGCTAGAGCTATTTTTGCGCGCACTCGCACGTTTTTAACTTTTCGCTAACAGGGCTAAATTTAGCTAAATTATGCGACAAAGATCACCAGACCAGCTTCAAATAACTAGATAATTATTTAACATAGTTAACAACGACCTGATCAAACTAGGAAGTTAGTGGTTGTTAAGTGCAGGTGGTCTAAAATTGTAACTTCTATCACTAAGCAATTTGTCAGTTTCGCAATAATTGGTCATATCCCAGTTTGCATATTTATATCATTGAAAATAACAACAAACATGTATTTTTTGATAATTCCATCTCCTCCTAAAGCGTACCCTAAGTGCTAGAAGCTTTTCTCTCACTCTCGTTTCTCTCATTTTAACGCTTCACATGTATCTTCATCGCGGGCCCCGACTAATAGTCCCCGACATTTCACAACAACAACAACAACAACAACAACAAGCTTTATTTACAAAACTATAAATCGTTACGGTATTGCAAAAGCGTTAGAATATACGAGAAAGTTTACAGATAAACAAACAAACAAAATAATCATAATAAACAGATTACAATGAATTAAATCTTACTAAACTGGACTGATAACAATTTGCTTCGCTCATCAAAACAAGAAGAAAGTGACTCACGGTCGTGACCTACAGCGATACAAATGACTTTTATTTGCCAGTTCCAAAAGCGAAATAAAAAAGCATCGAACCTTGTTATACCTACAGTCAAATCACAAGCACAAAAATTAGAACAAAGAAAATGGAAAAGGAATCTTTTGCTATGAGTTATTTTTATTAAAATAGTTTGCATGGTATTCGCCTGTTTTGACCACAAAAATTCATGAAATTTTTATTGCTGGAGAGCCGGAAAAGGCTCAGAAGTCAGTTCTGAAAACTTGTCCGCGCTTACGAAGCGAGCGGTGGAAATCGCACATGAATAAAAATAGAACTTGTGGTGTTGGCTGTGTAACAAGTGGTTAGGATATTTACTTTCCTACGCACAGGCGAAACACAAAATTTTTCAAACGTTTCTGTCTGTGCAAGCAAAGCGCGACCAACGTCGTTGTATCCATGACCTCGACGCCGGTTACTCAGCTGTTCGACCCACAAGGCGAATGACGAAATGACACGATTATCATTATGGGCTCCTGTTAAAAGTAAAGTATTTTGAAAGAAGTTCAGATCAACACCTTGTTATGAATTCCCGCAGGTATCTCCCAGGTGTAGATCCCAGATCATAAGGCCGATAAAATCATACAGCATCCGTTATACCGATGGTATATGGAAATAGAAATTAAACTGACCCACCTGTAGATGCGCAAAACATAAGATTTTTGGGTACGTGTTTAATTAAAAAGAAGAGGGGCCGCCGAACCAGCTTATTAAAAATCACTTTTTGGAAAAATAAAACAAAAATAAATAATGCGTAGTTTAGGAACTGCGTAGCAATGAAAAACCAAAGCAACTGTGTAATTACTTTTCACACTCAATTGGAAACTGCTCTATTATTATAATCCAAGACGTCTTAGCTGCTCCAGCCAGAGCGACTAAAATCAAATTTCAAGAAAAATACCAAATCTCATTTTGTAATGAAATAAAAAACAAACCATACCGTACTACTCATGAGCTTTCATTTGAATAGTCACACTTTAGGATTTCGTCCACGGAGTTCAGGTTAATAGCACCTTATACAGCATCAGAAATGAACAGTACCACAGAAAAGTACTGCGGAATAGCTTTTATTTAGATGGTTACATTTTACGATTTCATCCGCAGACCCAAAAGTGAAAACCACCTTGTTCAGCATAATAAACAACCACAGGAAAGTACTGCTCAATAGCTTTCATTTGAATGGTCACACTTTGGGATTTCATCCACAGACTTAAAAGTTAGAACCACCTTGTACAGCATAATAAACAGCACCACAGGAAAGTACTGCTCAGTAGCTTTCATTTGAATGGTCACACTTTGGGATTTCATCCACAGACTCAAAAGTTAGAACCACCTTAATACAGCACAATAAACAGTACCACAGGAAAGTACTGCTCAGTAGCTTTCATTTGAATGGTCACACTTTGGGATTTCATCCACAGACTCAAAAGTTAGAACCACCTTAATACAGCACAATAAACAGTACCACAGGAAAGTACTGCTCAGTAGCTTTCATTTGAATGGTCACACTTCAGGATTTCATTGACAGACTCAAAAGGTAGAACCACCTTGCGACAGCATAATAAACAGTACCACAGGAAAGTATTGCTTAGTAGCTTTCATTTGAATGGTCACTCGCTTCAGGATTTTCAGCCACAGACTCAAAAGTTAGAACCGCCTTGTACAGCATAATAAACAGCACCACAGGAAAGTACTGCTCAGCTCAGTAGCCAGTTTCATTCGATTGGTCACACTTTAAGACTCCATCAACAGACTCAAAATTAAGAACCACCTTGTACCTTGGTTTTCATAGGTCCAGACGGATTTTCTACGTTCCTGAATTATTTGTTTTTATCAGTGGTACAAAGCCGTTGATCTGGAACTAATTCGGCCACTCTTTTGATTAAAATTCGAGATGATATTTCACTAAATTCCTCATCTAATGTTGATGAAATTTTTAGAATTCATTATTTTAACTAAGTCCCCATATTTGGTGATATCATGGCCAGAACTCTTCAAAACTGACTCGTTTTAGAAGCCAATACAAATAAGTAAAGAAACAAGCAAAAGAACAAACGAGATTTTACGTGGCTACCTCAAGAACTTGTTTCACGGTTAGACTCATTATGATGATATTGAACAAACGAGGCCATAGACTGCTGGAATTTTGGTTCATATTGGTGGTCAAATGTAAAGATGTCCTTGAACTAAAAATTTAAACATTGCAATTATAATCTGAAATGTATTTGTTTTTTTCATTGTGTATAAAGACAGCATTTGTTATCATCGATATTAAGCCTTACACTCAGACAAATCGTGATTTGTATACAGCTATTTCAATTAACGTTGTCGGATGAAAGCTCAAAGCTACAAGCCAAGATAGTTGGGAGCGGCGCAAAAGAAACGTTTTTCCCGCTCGTTGCATCGCTCATTCGCGCGTTTCTTTTCGTTTCGCCGTTCTGCGTGACTGAAACAGGTGCTCGGTTTACTCGTTCGGTCTTGACTTGTAGGCTTTGAGATTTGAGCTTTGAGCTTTCACCCGACAACGTTAATTGAAATAGCTGTAGTTGAGTTCTACTGAACTTCAAAGAAACTGAATCGGGGTGTGACCATTCAAATGAAAGCTGCTGAGTAGAACGTTCCTGTGGTACTGTTCAGCATACATGGAGGGAAACATTCCGTAATTGGACAGAAAAATTGACAAACAGCTTAGCACCGGATTATACATTGTCGATTTGCACTTAGACCGTAAAGTGTTAACTTCCGTGTTCAATGCCAAGTTCAAAATTTCCAAATAGAAAGGTCCCGAAACTGCCGAAAGGTCGTAAAATAAACATTAGTTGACAACCCGATATTGTGAAAGTCCGCGGTCAATATAGCATATATCTGACATATTTTCGCCTTTTATGTTATCACAGTTTTGCCCTTGCACTCGCAGATTCATGATCATACTTTGCTGGGTCATGTACTATACGATTCTAACTTTTTAACTGCTGTATGTGGATGAAATTTTCAGTGATCGGCAAATGCCTTTCAAAATAAGTTATTTCGAGGGGTTTAGAATTCACGAGAATCACCCAAAATTGCATGGCCGGTTGAATTATCGTGGGTAAATTTTTTGCAATATTGACAAGTGAAGTACAACAACAAAGAAGTTATCGTAAATGGTTCAAAGAAGTAGGAATTTTGAAATCCATCAATAATGAACTCTATCCTTACGACTCTGTGTGCTCTCCAGGCAAAGTGGTTTTACTTTATTGCATGTTGATGCGTGCAATCATCATCGTCTATTAACAAATGTGAATACAGTTTTCGATTAAGTGTCGTAAAACCAAAACCAAAAGTAATCACTGTACTGTGGCCAATCACAACAGACGCAGACAATCAATGAACCAGAAGTCGAAGCAAATACATGCAGCTGCGAGCCAGCCTCCGCCAAGCGCGGGAAAACGCGTGCGAGTAAGTTACGATTGGCTTCGGCTTTTCTTGTGATTGGTTAAGAAAGTGGCACGATTTTTTTTAGCCAATCACAAAGCGTAGCCGATGCAAAACCAAAGCAATCGCGAAAATATTTTCGACAGTAAACTTAAGACTGCTCTAAAGCCCCGGCTATACGTTCTAACATTGTCATATAACATTTGTTGGTCTAATAATGTTAGAACGTGTAGCCGGCATGTTAAATGACGTTTGTCTAACATTTTTGGTTAGAAGAATGTTTTGATTTCGATCAAACATTCGTCCAGTCTAACAAAAAAATGATAGTCAAACATCATCTAACATGCCGGCTACACGTTCTAACATTGTTAGACCAACAAATGTTATGACTGACAATGTTAGAACGTGTAGCCGGGGCCTAAGAACCAAATGATTGCCTTTGTGGATTAAATTTCGCGGGTTTAATGATTTTCGCGCAACCTTCACGATGTGCGAAAGCAACTAAATTAAAACTCGCGCAAAAATTTGCGGCATTAGAGTTAAGTTCTCCTGCAATACCTTCTTATGTTTATTTTTCGATTTTTACAAAACGAAATTTGGGAGTTTTCTAGAATGTTGCTTTTAGCCTCTTTGAGATATTAAAAAGGTCTCTTTGCTCCGGATTATGAGCACCTGGGTGGCAAATCCGAATTGAATGAATTATACTTTCGTGACAGTGGTTTTACTATAATCCACGATGATTGATTTGTAAACGAGCTGCTAAAACCCTCTTCTAGTAGTTTTACGGTAATTAGTATTCGTTTAATCATGCTGTACAATATACACCTCACCTGCAAGAAATTCCTTCCACTTTGCGGAACTAGTTACCAGTTATTGCAGCGAGTGAACTTAAGTAAATCTCTTACGAAAACGAAAGCCGAAAAAACAAGTGTAGGACGTCCTTTCGAACGGACGTGCCGGGCAGCCACGGCTTCTCTTTGGCATTTAAAACACGCGACATGAAAGGTCATGTACGTGAGAAAATGCCCAGACTCACGCCTCTCTGGGTTATTTACAATCTGCAAGCATTTCCTAAACGGAGGAGTGAGGACTCTAGACTTGGGGGCAAATGGCGCGGCAAATGCTCTTTATTGTGATCTGCAAGATTCCAAATCCAGTTAGCTGTACACGGAAAATGGTCACCTCTTCGTTTAACCTGTTGAACCATATTTTTACCGGCTATATGCATGAAATTCATTCATTGCGTTTTTAAATAAAAGAACAATCTCCCGCCTATATTAAACACCTGCTCACTCACTACACTTCAGTTAGATTCCTCCGTTCGCCGTCTACTCTACGGTTAAATCCCATTAAGTTCAATCTCAAGCGCTACAGCTCTTGAACTTTTTCCATTGCTGTTCCTGAATTTTGAAACACTGAACTTGCCTGTAGTTTTTAGATCGTGTGACATACTCATTAAAATCAAAATTGCTTTTAATTCATTAGTATTGCTGTGAAGCGCTTAGAGCAGGCAAGCATAGGCGCTATGTAAATGTTTTCTGATGTAATTATAATGTTTATTGATATTATTATAAATTTTATTATTAGTCTATTATAAAAAAATTATTATTATTATTATTATTATTATTATTATTGTCATTATTAAAAGCTTGGTTTCCGCTTTCGCGTAACCTATCTATCGGAAGTAGTTAAAACAATAAATCCAAACTTTAGCACTACAGGAAAGTCCTGCAAAATGTCTTTCATTTGAATGGTCACACTTAAGGATTTCGTGCACATACTTGTAAATAAAACCAACTTCTATATGAATGAATGTTATGCTCTGTTAATGACAGGGTTATTTTGCGGTGTTCCAGCCTGGCTTGGGTCACGGACAAGTGCAATTAGAGATGGGGACACAATGAACTTCCTTTTTCACTGATCACGAACTAAGAACATTTCTACAAAAATAAAAATAATCTAGCTAACTTCTATTCAAGGATTTGTGGTTGGCCTAATCCAGATTTCTTTTTTGAAATTCTAGAACAGAACTAGCAAACTGTCTCTGGATGAGAACCCGGCAAGAGATTCCGGTCAGTGTTGCATCAGTCTCCGTACGTGTTTCGCATGAGCTTAGCCATTATTTAAATTTTATCCGAAATATTTGAAATAAATTTTATTATACGTACATACACAAGATTCCTCAGTATGGTCACATAGTTTCGGATTGGAAGTAGATAGTAATGAACATTTTTTTTTAAATATTATTTTGGTTTATTTTTGCTAATCTTGAAAGTCGGGCTAACATAATCCAAATCTTTAATTAACGTAATTTGTTTGCCTTATTAAATACGTCTCAAACGCTTCGAGACAGGAAGTTTCACACAGTTAAATCCAACCGTTTTAAAAATCAGTCTGTTTATAACGCATTTGATGTATCCGTACCAGTCAGGCTAGCTGTTGTTGTTGTTGTTGTTTTTTTTTTGGTAGAGTTATTTTTTTAAAGGCGTATCTTATAACATTAACCTTTCAGCTGTTGCAATATTTTCTTTCAGTGAGGAAGACTAGTTCTATTAGTCGAAATATTGGTGCCCTTTGCCGTAGTGCCAGCCTTGCATTCAGTTTTGTATTAACCTTTCCACTGATCACATCCTGATAAATTGTATTTTAAAGTTATTTCAGTGTGTAAGGTGAACTCAACCTTGGGCCCAGTTATTACCTCATATCCGCATTATAGGGAGTTTAAACTCCCGCGGGCTGCGCGGGGAGATGAATTACTCCTATATAAATCACGTGGGCGATCATCGTATCTTTTAGAGGTTAAAATTCGTGGGTTGTGAAATTCGTAAAAATGACCGACCGTCAGAGTTATTCTGATGGGGAACCGTAAAATGCCGCTTATAAGCCCAGGGCTTGTACAACTTCGCCAGGCTTTTGGACTGACAAGCAAAAATACTGTGACAGTGAACCGTTGCTTTAGTCAATTAAGTGAACTTTTTTTACAATGTTTTGTTATCAAACTCTCAAGCTCAGGGGCTTATAACAACTCGGGTTGGCTTATGAGCGGGAGAAGGTGGGGGCCGGGGGGAGGCTGGTAAGCAGCATTTTACGGTGTGAAGCAACCTCATTCCCAGGGTTTTTCCCTTTCTTAAAACCCTGGGAACGAGGTTGGGTGTGAAGCCGCTGACAGGAAAAAATCTTTTCAGAAAGAATTGGTACCTCTTAGGGGTGGAAATTAATTAGTGCGTTTTACCAGTAACACACCTGAGAGAGATAACGCAATTACTTACAAGTTACTTCCAACAAGGCTTTAGTAACGCGGAAATTGCCGGTTTTATCTCCTTTCAGCATGGAATAATACTGTCTATGCGTAACATCAGGCACGATGGCGAACTTTCAACGGATGCAGGGGCGTAGCTAGGATTTTTCAAAGGGGGATCACATTGTGCCACGCCCAGGGCACTTACCAGATTATCATGTCGACATCCGCTGTGTTTCACTAAAATTATCTCACAAAAGTGGGGGTCACGGGCATCCCCCCCCCCTAGCTACGCCCCTGGGATGAAGCGCGACTAGTGTAATCCGCGAGTCTGAAGCTTACCATCTAAAATTTATTAAAATAGGAAGTCGGAAGTCGGAAGTCGGAAGTCGGAAGTCGGAAATCAGAAGTTGGAAGTCGGAAATCAGATGTCGGAAGTCGGAAGTCGGAAGTCGGAAGTCGAAAGTCGGAAATCAGAAGTCCCTCCTCGGCTTTTGTAGATTATCTGATGAGGCTACTGAGTCAAGCAAAGAGATTGGAAGATGATAGCCAACTCGTCCACGCGGGCGATATTTTCAACTTCCCGATACCACACGAACGCGCGTACGTGATTCCATGCGTGATTCCGTCCTGTTCTAGCCTGCTGGTATCTGACCTTAGACATTCAACAGTAAAACCATGGCTACAAGCCTGTAACCATGGCTACTAACCCGTGAACACGCTCATCTCAAGGGTACTGGGTGAAACAAAGGAGCGAGCGGATGGACCAAGCGCAGTCTGGGGCGAAAAAATGTAAAACAACACGGCAAACTGATCCTTAATACGGTGGACAGAAGACGAGGAAAGAAGGACAAAATAAACAGCGTGTCAGCCACTAGAGGGAGTTCGCGCTCCGCGGCTCCGCGCAATTCGTGCTTGGCGCGATTTGTTAAAAACCTTCTTTCCCTTTCTAGCGCCTGCAACGTAGGCTAGGTCCGCCTTACAGGATTTTCCGCTTCGAGAAAGTTGCTTTTCCTACTTTTCGATCTTTTTCCATTATTTTCCATTATTTTTCGCTCAGAAACAGGTCTTCTTTTCCCTCACGTGTGTGGACAAAAGAGAGAAGGCTGGGGGAGAGTAAAATTCAAGGGTAAACAAAATGGCGGAAAATTTGTCCACTCGACAATTTTGACAAATTTTCAAAAATTTCAAACTTGCATGCGTTCAAATCATGTTATGGCGATTTTGCACGTAGGGAATTATGTTTTCCGTGCGGATTGTCAATACTGATTTCTACATCGCAGCTCCAGTCCCAGATCTCGATGTCTGTAATTCCACATTTCGTGAAACTGCAACCAACAAGGTTCCTGTTATCCGTGTTTATGGCGCTACCCCTGGTGGACAGAAAACATGTCTGCACGTTCATGGTGTCTTTCCTTACATTTATGTACCGTACGATGGAACACAGCCAACTGAGAAATACGTGAAACAGTTCGCTATAAGTGTGGATTTCGCGGTGCAGGTAGCCCTTGGGAAAGCTTCGTCTTCTCGCCAACATGTCTATGAAATTTCTGTGGTTAAAGGAATGTAAGTTAAGTGTATGTAGCCTATGAAGAAATACAAAGAAATACGTTCTCTTATAAACAATGGTAACATCTGGGAAACCCCTGCAAAAGCAAAGATTTGTTGTTAATCGGTGTATTTTGGAAGGGGCTATTGTATTAATAGCGTTGATCAAGCGATCTATCCACGGTGGGGGGGGGGGGGGGGGGGGTACTCCCTATAATGGGCTATACGGGGATGCTCCGCCCGAAAGGGGTACCTTTTTGAGGCTGGAGGTATATGAAAGGGTCGTGATTTCACGAGTTGAAGTATATGAAAGGGTAGGGATTTCACGAGTTGAAGTATATGAAAGGGTAGGGATTTCACGAAGAATAGGAAAGGGTACCGAAAACACGCCGTTGAGGCGTAAAAAAGGTAGGGAAAACTGCCATTTAAGTCTTATAAAAAAGACCCTTTCAAAATATATCAAACAGACGCAAGTAAAGGCTATATGAAAGGGGTACCATTTTGATTGAAAGGTATATGAAAGGGGTACCATTTTCAATGAAAGTTATATGAAAGGGGTACCTTTTCTGTCAAAGACGGTATATGAAATGGTAAGGGTTTGGACCTTGGGGCGGAGCATCCCCGTACAAAACTTTTTTGAGTACCCCCCCCCCCCCCCCCCCCCCCGATCCATCTAGCCAGGTAAAAATCTATTGAACAAAGGGTGGGGTTAGTTTCTAAAGAAACTGTGGTGCTGCTTCAGTGGGGGAGGGGTGGGTGAGTGAAACATGAAAATTTGGTTTTATCAACCGAGTTGATAAGGTAAATTGGTCACCGTAAAGAGATTCAAAAGCTTATACATTTCGAGTGCTAGCCATTCGTCAGAGCAAATCAGAATGAATTCTCTGTGATGAAGGGCTAGCGCTCAAAATGTCACCCTTTGAATTATTTGCTTTAGTGATTCATTAAATCTGTTGATGTGGTGTTGCATTAATCCAGTGATCTATGGATCTGGTGATCTTAGGGCGCTTACAATTTGTCAGGACTGCCCAGCCGACCACTCAATTCGTAAATATTATTCCATTATTTGCTAGAACTGGTCGGCCAGACTCGTAAATTTGGAAATAGTATGCACCCTTTTGGTGGACTTGTAGGAACAAGTCTTCAAAACAATGCATTCTAGTTACAAATGGGCCGGTCTGGATGGCCAGTTATGACAAATGGTAAGCACCCTTAGTAGCTATCCATTAATTGCTGCGGAACGAGCGCAGCGAGTGAGCAGCAACATAATCAGGATTTGAGAGAAATATATGAGAAAAAATATAAGCTAGGAAAAATCTCGAATTGATCGCTTTTTACCAGAATTCACTGCACCATGAACACATTTTGGGCCAGAATGCACTGTGTCACGAACAATAGCCTCGCTTGCTGCTTCAAGCTGTTGGCTGCGAAATTTGTAATATCTGTAATATTTTGGTCCAACATGTCCCAGTCGAAATCGGAACTGAAATGTCGAAGACTACCGCGAGTTGAGCGAGGACTGTGAGGCGTGGTGATAGGACTGTTGGATAGCAAAGATTTTCGAAGATTGTACGGAATAAAACTGAACTGAGCTGAGCGCGCGCATGGGGACGCGAACAAGATACGGCTAGCTGATAACGCAAAATATTCATTATCAACAATTAAGCTAAATTTTCACACCTTCCTCGCGGTGAACGTGTCGTTTGCTCAACAATATTCTACAGACATTGCAAGAACTTGATGCGTGAATTACAAAACAAAATTAGTCTCATCCGCTGGAGTTTCGTCGATTCATCCCGGTTACGTTTGCTTTGCTTCCCCTCATAAAACGAAAGAGAAAATTTTGTAATACCAGCGAGACGATAAAACAGCATTATTACAACAAATTAACCGCAGCAATTACTATCTTTTGGATACACTAGTCTAGTGAGCTATCAATCTAATGAGCCATAATTTGAAACTTATAAGGATTCATTGACTTACTGATCACTTGATCTCTTGATTCATTTATTTAATGATCCACTGATATTGATCTACCCATTGTGCTAGTGATTTAAAAGTCCAACAACACATCAATTGATCCAATTATTCGTTAGCTAGCTTCTTAATGATAAAGTTACATGTAATTGAGTTATTTGTTTACATGCAACAGTACTTGACTGACATCAGCTGTGTGGTTTCTGATATCAGTTAAAGCTTCAAATTGCCACTGAGATTTGGGAAGTGCTTTAGATTGGTAAACCTATCGAAATTCAGTCACCATATTTATGTGAGATTATGTCAACTTTTTTATGCTCATTTATATAAAAAAAGCTGCTGGTTATTCACTTTTCAACAGTGATTCTTATTGAAAAAGGTACTTTAAAAACCCTTTACATGATTTGACTTGATAAATAATGTGTCAATATTTTATTTGAGACCAACTAATAATAAATGAAAAGTTCTTTAAATAAATAAAGAGTTGCAGATGAATGAGGGGACAACACAACCTGTCCACACGCGTGACAAAAACATGTTCTGCTGGCCAATCAAAATTCAAAGTTTTGACAATCAAACTTCAAAGTTTACCCGCCCACTTGGGGACGTTTTGGCGCCACTTACGCAAATGATCGTAGCTGATTTATCCACCGTTTGGCAACTGAAGAAGCAAGGTCTTTATCTGACAAGTAATCAAGATAGAGCTGAGTGTACACCAAGTTTTCATTTGTGAATCTCTCGGATGCGCATTTTCCTAATCTTTTACGGGAGTATTTTTGACCGCTTGGCAGTTTGGTTCGACCATGTCTGGAAATTGTCGAAGTTGACAAAACACCACAGTCTCCATGAATAGCCAAATTGTCCCATAATTCTCTCAAAGACGATGATCCTTTTGTTTGTACCAAAGTCTCCAACAACATGGAGTCCTGAAAAGAACATTTAGAGGCAGTCCTGGTGTGGTTCAAAGGTTTTGGAGCTGTACTCCCGGACTCTCGGAATTGTTCGACAACTTTAGATACTGTCTTCGCATCTACGCGCAGCCTTCTTCCAACTTCCCTATATGAATGAAGTTGTGCAAGTTCTATCACTTGGTTTCGTAAATCACTTGACAGTGGAACACCTTGCTTGAAATTCCTGCCAAACTTATTTATTGTAAACGCCATGTCTTCAGTTGCCAAACGGTGGATAAAATTAATCAGCTACGATCATTTGCGTAAGTGGCGCAAAATGTCCCCAAGTGGGCAGGTAAACTTTGAAGTTTGATTGTCAAAACTTTGAATTTTGATTGGCCAGCAGAACATGTTTTTGTCACGCGTGTGGACAGGTAGTTGCAAGCGACGGTACACGTCCGCTTTACATTGTATTCTCAGTTAGATTGGATGTCAGCTCATATATAAAGGCGTCCCTGGCTGCCACTATCAGTCCATTTTGATCTTAGTAGCTTGATAGTAATCTTATGTGACCCTGAGTAATGTTTAATTGAAGGGGTGAGTGGAATAAAGCCCCAAGTGAATTCTGATCAACTGCTAGATTCTCCTTACAGTCTATCTTGTATATGCTCATGTAACAAAGGGAGAATTTGGCTATAGATCAGGAGTCACTTAGGGCCTTATCCCAAACTGAAATAAGGCCCTAAGTGACCCCTGATCTGAAACCAAATTCTCCCTTTGTTCATGAGCATATACAAGACAAACTGGAAGGACAATCTAATAGTTGATCAGAAGTCACTTAGGGCTTTATTCCACTCACCCCTTCAATTCATCTTTGAATTTCAGACCTTTCTATGGATATCATGAAGGAGAAAGAGATTTCTTGAAAATTTCTTTGTACAATCCTTTTCTAGTGACCAGGTGGGTGAGTCCTCCTTTAATAGGTAATTTCTGAGTTGCATTATACCTTGTTATCAAAACAAGGCTTGCAAAACTTTGCATATGAAAATGAATTTTCATTCACATGCGAATAGAACACATTTTCATATTGAAAGTTTGTACACCAAGCCACTTTGATAAAGAGACAGAGAGCAACTCAGAAATGACATATTGTCTTGGAGAGTGAAGATTGTGATTGTGAGTGTGATTGCATGGTCGTAAACACCTAACCCCAAAATTTGTTTTCACGTAATCAACTCTATGTACTTTTAAAAGTTGACATTATAGTGGAATATTTGTTGCTTTTAATGTCGCATTAGTGAGTTATAGAGATTTGAATTAACTTTTAATGCTAATAAGATGATGTCAATTCAGGACCACCGGTAATTTATTATACAACCACTTGTTGCTACCTCCAAGTAAGCTGCTTCAAGGGATTGTATCATGCTCTGCGCATGCTTGCATAATTTTTTACATTGCTCGGCTGAAAACTGTTAACAATTCAAAAATATCAATTGGTGCCAATAATTCAAGCACAATTCTGCATTAAATGCTATAAATGGGGTACAGATGGCTTAATGTCGAGGAAGATTGAAAGGGATTACAGTTATGAGTGCTAAAGTGTAATTTATTGTTGGCCTGTAGGAAACATTATGCTGATCAACTCATGTAATATATAGCAACAAAAGCCTTTGATTCTTAACAATTTTGTTTGCCCCAATTTTTTTTGTCTAATTAATTTGTTTTTGATCAATATACGTAGGCTATAAACGTAAGAACAAGTATTTTTTGAAAGCACTAGTTTAGTATGGAACAACCGTGATAACCTCCCTTTATTTAAGTTGCCTAAGTTTAGTTAAGTCTATGTTTTCTTTATGAGTTGGTGTAATTGGATTAATATGTTCAATTTACAGGGTTGTAAGCCTTCTACAGAATGGTGCTATTATGAATAAAGTGTTTCAACCTTATGAAGCTCATATTCCTTATCTTTTACAGGTAAACTTTGTCAGTTTGTATCATCATTAAATAACTATTGTTGTGGAAAAACATGAATGTCATTCTTGTCCTTTTCAAAAAGATAATCTCTTAAATAAGACCCAATAAATTTCACTCATCCTGCAAAAAAGTGTTTTTCCATTATTTTTCAGTTTTTTATGGACTATAATCTTTATGGAATGAATCTGCTTCATATATCAGCAGTGAAATTCAGAAATCCAGTCAGACTTGTGGATGGTATGTACATGACAAAGCTAATGAATTTACTGGACTGTAGTTGTAATGACTGGCCCAACTGATTTATTTTTAGCTCATTCATGTGCATGCGCAATGAATGAGGTATTGTGAGGGTAGCAAATGTCGACGGAAGTTGTGGATCCGTAGATAGTGATGTAAATGGGTGGAAGTGAAAATGACCGGAAATGGAAAGGCATGAGGCAGGCCATCGAGGCGGCCATATTGGAAAATTGCTGAGGTCTGTTATTGTTTGCGTTTTTATTGGTAAGTACGTAAAGCATTGCTTTATTGTTGTGCTTTTTCTTTGGAGCTCTTCAACATACAACACACACACATCAATAATAGCGGCCAAGATAGTCACACTAGAACATTTTTCGAGTTCCACCAGTTTCGATCCAGACTTGAGGCTCGCGCGTACAAAAAGTGCTTTACAATCTGCTTTATGACCATCAAGGGTACAATGAAAATTGTCCATTACATGAATGAGCTGGCTCTAAGAGCCCCTTGATTTACATTAGTTCCCCTAGCTAAATAGATGTGATTCATTCCACATAATTATTGTTAACAATAAATTATTATTTAATTAACTAATAAAAACAATCAATTATCTCTAAATATAAAAGTGATGGAACTGCAAAATATGTAACAAATTTATGTCAATTTAAGTTAAATGAGCAAATAATAGAAATTTTCTGCGATAAAAAACATAAAAAAATTACAGAGAAAATTTTGTTTTTAAAATGATTTGAGTTTTTCTCTGACCGTTCATTTAATTTTGTTATTTCTTTTACTTAGGGGAGGCTGAAACAGTGAAATCCTCTGTTGAAACCCAGAGATCTAAGTCACATGAGGCTCCTTCAACAACTTTTGCTGGAACTCCAAGTCAAATATGGAATGAAGATACTGTGCAAAGGTAAGACGTGGCTTGTTGTACAGTACTGTTGTACCTCTTGTAAGTGTCAGTCTTAGTCTAAGTGTCAGTCCAAAATACTGGAAAAGTGGTCACTAATGTCCCACAGTTGTCACTAATGTCCAACGTATGAACTATCAGACAGAATTATCTGTCAGTTGGTGAGGTGGCTGTTAGTATTTCATTAAAAATTCTTTTTCCATGGAATCACCTTAATACAGTCATGTAACCTCTGATGTTTGCAGGGACTGGATTTTGGGATCTGAAGTTGAGCGAGTCAGCTTCTGTGAGCTGGAGGTTGATGTGCTGGCTTCTGACATCCTGAACAAGCTTGAAATTGGAGGTACTGTTCTTTTTACTGATAATTTCAAATATATTGTAGTTCTAGATTAAAATGTTAAAGGTGTGGTGAATGTTCTTTAAAAAATTACGGGTTTCGCAAAATTTGGGTAGAATGTCGCAGGTCTAAATGCAGTTTCATTTGAATTTTTGAGTGGTTCTCCATGTCTCTGAGTCTCACTTTTTTCATGAAGCCATTTTAGAGTCTCAAAGTCTTGAATTTACCATTCTCTACCCCGTGTTAACTACAATGCAACGGTTATGACGCTAATCCTTAGTCTTCTCAATAATGTTCAGGTTGTATTTTTTCACTTTTCAGTTAACATCGGCACAAATCCTGGCTTGGCTGCTATCTGGGAAGATGAGCAACAGCGACGGAGAGATGCAAATGAGTCTTCACAGATCTCAGCTCCATCGTCACAGGGTCAGAATTTTGTTATTCTATAGTTCAAATCAATCTATAGTTCATCCCATCCAGCGGGAGTATTATTTATTATTATTATCATTATTTATTTATTATTATTTAAACATGATCAGTAATTAAGCAATTAACATGCTTGAGGGGTCCTAGTCACTTCGGAGCTAAGTACCAGCCTGTACAGGCCGCTAGGGAAGTAAAGTTTATAGCTGTTGACTTTAATCTATTCTACCTTGCTATTGCAGAAAGAGGTTTGATTCAAGAAACGGAAACGGAAAGAAGATTCAAGGAAAGAATCAAAGAGATAATTGATGAGCGTGATCTGCTAATGTAAGACAACAACAAAATATCACTGATTTCTTTTCACTAATCATTCATCTAATTTCATTTATGATCTTTATGTTGTACCAGTGCCTATGCAATTCCTTTGTATCGGCAGCCATACTGGTGTTCAGTTGTCCCCATGGACATTGATGGGCTCACAGTATTGCATATTGTAGTAGCCAGTTTTTAGTCCTGGAATGAGAGATAAGGGAATGAAATCTTTTTAAAATACTCTCAATGAAGTTAAGAGAAGGAGACAACAAACAACAACAACAACAAAACTTTATTAGACATATAAACTTAAATACAGTTCCCCTGCAAATTAGCAAAAACGCTATTCGAGGCAGGGAAAAGTAATATACTGTAATTGAAATTAATAAAGGATAGACATACATGGTCAGCAAGAGGGATTTGTTAATACCCCAAGGTCACTCCCCTGTGATGGCTGCTTAATGTGCATTTTAGAACACATACTTTGATTGGCTAACTAGATACTTTACACAAGTCTAGTCAGAAAATTTGTTCACTATTTTAAATTTGTACTCAGACAAAGCCAGATGGGAAAACTTGGACAAGAAGCATTGTCTCCGCAGGAACTTGCCTCTTTCCAAGACTCTATCTCTTCATTGGCTGCATCTCAACAAGGCTTGGTTGTGAACGACTCATTAGATACTGATGCTGTGTCACAATTGCTGACACAACATGTCCAAGGGATGCTAGGTGAAGGCTCAGCAGTGCAATCATCGCAAAGTATGATGCTTTTGTTGCTAATAACACTGACAATTAAAGTGCCTATCACCCCTAGAAAGTTATTTTCAGAATCAACTCTATGTACATTGAATAGTTGAATGGTAAAATATTTCTTGTTTTGAACATCGCGTTTGTGAGTTACAGACATTTGAATTAACAAAATGCTAATTAGATGACGTCAACCCGGAATTTGCCATTATTTCTACGCCAATTTACAATGCGCAGTTTACAACTTGAGGATAATTAATTTGATAAATACTAAAAATAAAGTGTGGATAGTCAACTGATTCGTAAAAAATATTACTTGGAGGTGAAAACAAGTAGTTGTATAATAAATGATTCCCGGGTTGACGTCATCTAATAAGCATTTTGTAAATTCAAATACGACTTTCAAAACAAGAAATATTTTACCATTCAACTATTCAATGTACATAGAGTTGATTCTGAAAATAACTTTCTAGGGGTGATAGGCACTTTAACAGTTTGTAAAAGGGGATGACAGGTATAGGGAAATAAGCAATTTTCTGGATTCTTATCTTTCCTAGTAAAAACCAGCCAACACAATGGATCACAAATATAGTTTTGGTGTCTTGTGACTATCATCTGAAGGGTTTTTGCTGGACATTTGATTTTTTTAAAGCATGCAGTCCCTTGACGTTGGTTCTTCAGCCTGCACAAAACATTCCCTCATTGCAAAGTTGCTTTAACAACTTCTAATGCTTATAATCCTTGTTGTTCAATAATTTATAGTGGTTGTTGATGAAGATGAACCGGTTGTCAATCAAAGTATTGTCCAGGAAGTTGTCGAAGCAAGTCAGGGGTCCTTTTCACAAGAATTATGTAAGTTTGCATAATTTCTTTTTACTACTCATTGCCTGCGCATTCTATTTAAACTCCACCAAATGGCTGGCACTGTGGCTTAATGTGCAACTGAGAGGAGGTGAGGTGAAATGGGTGGTACTTCAGTTCAAAACAAGTTGAAGAAATCAGGGTTTTTTTTGCTGTTTGAAATCTGTCTTGGAGAGAGTGAGATGTGTCTTTTTTGCTTTTTTCTTTAAACATATTGTACAAAGTGATTTAATTTCTCTGTATCCTTGCAAACGACCTGTATCCAAAGCAAACTGAACCTAAATATTTGTAACGGTTTAGTTTGGTTGGAACTACAGTCGAACCTCCTTAATACGGACACCAAAGGGACAGACCAAAGTGCCCGTATTATAGAGGTAGGGAATGTATGAATTTTTGTATCTTAGGGACCAAGACAACTGTCTGTAATAGAGAGGTGTCCGTATTAGAGAGGTGTCCGTATCAGAGAGGTGTCCCTATTAGAGAGGTGTCCGTAAGGAGAGTTTCGACTGTATTTACTAATTACACAACATGATAAGTAACTTGGTACTTACAGTCATGATAGTGAGATATAGATCTTCTGGCATAACTTTCTGCATCACTTTGGCTGAGGGTAGGGATAGAGTAGTACTGAAAAGCGCTCGCCTACCACCAATTTGCCCCAGGTCTGGAATCCTGGATTGGATGCTACATGTGAGTGGAGCTTGATTGCAAAACGGTCGGATTCACTAAGCTTGAGGGGGAGGCGAGGCGCTGGATGCTGCAAAAAATGGACTATTTTGCAGTCTAGAGTGCAGGTTGTTGTTGGTTTTTGACCTTTATCTTGCTGTGAGGAATATTATCAAGATGTTTTTGTAATTTTACTTTGGCTACATCATCTTGAACAAAATATTATGTTATGTTGTATTATGTTATCCAGGTACGCCGGTTTTCCTCCTTCCACAAAATCATACATTTCCAAATTGATCCAGAAGCAGTGAAAGTAAGAATATTCACTGCAATTACCTTCTTTTATTGTACATTTTTGTCAAGAAACGTTCTCAACTGTGAAAAAAGGTTGTAACTCAGTCAGCAAATCTTTTTGTTATGGCAACAAAAGGAAACGAAGAGTATCAACGTGGCTTCTGAAAATATGAGCAATGAGAGAAATAAATCGCATAACAGCTGAGTACGTTCACCCACTCATTAACTTTTGTTTCTTGTACGGACAATAGAAAAAGTAATTGAACGATATTAATGTTAATAATTTAATTTTAGCTTCAAGTATGGACAAAGAAATGATCAACATCTTGGCAAGCTTGGCTGAGGAGTCCAGTCAGCCAAGCAGTCAGACATTAGCACTGAGTCAGAGCATCTTACTCGACCAAGGTAGGAACCAAAGCAATCGCGAAATTACTTTCGTCACTCAATTGAAAACCGCCATAATTTTGAAATTACTTTGGTTTTGCATCACTACGCTTTGTGAATGGCTAAAAAATATCATGCCGCTTTATAAGCTAATCAGACTTAAAACCAAAACCAATCATGATTTGCTCGCACGCGTTTTCCCGCGCTTGGCAACGGCTACATGCATTTGCTGCAAGTTTTGATTGGTTCATTGAATTTTCCAAAAATAAAGTCATGCGACGATCACCCGAGCCGGTCGGGGGGGGGGGGGGGGGGGTAAATTGGTGCGACAGATAGCAATCTATTCACGTGTGTGTGTAGTGGACAGAGTGGCCACATTTACCCTTGATCAAGCTTTGAACATCAAGGCCCTGATATTTTATCTCAATCCATATCTTACCGTCACCATGAGATCAACGATTCCCTCTACTTTGCGACATTCAGCAAGAAGTCAAAATAAAGTTATCGTTTTCCTGTTATCTTTACAAAACAACGCAACTTTCTCTGAACCAACTCATATAACTGATATTTCAAAACAACAGGTGATAGTAGGTTTTGTTTAAAGGGGATGAGCTGTCTGACGATGAAGCTGAAGATGTCGAGGAGCTAAGCGAGGCTGAGGAGTCTATTGTGATGTCACAGAGGGTCTGGGACGATATTGAGCATCACTCACCGGGATCTGGTGACGAAGAAGCAGCAGATCAACAAGGCAGTCACGAGGCTTCTCAAAGGTGACGCTCTGACCTTAGGAGGGAGGGGTGGACACAAATCCATTACATTGTTTGGTGATTTTGCCAATATTCGATACGCTGTTTCTCTAATATCAAATGGGTTACACCAAATCCCAATGTAGCCAGAAAACAAAATTGCGCAAAGGTCGTAGTAAGGTAATGTCGGATACATTGACCAGTGGTTAAATAATTTATCTAGGGCCTTAATCAGTGGTGTAATTTTTGCTTTGAATCAGGATTCCATCTGGTTTGAGCCAAAATGAAGTCTCGTCTACTTTTATCAGAGGTTTCATATGAGTAGCCTATTGCTTGTTACCAAAAAGCCTCAATAATCCACTTATGTCTAGGAGTGCCCGATTAACAAAAACGTGGTATTTGACAAACTAATTTGTCATTTACTTCATGTCACAGAATTATCGGTAGTGTAGCAGCTCTCTGGTGAACTTTTCTAAATGAGTACACTTTGTGATGGCCATCATGGAGTAGCGTGGCTCCCTCTCATGCATTCGAATAATCTTGTTCGTCCAGGGAACTCATTTTAGTGATGAGGGGGACAAAACACGAGAAAAGCGAGTGACACACTCGAACACCAACCCCGCGGACTGGCCAGTACCTTACGCATGCGCACAGCCATAACACTCTGTCAGTGGCAGCCATGACTTTCAAGTCCTATCAGGTGCCCGACGGCTATGTCATGCTGATGAGTCGTAACAAGGACGAAACAGCTGTCCATGGCTGCCACTGCCAGGGTGATATGGCTGTGCGCATGCGTAAGGTACTGGCCAGACCGCGGGGTTGGTGGTCGAGTGTGTCACTTGCTTTTTTCGTAGTTTTGACAAACCGTTTAAATTCTTATAACGGAGATAACTGATTTCCTGTTGTGTTTGTTTACCAGGGCGTCTCAGTACAACTTGGAGGGAATGTCTGACACGTGGATAGAATCATTCTTGGGCGGGGACATCCCTCAGTTAGACGGAGCTGCGGATGACGACTCCAGTGGACAAGAGAACTTCAAAGCATCACGGAAACGACTTGGTATGGGCAGAACAAGGAACGTCAATCGATTAAACACTTCAAGTAAAGCACCTGATCTGTCCACTTGGAGAGACATACCCTTAGACATACCAGCTCACTTTAAAACGTCAGAGAATGATGTAGAATGTGATAAAACTGAAATGACGTCCAAATGTAGTGATGTAGAGGACAGTGGCCAATCTGTTTGGCCACAGAAAGGGAGAGCGATTCGTACATATTCAAAGAAAGGTATGTCTGCATTTAAATTTGGAAGGACACCACCGTCAGATAGCGAAAAGGCTCAAAAGAGGGATAAGAAAACGGATGTTGTGGTAGATACTGAAGAGGTGAAGGAAGTGAATTGTGAGGACCCGTTCAGGTTGGTTCTTAGTGAATCTAGTGATTCTGAGTGTAACGACTCAACAGAAGTTAATTTAGGCTCAGAAAGCAGTGATATAGCGGCGAGACGGCAAAATCGGAAAGCTCAAGTGGAGAGAGAAAGAAAAACAAAACCATCTGCTGCACGGAAAGATAAAAATACAGTGAAATCTAAATTGGACTCAAAAGGGAAAACAATTGTGGCGAGACAGGAAAATCTGGAACTTGAAGTGGAGGAAATTAATAATATAAAAACGTCTTCTGCATTGAACGACCAGGGTACATCTGATGGCTATACTCCTGAGATAACAAAATATTTCCACAGTCCTGGCAAAAAAGCTGATGACAACAATAAAAGAAAACATCGAGGTAAACAGTTGTCGAACTTATCGCAACAATCTACTTCATGTAAGACACTTGATATGCATCCTACAACACATCCATTGCCTTCTTGCTCTTCACAACAGGAGACATTTTCACGTAAAGCTACTCTGCGTAAAAGAAAACTGTCAGAAGTGGAGAAGAAAGAACGAAAGCTTTCCAAAGGAGCGAGTTCGCGTTGGACTAAACAAAGCAGCGATTTAGTTGCTTCTCTGAGTGTGATACGCGGGGCCATGTCAAATTTAAAAGTGTCCATAGAGGATGCTTCTCAATCATCAATGCTAAACTCAAAATTTGGTGAAGCTCGGACTCGTTTGAGAAACAGACAAGAGACGCTACGTCACAGCTATTCACGTATCGTAAACCAGGGTTTCAGTAGCCCGGTTACGAAAGAAAGGCATTCACCACAACGATCGCCTCTTCTATCGAAAAAGAATGAAAGGTCTCCTTTGTCAAAGAAGAGAACTTCGCCGAAGAGAAAAGAAGAAAGAATGAAAAAGTATGGAACATTGCCAGTTGTGATTGCTAAGTCACCAAAAAAGAGTTCCGCTGACAATATTCAATTTCCAGAGACGTCAGGTGCAAGGCAACAGTCTGAAGCTCAAACTGGTGTTCCTACGTCACAGATTTCCAGCAAGCCTGCTCTTTTTAAAGATGTTTTCAGCAGTGAGACGGGATATTTCGGGACGGGAATTGCCTCGTCCCGAAGTCGAACACGCGGGCCTGTTGATAGCAACAGTGAACGTTCCAATCGACTGACTGAACTTTCCGCATCGGAAACTATTTCTGTTGCGTGTTCTGATGGTAATGACGAGGAAACATCCCGCAGAAGAACGGGATTATTCTCGTCCCGCCAACTGTCCCTTACATCCGTTGGTAGGAGTGGAGACAAATCTCACAGTGAAACGGGCCACACCCTGTCGCTTCAAAGAAAAGGTCTCAAAAGGAAGCTTGTAGTGGACTCCCAGAAACACCTGACTCCTGTCAGTGACTTGTCTGGCATGGGAAAGAAAAGAAAGCTTTCATTAAAACTGAAAACAAGTTCATTGAAGACGGAAGGTGTTGGTGAAGCACTTGTTACACTGGGTGAAGAGCGTTTCATTGAAGAGAAAAAATCTGTTTGTGATGATCAAAACAAAATCAGCAGTCCTAGCCATATTTCACAGCGTGTTTCTATTGATCTCCACAGTCAACAAGCTCAAGTTAACATTGACTATGGTGATAACCTTTCAGGATTTGACAACAAAAAAGAGGTTGCTTTGACCAAAGGTCTATTGGATGATATAACCTGTGTTCCTTCCAGCCCTGGTGAACCTGTTTCAAGCGATGAAATTTCTCCTAAATGCGTCAAGTCTTCACCGACCACAACGGAATCAGATTCCCTTCCTGTTTTGACAAAGGCTGATATCTCATTTGACAAATCTCCAGACAGTTCATACGTTTATGTGTCTGCTGAAAATGAACTCAAAACGCGGGATAACGTATCTAGTGACTCGAATAACGCGCAACAGCTATCCCAAGAAGGTGCTTTTCCAAAAGAAAAAGACTCTGAACTATTGGCCAACGCACTTTTTAACATGTCCTTCCCGTCACCTCTTCCCTGCGGGGATGAATGCTTTTCTCCACCGTGCCCATCGTCACCGTTGGACGCAAAAAGCGATGTCCCAGAACCGAGTGGCCAATATAAGGATTTGAAACGAAAAGAAGTTTTAACTCTCAGAAGTAGCATTGTTGAAGAAGGCAAGACATCAGAAGTTGAGGAATCACACAGATCTTCTGCGATTTCTTCAATAAACCACACTCAACAAACTGGATATTTCAGTCCTGCAGTTAGTAGCGTACGGGAGGAATATGCAGTCTTGCCACTGTGTCCTCAGCTTGGAGAAACACAGTCTCAGTGTGAGAACACCTCCATTGAAAATGAAAATTGTCTCGGTCAGAAAATGAGCGAGAAAGAAACAAGAAGCGACAAAGAATCTTTCGAATCACACAACAGCTTCGTTAATATTAGCCACTCAAGTACTAATGAAGAAGACGTTTTCATGAATGAAAGTATACTGGAAGAAAACAGTAACTCCGATTCCAATTCAAAGTACAGAATGTCAGAGAACAAACCTTGTGTAAGTAAAACTGTGCTTGTTAACGAATCAAATGAATCATCTACTGACTTAATGAGTCACGAGTCAGTGAGAACAAGAACGCAAGACACGAATGTGACTGATTTGACCGATTTTGCTGCAGCTGATGAGCCAAGCTTTTCCAGTGGAGAAAAAAGTGAGTTTATTCTGAAGTTAAGTACAGAAGAAGAGAATTCAACCGATGCACAATTATCAGTACACAATAACTTGCATGACAGCGAAATGGAAATTTTCTCAGGGAAAGACAATAATCAAGAACAAGAAGACTCTTTGAACAGCCTGCCTATTACGCTTTCTGCTGCAGTTTCTACAGAATCCGTCGGCGAACGTAAAGACCAAATCTCTAGCACACTTGTCTCTCAGAGTGGTCTTCATTGTACCTCAGTTGGTCTCAGTAAAGGTGGCAGCCTTGGAAGTAATGGTGTTGTTGCCATCAAACCTTTGAAGCGACCGCCAACCTCAGAGGAACTATTGAGTTCACTGAAGGATTATGGGCTACCTCAGTGTAAATACCAACAGCCATTCTGTAGTAACCCGGATGATATCCCAGCATTCCCCAGGTCAGTACCAGTTGTTAGTCTTAGTTGTTTCAGTTTGACTCCTACAACAAACCATTTTACAGTTGTGTGCTTGGTACCCTGGCCTTTGAGTGAAAGTGAGGCCTCACTTCCACTCAAAGGCCAGGGTTTTAAGCAGACGACTGTAAATTGGGCTTTTGCCGGTGATGGACCTATTTCTAAATTGAACTAAACTTGGGCCTGTGTGAGATAATGTATTCGTCAAGTTGTTATTGTTGTTGTTGTTTTTGTGTTAATAGGCCAGTGACCAGACTTTCTGGCATCACTTGGCTACTTGGCACTCGTCTTTATAACTGATCATTACTTTACCAAACTGTATCATTCTCAACAATGGTTAAAATATTTCACACCTGAGTACTTACATTATCAATTGTCTTTGTTTTCCAGGGAAGTAGGCGGAAGAGTTTTAAGAATTCAATCAAAGGAGGTGCGTTGATGACAAATTGTAATCATTTGCCGATACAGTATAAAAGTTTCCCGTGGGGGGGGGGGGGGGGGGGGACACCCATGTGAACGTGACGGGAGTGATTTTTGTGCCTTTTACGGGTTTAAACTTCTTACACTTCATGAATATCTTTTGTCAAAGGCTTCAAATCTTCCTGAGTTTGAATCATCAAGCTCTTTGCAAGGCATAAAACACTGGAGAATGGTGATGTCCTCTGCTCATGAATGTGCTGTCCAAACCATCGACGATGCGATAAACTTGGACAAAAATGTGGAACTTAAGATCGCTTTAATGGGCGACGGTGATGTTGTGGTAACACCATGTCGAGACCCACCATCCCCGGAGGCGGTGAAAGCCTGGGTACGAGGAAAACTCGCCAAACAGAGTATAAAAGCTAAAAAGCAAGGAGAGGATTTGGCTCTGAAAAAACTGGAACAAAGGAAAGAACTTCCAAAGGACGAATCTTTGGATAATGTCAGACAGGACCGAATTTCAGAGCACAAAAAGGTTGCTGTAAACGTTTCTAAGGCTTATGTAACTGAATTGGGTCTGACCATACCAGCAACTTCAGCTTCGAAAATACCTTCACCGGAAGTGACCAAGAAACTTAGGAGTCCGCCTTTGGCCGCCGATGTTGAGTTGCTTGTTGACAAAAAGCAGACAGAGCTTGCTGATGCTGAAAGTAAGAACAAGCGAGATGTTACGGAGTTGTCAGACTCCTCCATCCTTGTGGAAGTGACTAGTCCTCGCAGTTTGTTTTCGCCAAATGAGGGGAAAATGTTCATATTTGCTTCTGCGACAGAAACGGAAATGGAGCTTTGCAGAAATGAAATATTAGGTACTCAGGCAATGAGCATCGAATGCCATGATGGGCCAACGCATCTCACAAAACTAGCTGTTACTTCAGGTGCAAGCACCGTGACAGTCACGCCATCCATACTTCAGTCACCTGAGCAAACCCCTTCATCAACTCAACAACCGCTATCACCTTCACTGCAGACGCAAAATCCAGTGTTTTCGGCACCATATCACAGCACACCAGTTGCTACAAGGTTAGTCTATGGTGTCCAATCTCCTCGATGCACTCCCATATCAGATGCCATTACTAAGCAAAAGAGACTGGACACTAATATCAAGACATCTGGACAGAAACATGCTGGTACCCAAGCTTCCTCGGACCAGGCTCCTTCGCTACGACAGCAACTGCTGGCCAGTCAGTTCAAGGTAGTGTTCGCAAATTGTTCTCTCGTTATACGGTTTGCAAAACGTATAGTATATCTGATTTGTTAGGCCAACAGCGGCGAGAAATTCTTCAGGGTCTGTTTTCGTTTTGTTTATACTGGAACCTTAGAGCGCTGCAAAAATTCGGCCTGAACGCAGTAACTGGAAAAGGAAAATAGTTGGCAAGCAATATATGTGAAATTAGTTTTCTTAGTGAATCGGTGACCTAAGGGAGTAACGCATGCACGCGGAACTAAAACTTTGCTTAACCCATTTTGCGACCCATGTAAGAAAATCTGGACTGCTGGCAGTCTAAG